>CABFVX010001037.1:105215-198989 GCA_902151425.1 Timema shepardi | reverse complement strand
TCATACTCACAGGACAGAACATAGACGGGACACAGCTGCCTCGCTCCGACCTGATGGACTACGTCTTCGAGGGTAACATGGTGAGTGAGGCCTGGTTTAGAATCACAGGACAGAACATAGATGAAACAGAGCTGCCGTGGTCTGACCTGATGGACTACGTCTCCGAGGGTAACATGGTGAGTGAGGCCTGGTTTAGAATCGGGAGATATCGGGGTTAGAGTCTTGTTCAGGTGTACTGAAGGTGGTTTTCCCTAAAGGGCTAAACACTATTTTTTTATGCAAATTCTGGTACACTTACTATATAATCAACCTTCCTCGTCCCTAAAACATTAGCGTAATTAGTAAATATGCTTATAACATAAACAGGTAGTGAGACGTGGTGGTGATTGTTTTTTAGACTATACATTTCTGTTTCTGTAAATTTCGATTTTTATGTACTGTCTGTGGAATATGCTAGTCACCTTTTGGCATCCAATATGCCGATAAAGTACACCTAGGTTTACTCTGATGCTCACTAGTAACTATTTTTTACAAAATGGCAACCAACAAATTGAAAAATCTAGAAAACAATTAAATCACCTCTTGTTTATAAAAAAATTGTAAAATTTAATATGTTAGTTAACAAGGTGACCTGGTGGTCTAGGGGTACTGGGGGTCCGGGGTTCAATCCTTGGTCCCGGCACATATTTATATGATTGCCAAACCCTTCCTTCATCCTCTGACAAGACATCTTGTTAATGTGGGGAATGCCAGGCCTCCACCGTGGTTCGGATCCCACGTTAAACTGTAGGTCCTCCATCTTATCTCCCAATCACCCTACCATTATACATTAGCGTAAGTGCGTACAACCCGAACGTGTAGCAAGACGCGGTGCTAATAATAATAATAATAATAATAATAATAATAATAATACTGTTAGTTAACAGCTCAGTCGGTAGCGTGCCTGCCTAATGAGATGAGGGTCCTGGGTTAGATTCCCTGCGTGCCAGAGAAAATTTATCATCTGTCAGATTGGGGTTTGACCTTTCACATTGACGAATTAATGGTATGGTGATTGGGTTTTGAATCTATTATAGACTTGAGTTATTTTATAAGTCACGTGCTGATATAATCAGTTGGTTCAGGAAGGGAACGTTAACTACCTTGAATAAATATAATTTAAAAAAGAGCAAATACATCTGGATTATTGTGAGGAGAGTATGGAAAAACCATACGCCTCCTTCACCAGAGGGAGTGGAATTATACCCATTTTGAATGACTACCATAACAGTACTTCTCAAACAAGCGACCTTAATTAAAAATCAGTATTGTATGCGTAAACATTATTAAAATGGATCTAAAATTGTTACATGTTTGATCAAGAGTCAATAAGCTAAAGTTAATGTTCGAAAGTCAAACTATTTTATTTTTAAAAAAGTATAGCACAAAGAGCGACATAGGTTATTTAAATAATCTTTGAGAATTAAGTACTGACAGTAGCAAAGGAAGCTACATTTATTGGTTTGATCATTGATAGATCACCTTCTTGGCGACAGCATATTTATAAAATATGGTACAGTTATATTACTAAAAAAAGGAGGGTGGTGGTGGGTGTACTCAAGAAACTTTCGTACACATTAACTCTCATTGTTTTAAGCCTATCTATCTCGCTTTGATTAACTCACGCTTAAATGTGATATGGTGGAATGTTTTTAAAAGTCTTTTAACGCCTTTGAAAAAGCTTAAAAACATAGCACTAAGAAATATATTCTGGCTACCCTTTGAGAAATACTAGAATGGTTACCATTCCAAATGGGTACAATTCCGTTTTAGTGGGTACAATTCAGATTTTTCACTAAAGTAGCGTGTTCTAGAAATTATGGAAAGGTAACTATTCCAAATGGGTACAATTCGGTCGTCTACTTCCTCACAAAATGCACCAAGCAGAGATTGAACCTTGATATCTTTCACACGCAATACAGTCTATTACGAGCATGACAGCTTAAACGACATGGCCACCTTTGAATGGCACCCTCATAATGAGACGATAACGCCTTTGTTTCTAGCTCGACGACATTAACCAGCTGTTTCTTCCGCACATGCGCAATAAGCTGCTTTGGTTCTACCAAGAAGTTGAAGACACGGAACCGCCGCCTCCAGTCGAAACGGTCTGTAGCGCCTTCAAAACTTAGCGAGCATTTCTTAAACATTTTAATGGAAATCTACTTAAATCGTTATCATTTAAATCAAGGAAGTTAATTAGGCTAGTAACCGCCTCGGTGGTTTAGTTGGCTAAAGCGATAGTCGTGTTGAGCTCGACTACCGAGGACGGGGAGATCGAAGTTCGAACCTCGGTCGAGTGAAATGTTTAAAAAAAAATGGTTTTCCTCTCTCCCTCTACGCAAGTGCGAGTTCACTTCCTTTAAATTAAACCTTCCAAATTCCCAATCCATTAGCGTAATTAGTACTTAAGCGTATAACTCGAACGGGCAGTAAGACGCGGTGCTAAATAAACAAACAAAAAATTAGGCTAGCCATTTAATTGATAAGTTTAAATCAATGTCGTGTCGTGAAGTGCTGCAAGGGTAAGCAGAGCTGGTCTAAACTGTATTTGTGATATGTTCCCATCACTCAGTAGAACACTAATTATTGGTCAGGTATCAACGGAAATACGTTCTCATGTGAGGTGTGTATGTATGTATGAGTGGTCAAATGGGGACAGGATGGGTGATAACATACATTCCCATGTGAGGTGTGTAGAGAAGAGTCTATGTATGAGTGGTCAAATGAGGACGGAGTGGGTGATAACATATATTCCCATGTGAGGTGTGTAGAGAAGAGTCTATGTATTATTAGTCAAATGGGGACAGAGTGGGTGATAATATACATTCCCATGTGAGGTGTGTAGAGCAGAGCCTATGTATGATTGGTCAAATGGGGACAGAGTGGGTGATAATATACATTCCCATGTGAGGTGTGTAGAGCAGAGCCTATGTATGATTGGTCAAATGAGGACGGAGTGGGTGATAACATACATTCCCATGTGAGGTGTGTAGAGAAGAGTCTATGTATTAATGGTCAAATGGGGACAGAGTGGGTGATAACATACATTCCTGTCTGAGGTGTGTTGAGTAGATATTGGTCAAATGGGGACAGGGGGGGGNNNNGGGGGGGGGGGGAGAGCACAACCAGAGGTAGATTTTTTACAAGCTCTGCTTACCGTGGCAACACTACACCACGCCACTAATGCAAACCCATATTTAGTCTTCCCTAAGCAAAAATATACAAGTTTTTTTTGCAAAGTAAAGCAACTCTTTTAAAAGGTCAACACAAAACAAAAGGCTTCTCCCTGATTCCCTTCTCCCCTTAACCCTAACTTCCGGAAAAATTATCAATATAAACAATTTATTCTTTTGTTCAAAAGTTTGGCCAAGATAATCTATAATAGTTTTTCTTCAAAGGAAAACCTAACTCTCTAACCACCAAGTAAAACTTGTGTCCAACTCAGATGTTTATCTCTTTATATTCATTTAAACATTTGGCATGGGCCCAGGTTTCCTAAAGTTGCATACAAGTTTGAAAATTCTTAACCTTGAATCCGGAATAAACCCAAGTTAGGGATTTTATTTAAAGGTAATTTAAATTACAGGCATTGGCGTTTTGTGTTCTATTGTTTAACGTTTATATATTGGTTTTAAGAAGTTAACGATTTGACAAAAACTTTTTTTGGAGTTTGTGTCTTAATATTGATCATTTACATTTTTAATTGTTTTTGCATGTCCAGGCTGATTTTACATACTTCCTCCATTTTATTCCATAACATAACCTATATGTCATCTTGCAATTGATTTGATGCAGCTCTCCACTTTAACTATCCTGGGCCATTTTTTTTTTTTTTACATCTTTGCACCTTCTTCTGACAACATCGTCCGCCATCTGATTCATATACTCCATTCTTTCTCTTCCTCTTGAATTTCTCCCCTCCACACCCCTTTCTATAATTATCTTCGTCAAACCATCATGTGTCAGTATATGTCACACCTTGTTAACTATTCTTTGCTTTATACCTTTCCAAAGTTTCTTTTCTTCATTTCCGTTTCTTAGCACTTATGTATTTAATACCATCTCCATCGATGATATTTTCAACATTCATATGTAGCACCACGTTTCAAATACGTGACATGTACTGTATAGATCTAAGAAATGAGATAATCTCGAACAGTGTCATGTGGACGTATTGATTAGCTAACGGGAATTATATTGCGTGACATACAAGATTTCATGACTTTTTTTAGTAGAAGTTCACTCATTTTCAAAAACAAGACTGCAATGCAGAATAATTAATAGTTTAAATATGTATGATTAACTAAAGAGCTGATATATTTTTAACATAAATACGAAGTCTTTGAATTAAATAAACCGTTACTTCAAACTGTGTTTAAGTGTGAAGTTTAATATAAAATTATTTTATTTTCAAATTTAATCCAAAAGTATATATTCATAACTAAACCATTAATTGTATATCAACGAAATAGTCAAATTTTGGAGTGAATTTCTAGAATTGATATTTTAGATATAGCTATATTGACTAAATTTTAATTTCAAAAATTGGTATAATATTTTAAAGGAAGACAGTTTATTATTGCCTACAACGGTATGTTTAGTTAATTACTATTAATTAATAACTTTGACTAAAAAATTTCATGTTAATTGTTAGATTTTAAATGCTTAAATTGAAGATACATAAAATATGTTTGGTAGCAAAACTATTGGAAATATTAAAACAATTTATGGACGCTATTTAAAGACCATTATTAATATATTAGTTATGATTGAATTACATATTTCTCAAGATCGTGTATATTAAATGAAGCTCTGAAATATTTAGCAGTGTTCAATCATTGAAAATTAACTAACATTACGTAAAATATTATACACAATGGAGAACAGAACATTTAGAAAACAATATTGACCTCATATATTTCATGCATCAAGTGAATAGAGAATGTTTAAATAATTCTTATTTAACTAGAACTGAACTTTGGAACTCTCAATTATTATTATTCATATTTGTTGATGAAGACTGAAGATCTAGTGACGTCAGAACAAGTTGATTAACGTCCGCCCTCACAACGAACAAGAACCAATGGTTCGACTTGGGTAGGTTGTGTACTTCCCTGATTCAAAACCTTGTCATTGCTCGAAAGTGATACGTCATTAGAAGTGTTGTTGTTATCTATGAGTTATTCACAACCAATCCCCAAAGTACAAGTATATAAGTGTACTGGTCTTGCAAAGTATGCCCTTTTCTATTTCTTTATTTGTGATGTAAGTCCATGGACTTGTAATATTTGTGTGTAAGGTAGCTGTGGGCTACAAACAGGAGTCTTGGCTATTCTTGAGACCTGATGCCAGCACGCGATGCCTTATTATATGTTAAGGTGGCCATTTGGTAAAAAACTTGGTGTCAGAAGTGGGATACCTCATGGTCTCCCATATAAATAACATTGCTAGACGTTCTGGCGACTAGATCGCAAGTATGGCCTCGCCTTTAAGCTCTGCAATGAGACAAGCTCTTAAACATTCGTTAGACAATTTTTTTTTGTCATCACATGGGATCATACCACCCAGCAGCCCCTTAGAAACTTAAACCCAACTTCTTCTATTAAGTGCCTTGCAGGTGAAGCCCAGCACCAGCAGGGGCGCGCAGGCCGTAGTCCCCAAGGTCCAAGCGGTCCCCGTGGGACCACCCAAGAAGAAGTTGTTTTTGACCGACGGTTGGCAGGTCCCTTTGACCGGGATTTGCATCTATATGTTCCGACTGAACACGGGGAAACAGCTGCCCGAAGAGGGGTTCCACAAGGTGTGCAGGGGTTACACAGTCAGATGCGATGTTATCATATTTCTAGGAGAATACTGTTGCATTACATTACATTAGTAATCCTAGACTATATATAGCCCAATTTTTTTTTACCAAAATCTTAATATTTAGGGGAAAAAATATTTTAAAAGGTTATTTGTATATAAATTGGGCTATACAAAGCAGACTAAAAGAAATTAATTGGTAATTTGTACTTGATTAGTTGCATGGAGTCTTTTGAGGACAAAAATTCCCTAATCGCCATTGGCTAAAGTTTCTGGGGAGGACCTTTTGGCAAATTTATTAACTTTTGGTTTATCTAAAAGCTGTTTAGATAAAAGATCCACGACTATTTTTGCTCCAACAAGGGAAAGAAGGAAGATGTAAAAGTTTGTTTCGCTATGACATCTGTCAATTGCTAACCTATAACAGCTATTTTTAGCTGCTAAATTGTGTCTACCAGTCATGAAATTCATGAAGTCATTAAATCAGATTTTGGTAATAAAATACATAAAAAAGTCATGACTAGGTCTCGGATGTTTATGACCTTAAGAATCGCGAAATATGCATGCAAATACGCCCCTAAAAATTACCAATATATGACATAAAATTAACAAATATGCCCTAAAAATTATGTTAATGATAATTGATATTATTAAAATATGCCTCAAATCAAGGAAGTAACTTGCAGTAAAGTAAATTAGCCGACAAATATTTAATTGTTGATCTGACAAGCTCACAATTAATTCACAGAAACATTCTAAATATAAATTAGCAGAGTTTTAACAATATAAAATTCGAAGTATGAGAGTAATTAGAAATATCAGTTATTTGAGTAATTGTATGCTCCCCAAATGTGGAAATATGAACTAAAATTGAAAACGGTTTAAAATATGTACTTTAATGCAAAATAAAATGTGTATATTTGGAGTAAAGGTAGCAATCAAAATGTATATAGTTCATTAGGCATTAAATTCGAGGTGAAACTAAAAATATGATATTTCATAAACATTCGAGGCCTACTAATGACATTAGCGAAGGTAACTTATTAATTTTTTAGGTTAGAATAGTATTTTAAAAAATACGTTCCTCAGAATTAGCGAAAATTAGCAACTACTCCCTAGTGATAGATGGGTCAGAAATAAGAAAATCTTATAAATCAGAATCTAGAATATTTTGAATGAACTATGAGTTTGAAGGTATAGTAAATTATAAACTTTTTATTTTAGTATTTTTTGGTTATGAATATTTATGTATAGGTTATGTAAAAGGCGTGAAAAAAAACTCATGGAATATAGTTTATATAATTTGCTAGACACCTTGTTAGTAGATTATCTTTATTAATAACTTCACAAATAGCACCCTAGATTTAAGATAGGCCACTGTATCAAATACCGAACGTATGCTCACACACACATGAGGTCACCCTCTGTACGGTTGGTCGCAGGACTTGTACTGCGGTATAATCGACGCTGCAAACGTGGGACTGGTGACGTCCATCGAGCGCATCATGGAACACGTGTTCATGGAGGCGCTGGCACATCCGGCGCCCGACGCCGAAGAGGACGACGCCAATAATCCCACGGTGAAGAACCAGCTACTACCTGGACTTAGATCTTTCTGCAGCGCACTCAAAGGTCTGTATAACCTTAGGATTTGGCGGTCCCATTTCTCTCACTGAGGTTCGACAGCTTAGCTCAGTCGGTTGGGTGTCTGTCTGCCTCTTGTTCAAGGGAGTAGAAAAATTGACCGTAAAATTAATACTGTTTTGGGTGAAATGTGGGTTCCCCGTTTCACAGTAATGAATTAACGGCTGTTGTGTTTGTTCTAGATTTAAGTTTGTTAGTATGTCATATGTTAATATAATCAGTCGGTTCATAAAGTGCACGTTTAACATCTTAAACGAAAAAAAAAAATACTACTCCCGCCAAATGTTCAAATGCGATGAATCCAACTTAATTGAGGATGCTCTTAGAATAATGGTTAAAATATATATTTTGGAGAAGGTCAGCTTGATAATACAGTCACTCTAAACATGTTCCTCTGTTAATATTGTGTGTTTCTTCCAGTAGGCGAGGAGGTGAACCAGAAATCCAACTTGTTCAAGCATATTCTAGGATGAAGGACATACATGCTTGATTTCGGAGGATGTTATGTAAATAGTGTAAATACTTTTTTTTCTATAGATGTTCTCGTAATAACATTCTGTTTCGCTTCTAGTATATGAGGAGGTGGATATAAAATCAACTCAACATTTTTCTAGGGGGTTCTGGGATGAAGGGCTATTACGCTTGGCTATCTCTGTTAAGTTATGTTCTCTTGATAATATTGAGTATTTTCCCCATTTTTGGGGAAAGTAGGTTATACAATAAACTAATTTTTTTCTTGGATGATCTGCGATGATGTACTGGCACGCTTGATTATTTCGGTCAAGTCATGTCCTCCTAATGATATTGATGTTTCCCCCAGTTTGTGAGGAGGTATACGATGAACCAAATCTATTGGAGGATGGTCTATTCATGTTACCCTGATGATATTTAGTGTTTCCCCCAGTTTGTGAGGAGGTATACGATGAACCAAATAGGTTCGAGGATGATCTACGATGAAGAGCTAGTACGATTGATTATCTCTGTTAAGTCATGTTCTCCTAGTGATATTGAGTATTTTACCCAGTTCGTGAGGAGGTATGCGATGAACCAAATAGGTTCGAGGATGATCTACGATGAAGAGCTAGTACGATTGATTATCTCTGTTAAGTCATGTTCTCCTAGTGATATTGAGTATTTTACCCAGTTCGTGAGGAGGTATGCGATGAACCAAATAGGTTCGAGGATGATCTACGATGAAGAGCTAGTACGATTGATTATCTCTGTTAAGTCATGTTCTCCTAGTGATATTGAGTATTTTACCCAGTTCGTGAGGAGGTATGCGATGAACCAAATAGGTTCGAGGATGATCTACGATGAAGAGCTAGTACGATTGATTATCTCTGTTAAGTCATGTTCTCCTAGTGATATTGAGTATTTTACCCAGTTCGTGAGGAGGTATGCGATGAACCAAATAGGTTCGAGGATGATCTACGATGAAGAGCTAGTACGATTGATTATCTCTGTTAAGTCATGTTCTCCTAGTGATATTGAGTATTTTACCCAGTTCGTGAGGAGGTATGCGATGAACCAAATAGGTTCGAGGATGATCTACGATGAAGAGCTAGTACGATTGATTATCTCTGTTAAGTCATGTTCTCCTAGTGATATTGAGTATTTTACCCAGTTCGTGAGGAGGTATGCGATGAACCAAATAGGTTCGAGGATGATCTACGATGAAGAGCTAGTACGATTGATTATCTCTGTTAAGTCATGTTCTTCTAGTGATATTGAGTATTTTACCCAGTTTGTGAGGAGGTATGCGATGAACCAAATTTGTTCGAGGATGGTCTGGGTTTTATGGCCAACATACATACGCTGGATGAAGTCAGAGAACTCGTCAAACAACCCGAAAGGCTCACTGGTTTAGAAGAACGAGTGAAAGCTTGGATCAGGAAAGTGCAAGAGGTTAGAAAAAAAAATCTACCTTGAATTCATATACACTTTTTTTTTTCGTAACTAGACATTATGGTTAAGGTAGTCTATTCATTGCGATCTGAAATTTCATTTATATGAGCAGCTATTATGTCAAGTAAATTATTTGGAGATGTACCAGGTCGAAATGAAAGTAGACCCGAGATTGACTATATGACATGCCATATTAAAAAAAAAGATACAAACAGTTCTCATGTACTCATAATAGACCCCACATAATGATCTCCTTGTCTAATAAATGTTTATTTAATATGTATTTTTTTATCATTTAGGGTTTTATTAGGTTATATTTTCATGCTTTGTATAGGTAGTTATTTTAGTCAATTTTAGACATTTATCTGGAACAATATAGGAGGTTTTATAAATTCTTAAACACACTAATATTTCCGACCACATGGTTGTTAAACTGGAAAGATAAAGTAGACTTCCAATAAACTTTGTACACTCTTTAAGTTTGTGTTGGAAAATTCTTGAAGAAACACTGCAACTAAGCAGGAAATATTTATATTGGAGAGGGAGTAGATATGTCTTCTGAAACAGGTATTTGTAAATCTACGTAAATGCATCCCGAAAAATGTTATTATTGCATACAAATATATTTTATTTAATATATAAATATATCCACTTCGGTGGCCGCGTGGTCTAACGCGCTACTCTCGCACCAGGCTAGGCTGCTGAGGATGAGGAGATCGAGTTTCGAATCGCGGTCGGACGTACAAAAGTTTTTTTCAAATATTGTTTTTAACCATCCCTCCACGCAAATGTTGGTACACTTCATCTAAATCCAACCTTCCTCATCCCTAACACATCAGTATAATTATTACATAAGCGTGTATACCGAACTGGTAATAAGACGCAATGATAAAAAAGTTAAAGGGCTCGTTTAGTCCTATGCATTCTAACCGAGTTATTGTTAAAAAATTGCGTCATTTTTACTTTCCCCCAACCCCACAAAGATATATTTTGATAAATGTCGATGTTTCATGACCCCTTAAAACAGAAAAATTAGTTTTTGTGATGCCGTCTGTCTGTATCTCGGCCAAGAGCCGAAACCATTTGACCAATCGGATTACAACTTGGCAAATAAGATTTTCATAAGTTTCTCCAATGAAGTTTTCGGAATTACATAACTAGCCCTAAAATTAAGGGTAGTTTACTAAAGATCCTAAAGAGATAGAGAGAAAATCAATTTTCTCAAAATCGGCTCTAACGATTTTCTCAAAATCGGCTCTAACGATTTTGATTAAATTACCTATGCAGGCATTGTTTAACATTACAAATAAAATGTTTTAAGGGTACTTAACATAAATATATATAATTTTGATCATATTTTCGCAAATATTTGGGATAGAAATAACTTAGCATTGTAAAACCTACAGTTTTTGGGTTATAAGCAAACATGTATAATTTTGGTTGATGTCTTTGAAAATGTTAAATCGATTGTTATGCTCTTGTGAGGACACAAATGTTCCTATTTTTTTCACTGTTTCTGTAACAGTGTATATTATATCATTCATGCTCTTTGCTGGAGGGTTTCTACAAAAATCTATATTTCTTCGTTTCACAAATCTTACGGGGGTTTTTTTTAGTATAGAAAAAGTCTGTGCGGTGTAACGTTATTTTTTTTTGTAATCTTTTTCTTTTTTTTAGTATTATTAATAGTAATATTAGTAAATAATTTTACAATTTTTAGGCCATCTAAATTCGGGCCCTTGATGATTATAAATAAACGTGTATCTGTAATTGTATTAATATTTGGTAACAGGTGATCATGGAAAGCCAGCAGCTACGCAAGGAGAACGACTCGAGCGGTCCTCAAGACGAACTGGAGTATTGGAAGAAAAGGGGAGCTCAGTTCTCACAGATAGTATCACATCTTCAGTGTCACGAGGTCAGTTAGGTCTCACTGTGTAGTCAAAACAAGAGCAGAAACATAAATCACGTGACGAGCTCTAAAACAATCAAATTTCCTTTACCTATCATCAGTGGGTGTTTTATCTTACGACAGGTCCATTCCCTTTGTCGGTGAACTTAGACCGCCAACGCTCCCTGTCCTCTGCCCCCTCATTCATCTCCCAGAATTTTCTTATTTCCTTAAAGCCATCTAGTACTTGAATCCTCCTTCTTCCTAAGCTCCTCTTTCCCCTCAACCTTTCTTTCTATGAGGTCATGCAGAAGACAGTTCCTCCCAAGTATGTGTCCGATCCAGTTTGCTTTGCGCCGAAGAATCACATCCAAAATGGATCTCTTCTCACTCACGCTTCTTAGGCCTTCTTCATTTATCTTTTTTTTCTGGCCACCTGTCCTTTACCTGCGTGACAATAACCGAAACATTGAAGTATGAGTGATATAGTCTAATTTTCATAGTTAAAAAACCTTATCTGAGAGATAGAAAAGCTACTAGATTTACTTTCACGTATTCTTAGGCCAACTAGTGTGACATTCCGTGGTCATTTTTCATAGATATTATCAATAACTTTAAAATAACAATATTGATATAGGAAACGTTACCAATGTTGACTATAAAACTGTATATCTGTATATTTTCTATAAATCTGTTCCTCCCAGCATCCTCCTCCCGCTGTAACTTTAGTTTCTCCCCCTCAGGTCCAGATGACGCTGCAATGTCTCCACGTGGCTCGCTCTAAGATGATCAAACATTGGAGGGACACCGACAGACACATCACCTTCTGCTACAACGAGTCGAGAGACAACGCCAAGTTCATACAGTCCATGGAGAAATGCTGTCACTCGTTGTACCTCCATGACCCAGTAAGTTACCTTGTCTGGTTCCACTATGGTGTAGGGCCAAGTTTAGGTAGGGCCTAAACAGTAAAGCAAACCTTTTCGAAATGGTATTAACGAAATGGCCCCTCAATAAACCTTCAGAAATTCCTTCACATCGAAACACATGTATCGTATGTAAGACATTAATTCCTATGTGTTTGGGTGCAGGTGAGGATAAAAGATTCCATCATGGGTCTCCTACAGACCGTGCGGTTGATCCACAGCGTCTCCCAGTATTACAACACCTCGGAGAGGACGTCATCGCTCATGGTCAAGGTCAGTGTCGGTCGGACCGCAGAAACAGATAGGTCGCCATAGCTACCGGGAAAAGAGGGTTTCAACAAACTTGAAAGTAACGCGCTAACAAATAGAAAAATGTTCGTAATTGTCAAAAGCTTTAAATAAAATAGTTTCATATCTCACCGCCAGAAAGCACAAAGCGTCTATTGCTTCGCGGCCGGTTTAATAGACTAACCAGTTCAAGGCAAGCAGCATGTGCGACTTGGACTAAAGTGAATTTATTGGAATATTTCTACAACGTGTCAATGTAAAGTGATGATTTTCTGTCGGGGGATAGTTTGGATCATAAAAAAGTCGTTGTTTTAGATTAAAATATGTTAATTTTTTGGATCAAATTCTGAAGGAAAAAACAGTTTAAAAAAGCTACGTGTTTAAATAGAGACTTTTGACCTACCTAATACCCATTAGTATTTTCTATACATACAAAGAAAAATAGGTTCATGCTCATTTAAAATGGTAAGTGATCATACCCATCTTTTTGTGTGTTAGCTAAAGCCGGATAATTTAATGGCCTGTGGTGTCATTAATCATGTGGTATGAACTTGTTAATCTAAGAACCGGAGCGTTATTAAAGTCCTCCCCATCCACCACTACATTCACTCCTAAAGTTGAGTCCTGAAAACGTGGTCGATGGCTACAGACGTCCCTAAATAAATCACAAGTTGAAACAGTGCTGTTGCAAGAGGTGAAATAAGGAAAATAAGATTTTAATAGTTCTCTATTTAAAAAGTAATTAATGCCACCGGTATTAAGGATGAATAACTAGTTTATATATTTTACAGGATCACCTGGATACAAACCAGGATCCTATACAGCCCCTTTAGCCAACTAGTCACAGGGAAGGACTCTTCTTTTTTAAGCTGCCCACAACACGTGTACAACTTTCTAAAGGCAAACGGATCGACAGTTTGATATTTTGACCGTAAAAAAGAGTCAACTATTCATCTTCTTGTCCGTTGAAAGATTATACCGTTCATCTCCTTGTCCGTTGAAAGATTATACCGTTCATCTCCTTGTCCATTAAAATATCATACCGTTCATCTCCTTGTCCGTTAAAATATCATACCGTTCATCTCCTTGTCCGTTGAAAGATTATACCGTTCATCTCCTTGTCCATTAAAATATCATACCGTTCATCTCCTTGTCCGTTAAAATATCATACCGTTCATCTCCTTGTCCGTTGAAAGATTATACCGTTCATCTCCTTGTCCATTAAAATATCATACCGTTCATCTCCTTGTCCGTTAAAATATCATACCGTTCATCTCCTTGTCCGTTGAAAGATTATACCGTTCATCTCCTTGTCCATTAAAATATCATACCGTTCATCTCCTTGTCCGTTAAAATATC
This sequence comes from Timema shepardi, assembly GCA_902151425.1. Taxonomy (NCBI): domain Eukaryota; kingdom Metazoa; phylum Arthropoda; class Insecta; order Phasmatodea; family Timematidae; genus Timema; species Timema shepardi. Next base: position 185,132 of record CABFVX010001037.1, on the reverse strand, counting down.
ATACCGTTCATCTCCTTGTCCGTTGAAAGATTATACCGTTCATCTCCTTGTCCATTAAAATATCATACCGTTCATCTCCTTGTCCGTTAAAATATCATACCGTTCATCTCCTTGTCCGTTGAAAGATTATACCGTTCATCTCCTTGTCCATTAAAATATCATACCGTTCATCTCCTTGTCCGTTAAAATATCATACCGTTCATCTCCTTGTCCGTTGAAAGATTATACCGTTCATCTCCTTGTCCGTTGAAAGATTATACCGTTCATCTCCTTGTCCATTAAAATATCATACCGTTCATCTCCTTGTCCGTTGAACGATTATACCGTTCATATCCTTGTCCGTTAAAATATCATACCGTTCATCTCCTTGTCCGTTGAACGATTATACCGTTCATCTCCTTGTCCGTTGAAAGATTATACCGTTCATCTCCTTGTCCATTAAAATATCATACCGTTCATCTCCTTGTCCGTTGAACGATTATACCGTTCATATCCTTGTCCGTTAAAATATCATACCGCTCTTCTCCTTGTCCGTTGAAAGAGTATACCGTTTATCTCCTTGTCCATTAAAAGAGTATATTTGATCTCAATGTCCGTTAAAAGAGTCGACCGTCGATACCCTTGTCCAATAAAAGAGTCGACCGTCGATCTCTTTGTCCGACAAAAGCGTAAACCGCCCATCCCCCTGTCTCAGATCACGAACCAGATGATCGAGACCTGCAAGCAGTACGTGACGTGCCGGGGTAAGGAGACGATCTGGTCCCAGGACAGGGACGAGGTCAGGATCAAACTAGTGCACTGCATCAAACTGAACGAGACCTACCGCAGGACGTACGTCCTGGTAAAAGGCCAGGCCTTCCTACCCGGCCAGACGTCTTTCGGTTTCAGCGAGAACTACGTGTTCGGCAAGTTCGACACTTTCTGCGACCGTCTCTCTAAGATCATCGGCATGTTCGACCTCGTGGACGACTACAACGCCCTCTTTCAACGCCGGATGGAAGGTGGGCATGGTTTGGGAGCTTCGATTGTTTTATTGCCGTCCAAGGAGTCGGTGGCCACACGGCCTGGCTAATTTAGTCGACGTTTTGTGGTGATGGGTTAGGGGGGTAGAATCGGGAACCTAATCTAGGCTGGGTGTATTAAAGGTGGTATTTCTTAAAAGGTATATTTCCTTTTAGTTTTATCTCGTCTCTTAACATTTTGTGTCTGGTATCGGCGCGTTTATCTAAAAAACAAATAGATCTATATTTTTAAGAATTTGAATCTAAACACTATACCTGCATACCATGTAACACACCCGTCCCCCCATTTCCAATAACTGCATTCCATTCCCCCTTTTCCTCCTCTCACTCCCTGCACTTTCTTCCCTCCTTCTGCCCACACCCTTTGCACTATATCCCTCCCTTTCCACCCCTCACTCCCTGCACTATCTTTACCCCTTTCTGCCCCTCACTCCTTGCACTATATCCCTCCCTTTCCACCCCTAACTCCCTGCACTATCTTTCCCCTTTATACCCCTCACTCCTTGCACTATATCCCTCCCTTTCCTCCCCTCACTCCCTGCACTATCTTTACCCCTTTCTGCCCCTAACTCCCTGCACTATCTTTACCCCTTCCTGCCCCTCACTCCTTGCACTATATTCCCTCCTTTCCACCCTTAACTCCCTGCACTATCTTCCCCCCTCTATACCCCTCACTCATTGCACAATATCACCCCTCTTTCCATCCTCACTCCCTGCACCATATTCCCCTTTCCACCCATAACTCCCTGCACTATATTCCCCCTTTCCACCCATAACTCCCTGCATTATATTCCCCTTTCCACCCATTACTCCCTGCACTATCTTCCCCCTTCTCTGCCCCTCACTTCCTGTACTATTTATTCCTCTTACTGTCCTTCATCCCCTCTTGGTCCATATTCCTTTCTTACTGGTGTTAAACTTTTCCGCTCTAAACACTGGCTTTGTTTTCCTATATAATTCATTAGAGAAATTTGTGCTAAAACAAATGATGAGGTAGGAAAATTACTTTTAAATTTGCTAACAAAAGACAACTTTTGTTTCTCTGCTCATGCGTTTGTACTTTAACATCGTTGAAAACTATGACCTGTGCTAATACCAATTACTCACAATTTTAGTATTTGTTAGTTACTTGTAGTCGCCTTTATAGTTAGGCCTTCACACGGCAATACAGGAGATGTACTTAAATCAGTTCTGAATTATGTACGAAAACATTTCCCGTGCTACTGGGCATACTAACTAGCGAATACTTTCTATTTATCTTGTTTCGAGTGTTATTAGAATTTTTTTAAAAATTGTTTCAGGGCTTTTGCTAGGAGAAGGTAAGAAATCTAAAATATACTTACTACTCCTAAACTGTGCACAAGAGAATATACATGTAACACATATTGACATCTAAATACTCTGTTCTCGTGTGACATCATAACCACAAAGAATTAGCGTGTGTCTCCAGTGGAGGGAGGGGATTGGTTACTCATGCGCAGTCTAGAAGTAATAGGTCTGTGCATGTTCTATGAGATTTAGTGACGTCATGGACACAAAAACTATTGCTCGAGTCTAATTCAAGAGAAGTGGCTAGGTGTGATATGTTTAGTAGTAATAATTCTGTGCACGTGCAATGGAAGCAGTTAGTGATATCACAGTCACAGAACGCTATTGGCTCAGTCCAACTGACGGGGAGTGACTAGTAATGAGCGGTCCAGGAGTAGTGAGTATATTGATTTGGAATTAAGATGTCTGAAAGCAGATTAAAAATACCTGATAATTATATGCATCTGTGCGAATCAGTTTCTAGACATCAGACATGTAGTATATCATATAGGCCATTTACAATAAACAAAGTTAAGATTACCAAATATAATGCACACACATATATTCAGGTAAATATTATACACTATTAATTAGAAAAAATATATATTTGCCCCTTGACAAATATTGTGCACACCTTAAAGATTGTTATGAGAGATCGTGCATGCTATACACATGTCCTGGAAGAGACCATGAGAAACTGTGCATGCTATACACATGTATCTAAAGAGGCCATGAAAGATCGTGCATGCTATACATATGTCCCGAAAGATGCCATGAGAGATCATGCATGCTATACACATGTCCTGTAAGAAGCCATGAAAGATCGTGCATGCTATACACATGTCCTGTAAGAGGCCATGAAAGATCGAACATGCTATACACATGTCCTGGAAGAGACCATGAGAAACTGTGCATGCTATACACATTTCTCTAAAGAGGCCATGAGATATCGTGCATGCTATACACATGTCCTGGAAGAGACCATGAGAAACTGTGCATGCTATACACATGTCCCTAAATAGGCCATGAAAGATTGTGCATGCTATACACATGTCCTGGAAGAGACCATGAGAAACTGTGCATGCTATACACAGGTCTCAGAAAAGGCTATGGGAGATCGTGCATGCTATACACATTTTAAAGTTTGAAACACCCTATACCTTTAGTGTAATTAGTAGATACGTAGTGGTGTTTAATATAGCAACAGTCTACACCTTTAGGGTAACTAGTATGGGAGATCGTGCATGCTATACACATGTTCCGAAAGAGGCCATGAGAAACTGTGCATGCTATACATATGTCCCGGAAAAGGCCATGAGAGATCGTGCATGCTATACACATGTCCCCAGCCTTGGAAGAAGCCATGAAGACGTTCTCCGAGGCGAAGGCCGGGGTGACGACCAAGACGTACGACTACCTGGACCACCGCAATGCCGAGTTCGATGCCGACTTTGACACGTTCCTGGGCAAGACGGACGCTCTGAAAGAGAGCGTTGGGGCGCTGATCGAGGAAAACTTTGCCAATGTGTGGGAGACGCCTCAAGGAATACGCTTCCTTATACGCTTCGAGAAGGTGACTAGGAGATACACAAATAGGTGTTTAATCTCGAAACATCAAACGCCATTTATTTGGTTTAATTAATAGAAACGGAAAAAGGTTTTTAAGTTTTGAAACACCCTATACCTTTAGTGTAATTAGTAGATACGTAGTGGTGTTTAATATAGCAACAGTCTACACCTTTAGGGTAACTAGTAGAGGTAGAGAAAGGTGTCTTATCCCAAAACACCCTACACATCTAGTGTAACTAGTAGATACGTAGCGTGGTGTTTCATCTAGAAACATTTTACACCTTTAAGGTGACTAGTAGAGATGGAGAAAGGTGTTTCATATGAAGCTTGGCGCTTCTCTTATTCACAGCCGACATCTAACGGCTGTCAAAATACTAATTGAACTATCTGATCAAAAAGAACATGGAGATTATGTTGAGCTTTAAGAAACTGCCCCGGTATTGACCCTGGAGGAAGGATGCGAAAACACGTTGTTGAAACTCCTTTAATTACTTCATTAAGTGAGTATTGAATGCCGGTCGGGGTCTGGCGTGCTGAGCGCTCGCCCAGTCTTCCTGAACGATACACCATATAGCGGACGGAGTAGGATCTCCGAACTTAAGCCCAGTTTCATAGTCAAGTTTAGTACGCCTCAAGTGCGGCGCTACACTAAGTGCATGACGACACCTACCTAAACCAGAATGGAATGGGCCAGTTTCCTATGCGAGAACGGCCCATTCTATTCGAGTTGAGGTAGGTGTCGTCTTGTATTTAGTGTAGCGCCTCACTTGAGGCGTACTAAATTTGACTATGAAACTGGCCCTTAGTATTGGTTCTTACCACTTATCAAGGCTATCCGCATACTTACCATCATAGAGTATGTGCTGAGGGAGTTAGGATTTAGAGGAGGTGTATTTGGAGTGAGGAATAAACCAATTAGATGGGAAACACCCTCATCGTACCAAGTTGGGATTCTTACCCCGACACCTTTTTCTCGCATCCCCCTACTGGTGTGAATGTGAACCGATTTGTCCAATATATGTTTCCCCCGACTAAGATTTTAAACTCGAAAACCCCTCCCCTCCATTACTGGAAAACTAGACAAGACAAAACTGATGCCCTTAAGAAGCCCCTTACGGAGTGGGTACAGTACAAATTTACCCAATTGGCGTGGCCCATGACCGAGATTATAACCCCGCCCCGACCTCCCAGTCACCGTCAAACCGGACAAGACAAGACTGACGCCTTTTGTCCCCAAGTGTTTGAAATGATTCGACCGCACGGTGTGTTGACAGGTGAGCGAGAAGATACCTCTGACCCAGATGGACGACAAGTACGACAGGGTGCTCAAGTACTGCGAGCATGAGGTGGAGAGGATCCTCAAGTTGTTCAAAAAACAGAAGGACGAACCCCCGCTGCCGAGGAACTTCCCGCCAATAGCAGGTCAGGCGCCACCCGGTCGTTGGGTGGGGATAACCTCGACCGTCGACAGTGCATCCGGGGACTTATATTGAAACACTTACCTCCAGAGTTGTAATTCCATCTCCCCGCAAGGAACAAATCTATCTGAAATATTTCAGCCAGCGACGTCCTTGGAGCAGGTGTCTGCTGGACTGTGCCATATTTGTCAGAATATATGCCACCCCCAGCGGGAGTAAACATCCCGCTGTCAGGGCTCCTATAACCCACAGTGAACGTATCTTGACGGCTACAGTAGCCCCATGGCTTCTTTGGTGCTGACTGACAGCTCACAGCTGACTTCAGACAGCTTTAAAAAATTACCAGACCAAATTACGTATCCCTACGCCGAACCAGATGATCTGTAAAAACATGTGTTTAGCAGCTGTCACTTCCTACAGTCAAAATTTAGGTATATGCCTAAATATTGACTGTCAGAAGTCAGCTGTGATCTGTCAGTCAGCACCAAAGAAGCCATGGGGCTACTGTATGTCTCACCGCTTGGACAACACCTAACCTAAGTAGATATAATATAATGATATTGCGAATATGGGCTACAGCACTCGTAGCCCAGTTTGTGGAAAGATTAGCCAGTAATATTGTACCGTTGTCCGGGGAATGCCGGAATGTACTAATCGTACATCCTTTCCGTGGAGGCTCTTTCCATGTCCCAATCAAATGAGGGGATGATAAGTAGTGAGTTTGAGGGTGTGGAACCGGTGGAAACACTTAAACCTAACTTAAGCCTAAATAACCAAGCCTTGGTGACTTTTGGGATATTTCCCCTTTCAGGAAAATTACCCAAGGTGTCAGCCGGGAATATATCTCGGGACTTCTACCTTCGTAGCCAGGTGTACTGACCACTAAACCACGGGGACGGTACTTAGGTAGATAATACAGCACGAACAAGACGCTGCATTGTAGTGCATTTGTATTAAACTTTGGGCTCTTGAGGATAATATGATTAAGGGCTTAGACGATTATTCCAAACTCCCCTTCTGGAATCTCCTGGAGATGTTCAGAACAGTTATACACGAATAACCGTGAATCCCTGTTGATCCATTTAGTGTATTGTGACATGAGGGCGTCCCTGAAGATAACTGAGTTGCTTCACTCATCCGTCAGTGACAGTTTGTCCAGATTGTTTTGTCCCCCCACGTGGAGGTGGTACGTTAATAATTCCAGGTAGGGGTGCAATCAGGGCTGCGTCTAGGGTGAAGAAGGTCAAAGGGATCAATTGCCCCAGAACGTGCAATAGTGTTCATGTAAATTTACAATTTTTAACCGACTGTATCACAAAGTTGATGGGCATGTGATGCACACACTTAAGTAACATAAGTATCGAGTACATATAATGGTTTAGACCTAAAATTTAAAAATTGTCGTACAAATGGGGGGAGCCTCACATTATCATAAAACGGCCCTGAGTGCGATTACCTTAACACAAGCTAGTCCATTACCATATGCACTTTTTTTTTTAAAAAAATTGAGGGATGTCTATTTTGGAGTGTTCCTGAGTTCTTCCAGAGTAACTTGCTGCATTAGAACGGCAGACATGAGACCAAACCCTCCGAGTCATCATGTCCCGTTGTCCTAGGTCGTATCAAGTGGGCCAGATCACTTCACAGTCATCTGGACGAGCTGGTGAAGAGCGCCACCTCTCATCCGGTGCTCAAGACCCTACCCACCACAGCGGAGCTCCTGAGGCGGTACAACATCGTCGGCAACGCTCTGATCGCCTACGAGGCAGAGATGAAGGACGCTTGGATGAACCAGAACGTCAGTGGTAGTCCTTATACTTGTCGGTAAAGGTTGCAGTTTAATATTCATAGGAAGGACTTTCTAGAAGATGCAAACATGTCTGTGTCAACATTGACAACATTTAACTATATTAATATTTTTATTTTATAGTGATTTATAATATTCATCATCAAAAAAACAGTTTTAGGTCACATGATCGAGTGCATTTTATAACTCTCGAATAAATTACCTTCTTATGGAAATTAGAATGTACCAACGACCTGTAACCTTATTTGGAGCAGAACGAAGGTTTTGAACTTCAGATAAATGTACCAGCATTCATTTGCATAGAGAGTGGGAAACAACCTTATGAAACGAACTGGAATAAAGTACTCGGCTTTGCCCGGGAAAAATATTCTAGGGAGAAACAATCTAAAAGGTTAAAAATTAAATCTAATCTTATTTTAATTTAAGGTAATTAAAAGTAAAAAAGGATATAAAACCTAAAAGGTGTAAAAACCACAAAGAAAAGTGGTTTTCTGAAATTATTTTATTTTTTTATTATTTAGCACCCGTTCGTGTTATACGCTTTGAGTATTGACTACGCTAATGGATTAGGAATTAGGAAGGTTGAATTAGAAGAAGTGAACCCGTATTTTCGTGGAGGGAGAGTGGGAAACTATTTAGGAAAAACCTCCCCCCAGTTCACCCGACCGAGATTCGAACCTCGATCTCCCCGTCCTCGGCAGTCGAGCTCAACACGACTATTCTGATAATAGATATATCAATTTCATGCTCTCACATTTCTCGGGATTAAATTTTGAAATTTGATATTTTCAGGAGTTTTTCGTCTCTCCGGGAGTGTCTATTGACTTTTATACCGAAATATTATTTTATATCCCACCAAAAAGTGTTTCTTATATTGGTTTTAGTAATATTGATGCAGTCCCCCCTCCTTGTTTACTGCGTCTTTATTTTGAAATTAAAGGATCAGGCTTGATGTTTGTTTGGGGTGGTTCTTATACCCATCTTACAAGTTCCAATCATCTACAGCACTAAAAATAAATGTATTATTTTAGTTTTGGGAATTTTGAAACATCCCTTTTCACCAGACCCTTTTTTATATAGTAGATATTAAAAAATATATTTCGTGATCACGGTTATTTCTATACATTCCTAACAAATTAAATTTTTCTGCCTCACCTACAAGTTATTTTTTTTATCCAGTGGCGTATTCTGAGAAAAAAATAATAGGTATGCTGTATTCTAAAAGTTGCAACGGAGATTTGGGGTCCGAGGACCCTCAACCACCGTTGTCCAAGAATGTCAAGGGATATATTTGAAGATGTGTTCATATAGAATAGTTGTCCTCGAACATTTATTAATTACCTTTAACTAAATGCTATCTTAGGAAATTTTGCTCCCCCCTCTTCCACTTCCATATTCTCTCTGCTTTTATTTATCCATAACGATGGTTACCATCCACTCAAAATGTAATAAAAGTAACTCCATGGTGTCAGCCCGCATTCAGGCTATACCTATCGAGTGGCTACAAAACTGTTTGTCGAATTAGTGCCAACTCTTGTGGATAGAGGGTGTCATGTGGTCAGCACAACGATGACTCCAGCCATTAAGCTCGGCTTTCTATACCGGAGCCATTACTACTTTATTCGAGTAGCTCCTTATTTATCCACTCTAGGCTGAATCTAACTCGTTCCACTGCTTTCCAGATAATCTGCACGCGCCGAGAATCAAACCTCTCACACAAAGCTGCTTGGAAACAAACGAATCTCCCAACTTGAGAATTTATGCTCCAGAAGCTATTTATATGCGTAGCTCTGACTAACACAGGGGAGATTATCTCGGACTATTAATACTCTATCGCTATGTCATTGGTTTATTGCTAAGATATGTACACATATCTTTTGCTGTAAGCAGGGGTGCTCCCAAGGGGGAGAGGGGCAAACCGGGTATATGACCTCCTTCCCCCTCTTTCCCTAACACCACAAATATTGTTGATAGAAGTTTAAATAATATTAAGTATAACTAGAATATTTAGCATTGAAGATGTGTCAAATGTATATGCTACATTTTAAGACCAGGCTTCAGACTTAAGCCTAATATTCAAAAAGTTTACCACCACACACAAAATTAACGATTAAAAAAAACATATAAATAATAGCTTCGATACCATTTGCATTATTTAAATCTCTTAATTACTATAAAACTACTAAAAACTATTTATAAAAGCATTTAATGTTCATAAATATTCTCGGCCTTCAGGGCTTAGGAGGCTGTGCAACCCCAAACACGCTCTCTCCATCAAAATGTCATTCTTGCTACAGCCTTGATTGAATGCCTCCCCCCAAAGTAAATTGCTGGGTGCGCCACTGATTAAGTAAATTATATGAAAATATATTTTATTTTACATTTTCCTTCTAAATCATCTTGAAATGGTGAAATCACACTCCTGACGTTTGGGATCCTTTGATAAAAAATCACAATGACTAATAAGTCGTTAATGTAAAACAAAAACTAAAAGAACACTATTAAAACTCCACGATCCTTTCTACTAAAGAAAAAAGAGAAATGTGTTAGTGTTTTTACTTTTATTTGTGCTCTACCATTTTCCTAATATTCTATCATTTTATTTATTACCAATTGTTTTTGCTCCATGCACTTTATTTCATACACACACACACACACACACACACATATATATATATATATAATGTAATTTACTTAAACTACACTAAATTAGCTTAATAAATAAACATTGTGATTTTGAATCTTTTTTCAATAGTTGGCACATGGTTAGCTTGCTTCCCATGAACAGCATGACCTGGGGTGTAAGAACCCGAGCTCATTGGCCAATTACTTGTGGGCGAGCGGAAAGGAATGTGTTGCCACCCCCTAGACATTGGGCAAGGTCATTAGAGCCTCCCTAGCTCGCCTTGCGTTTTTCAAGTAGCAAACCCTGGGTTTCCTATTGTGCCAAGTAGAACCTTTTGGAATAAGAATTACTTAAAACACAGTATTCTTGGAATATGAACCAATATTAGTTTAAAAAATTAATAATTCATTACATGTATATTTATTAACAATTTAAACATTAGTGTTTACACGGTTAACACAGACAGCATTGAATTAAACAAAAAACTAGTCCTTATCATTTTGTGTGTGCGTCGCAGGACTAGCATACCCAGAGAGTATGCCACTGTTTTTACCTAACTCTCCTCTCTCCCCTATTCATCCCATTAAAAATATTAAGTCTGTAATGGTCATTTGAAGTGTTATTTAGCCTAAACCTGCCTGCCGAATATTAGTTTTCTACTGCAATATGATGTAGTTATTTAATTTTTTTTTTTTTTAAATTTCGAAATCTATAAATTTTAATCCTCCCTCCATCTCTCCAACAAACCCTTTTCTCTAATTCACTCTTCAAAATTACAAATTCTAAGATTTATTTGGTTATCTGGAATTGTCTCTCTACCTGTCTGCCAAATTTTAAACTTATCCCTCGTTTTAAAAGTTTTTTTTTTTTTTGCTTATTATAGCCTCCACATTTCTTAGATCCATATTTTTAAAATTTTCTGGTTATATGGGGCAATCCCTCTACCTTTATGCCAAATTTCAGCTTTCAAGCTTATATATAATTTTTTTTTGTACAGACCCAATGTTCCAGCACCCGTTTAATCCCCTTGGGGATTGAATTTAACAAAACCCCTTCTTGTCAAATACCTAGGGCCTGAAAGAAAACCCCCTGGCAAAATTACAAGGGTCTGGGAGTTCGGGAGATACGGTGATGAGTCAGTGAGTCAGGGCTTTATATATTTTAGGAAAACTCTGACTCACTGACTCATCACCATATATATTCAATTTAGCATCTCTAAACGGATCGGCCTGGTCTCCTGGCTAAAAGGCAAATATGGTTCCCCACCACTGACTAAAGTTAAATGGGGACTTAACTTCTACCCTGATAGTACAATACCTTAGATCAGTCGGTCACGCATCTCTCTACTGAATCAAGGGTCTCGTGGTTCATTTACCGAGATGGGTGAAAAAGAGAATCACTGGTAGGATTGGAAGTTACCCTTTTAACAGCAATGAATTAACTGCCAGGAGACCAGAAAATTTACTCTAGAACAAAGCTAGTTTAGGTCGTCCGCTGTTTGGTTAAATACACCCAAAACAAATCAGCTGACCTCACCCAGGTATGGCTGGTGGACGAGTGTCTTAGTCGCAAGCTCTTGTTGATCTGCGAGGAATCTGGCCGTCTCAAGGTCAATCTGGACGATCGGATCAGGTTGCTGATTAGGGAAGCTGACTGCCTGGCCAAGATGGGGCTGCCCATACCCGTGGTGACCCGCACCCTTCTAGCCAAGAGGGATTACTTTACCGCCGTCAATGATTCTCTGCAGGTAACTGGGGGATTCATAGAACCGTTTCTAGTTTGTGTTGCAAAGCATTGTGGGCCAACACACATTTTTGTTAATGTGTGAATAACGAGGATAGCCCTCTACCCTGACGTGATCAGTCTGTTTGGAGAAGCCCACATCCAAGGTTCTGACATACTTCCTGGGACTCGAACCACAACACACACGAGGGCCAAGTCCACAATGGACCCCCAGCAACAACCCCTCCCAAAAAAATCGACCCCAAACAAACCCTAGTTTAGTTTAGGGTTTGGAGAGAAAGATGGTGGAAACGCATTTAAGGAAAACCACCCTCAGTACATCCTACCGGGATTCGAATATCAATCTCTCCGTCAAAGACGGTCCATTCTATTGTGAGGGTGGAGCCTTGGACCATCCGACCACCAAAGTAGGCAATGAGAAAGTAAAACAAAAGTGTCCCCTCTTTCCCCTTTCCTCGACACTAAGCAACTGACCCTTTTTTATTTTGTGGTGTTTTTCAGATACTGTTGAACCAGTTTCTTGGTACGGTACGTAGAGTGAAGCTCGAGGTAAGACCTCTGTTCCTGCCTCAGCTGGTGCGGCTGTCGGCCATGTTGTCTCCGGGTCTCAACAGCATCACGTGGACCAACCGGGAGTGGAAGAACTTCTGTCACAACACCACCGAGGCCATCAAGGACTTTGACGTCCTCGTCACAAGGTGTGAAAGGTTGTTGGTTCTCACAGAGGAAGAACTTGCGTTTATTTTAAAGATGAATAAAACACGATTGAATTTTTGAGTGGTTGAATGGTCTATAGGTGTCACTCTCGTAATAGACAAGACTGCCGATGATGGGGAGATCGGGGTTCGAATACAGTCCGGGTGTACTGATGCTGATTTTACCTAAGGGATTTTACATTATTTCACCACGAAAATGCAGGCCAGTTTAGTATAAATTCTACCTTGTTCATCCCTAGCACGATAGTGTAATAAACTGCAGATATTATGGACGAGTAGTAAGACGGGGTGCATAAATAGATGTTTAAATAATTTGTTATTTATGAAAGTGAGAATTAAATTTGTACACGTATCTGAATATATATTTTAATTGAACTAAACACAGTCGAAAAATCCCACCTGTTCTTGGGAATCGCCTATTCTATAACCCTGATGATATATCTATAATTCGTCCCGTAGTTAAGGCAATTCTTCCTTTATAGTAGCTTTTTTTTTTTTTGCCGGCTTTTTTTTTGCCGGCAGAGTTCATGACGTGTACGCTAACCGCATCCTTCAAGTACTGACAGGAATGCAGAAAGTGACTCTTCAGGCCCTTCCGATAGACGAACCTTGGACCGTGGAAGAGTTCCTAGAACGCACAGAGGACACTTGTCTCTGCGCCGCTGTGGTCAGTAAATAGATAGACTACAAGAAGTGTTTAACTCTTAAAGAGCCCAGTGTGACGTAAGAAAATATATTTAGTGTGTTTACGAATTCAACAAAATTTTAGATTCGAGATTTAAAAAATATAATAATGATGTTATCAAAGTTCTATGGGATGGTCAGATGTACAGCACAGACCAATTTTAACAGGAAGGGTTTAATCTGACAAAAAAAATTACTAGTCTAATCTCACGTATTCATAAAAGTTATGCTATATTCAAATGTAACTTTAATATATTATCAATACCTATAAAAGAGCAATAATAATATATCGAAATGCAATCAATATACTTGAACAGAGCCTATGCATGATTGGTCAAATGGGGACATAGGGTGAGAGCATATCACAGATACAGTTTTAACAAACTCTGCTTATCCTGGCAACATTCCAGGACATTAGATTTTAGTATGACGTATGACAATATCTGATTATAATACTGGCACTAAAGAAATACTACAAATTTGTGCATCCTCTCCGTTTCTGACAATCTCTCATGATTCCTTCAGGAGTTGAACAGGAAGAGTCTCATGGTAGAGGAGGCCGTGGAAGAGGTTTTGGAACTCGTCAGGAAAGCTGCTCAGGCCTTCAAAGCCAACCAAGAGACGGACGATTTCGATTTCTTGATGGAGGGTATGGTAACCTTTTATAAAATCTAATATTGTTTTCTTTTATAGAAAAAATATTGTAATGGTCAACATTTTCCATCCCGATGCTATGTTGGATCTTGATGAATTATGTGCTTCGAACCTGTCTGTTTTTAAAGCTGCTGTCTATCGCTCAGCCAGACCGTTATCCAGTCTGTCTGTCCAACTGCACTTCTATTTGTCTAACCCTCTGTCTAGCTGTCCCTCTGTTTGCCCGTCTAGCTGTCCTCTCTGTGTGTCTACTGACCCCTGATCTTTATTTCTATCTGACCCTCAGTCTGTCTACCTATAATCGGTCTAGTTATACCTCTGTCTCTTTGTACCTCCGTATTTTTGTTCCTCTAATATACCCGCTTTGACTTTTAGGGAAAATCCACCCTCTCACACGTGTTTCACTCTCCCATTGGTAATAAGAGATGTTATTGGAGAACGGGTCTCTGACTTACAGACGACGTGGTGGAAGGCGAAGGTCAAGGAGACAACTCGGCCGTGGACGTAGCGTCCTCTCAGCAGCAGGACTGGAGCGTCGTGTGGGACTGTTTCGACAACCCCCACAAACTGCTGTGCACCGGCGGTGGACTCAGCAAGGCCATGCAGGAGATGGTCCGCAATGCTGTGGCAGAGATGAGGCGTTACTACAGCCGCAAGGTCGTGGATGTCCTGATCAGGGTCACGAGGCAATCCCTGGATTGTCTCAGGAGGAGATTCAGTGCTGACATTGATCCTGGTTAGTGTCCTGGGTGGAGTGGACATGATTCAAACATGTAGGAGATGGTATACCTCTGTTAGAGTAGACATGTTACAGATATTCAGGAGATAGTATGTCCTTGTTAGTGTAGACATGATACAGATATGCAGGATATAGTATGTCCTTGTTAGTGTAGACATGATTACAGACATGTAGGAGATAGTATGTCCTTGTTAGTGTAGACATGATACAGACATGTAGGAGATAGTATGTCCTTGTTAGTGTAGACACGATACAGACATGATACAGATATGCAGGAGATAGTATGTCCTTGTTAGTGTAGACACGACACAGACATGATACAGACATGCAGGAGATGGTATGTCCTTGTTAGTGTAGACATGATACAGATATGCAGGAGATAGTATGTCCTTGTTAGTGTAGACATGATACAGTCATAATACAGACATGCAGGAGATGGTATGTCCTTGTTAGTGTAGACATGATACAGATATGTAGCAGATGGTATGTCCTGGTTGTTAGAGTAGACATAATACAGACATGCAGGAGATAGTATGCCTTTGTTAGAGTAGACATGATACAGATATTCAGGAGATAGTATGTCCTTGTTAGTGTAGACACGACACAGACATGATACAGATATGCAGGAGATAGTATGTCCTTGTTAGTGTAGACACGACACAGACATGATACAGACATGCAGGAGATAGTATGTCCTTGTTAGTGTAGACATAATACAAACATGCAGGAGATAGTATGTCCTTGTTAGTGTAGACACGACACAGACATGATACATACATGATACAGATATGCAGGAGATAGTATGTCCTTGTTAGTGTAGACATAATACAGATATGTAGCAGATGGTATGTCCTGGTTAGAGTAGACATAATACAGACATGCAGGAGATAGTATGTCCTTGTTAGTGTAGACATGATACAGACACGAATAAGATGGTATGTTCGGGTTAAAGTAGACATGATACAGCCATGCAGGAGATGGTATATCCTTGTTAGAATATACATTATACAGATATGCAGGAGATAGTATGTATTTGTTAGAGTAGATATGATACAGACATGCAGCAGATGGTATGTTCTGGTTAAAGTGGACATGATACAGACATGGAGCATATGGTATGTCCTGGTTAAAGTAGACATGATACAGATGCAAAGCAGATGGCATGTCCTGGTTAGAGTAGACATAATACAGACATGTACGAGATAGTATGCCTTTGTTAAAGTAGACAAGATACAGATATGCAGTATATGGATGTGCTTGTTAGAGTAGACATGGCATACATGCAGGAAATGGTATCTCAAGGGGTGAATAGGAGGAAAGAGAGCGTCTGAGACTTCATCTAGCCTCCTCACCTCTAGTATCATCTTTTACCCCCCACCTCAGGGTTCAAGGACAGCAAGCCGGTGTTCCTGCTGCACGCTACCCTTATGATACCCCGAGTGGTCGTCCGTCCCAGCATGGACGAGGTTCAGGAGGCCTTGGTAGCCGCCGGGAAGAACATAGCAGGGGTGGCCAAAGGCGTGGGCCAGTGGACTGGCGGCAAGAACACGCAGGTGATCCCCGCGAAGAATGTTTGAATCTAGAGCTCGGATATTGATGGGATAGTTACTGACGTAGCTCAGCCATAGCACCCACCTCGACACCAGATAATTTCGGACCTTACGGGTGTTATCTAATTTATTATTTTTGTACACTCAGTTCTTATCAAATGTAAGTATATATATAACAGGAACATATGAGTAAAAAACAAACGAGCTGAGAGGGCCTTATTGCAATGCCACCTAAAGATCAGGGGTGGATTAAAACAGCCTACATCCAGTTTCAGTGGTAGAACGGTCTATGACGCCACTTTAGTTATAGAGCGACTGCAGATGATGGGAATATCGGGATTAGAATCTTGGTTGGGTACAATGATTGAAGTTTTAACAAAATAGTTCCCCCAATTTCCTCCGGGCAAATGCTGGTACATTAGTTAATTATTTGATTTGATTTTGGTAAGAAGCCCATTATGGAAGGCCTTATTTCGTACCAGAATCCTTCTGTAGAATAGTATTTTTGGTAGGTTAAAAGGTCTTTATTACTAAAGTCAGTGTATAGGCCCTATCTTACTTGTTTCCACATCATTGACCAGTAACAGAATATGTATCACATGGAGGTAATATTGCGATTCTAAAGCATCCTCGAATAATGGAAGTGTAATATCAGTAGATAAATTCATTGGATAAAGAATTATTAAAGGTAAAGTTGAACTCTAGATTTAGATAACCAATAAAAAGGCTATTTTGATTAGAAAGTTTGATTTGGTTATTGTTAAACTAAAGAATACTAGTAGTACTATTATCAATTAAAATTAAGAAACTAAACAGTTTGACGTTGATTATAAAAAAATAAACATCATTTTGTTATGGATTATAAACAATATCAATAATTACCCGTGGGTTGTTGCCGAGGCAAGCAATGCTCGATGAGACTGTACAGTTAAGTATGCATTTGTTCGTTGCATTATTGTGCGTGTGGTTGATAAACTGTCAGAAATATGAATCAATTGACTATAGAGTCCCTGTTTAAAGAGTTAATCTACTCTCGGTAAACAGAATAGCAGAATGGTTCAGGTGTTTTTGGACCAGTATTAATCTCAGGTAGGTTTTCAGTTTTCTCGTGCTTGAAAATGATCTCTCTACTGTGTAACTTGACACCGGGATCTTCAGGAGGAGTCGGATCAACTTCATCAGCTCTGGAAACTTGTCCTTCAGTTGCGGGCTTTCTTAAGAAAACCAACCACAGATACAACGCTGCCGACCTTTTTTTTCGTAGTCTTCAAGATATCGATGAACAAATATATATGTATAATAATATTTCCTCGTCATTGTCATCTTTAAAATATTCCCTTTAAATTATGAAATTAATTTCTCACACCAAATTAAAAGTGAGAAATTAATTTCATAATTTAAGTGAACATAAGTGAAGATTCTCAGTCAATACTGGTTTGGTTTTGTGAAAATAATCCATTTTATTAATTATTCTCTGTCACCACCGCGCTTCCTGTGTGGGCCTAATCTGTCAGGATAGCTTGCGGGGAAGGTTAGGGACGATGGTCAAATAAATGTGTGAGTTCGAAATTACATAAGGCTTTTGTTTTTAGGGGTTTATTAATAGAACTACGAGTTACTACAAAAATATGATGTTAAAAAAATGTTACAAAAATATATTAAGACTTTGACGTAGAAGCTCGTGAGATAACTGGCTTAGCGAGATATACTTAACTACAGGCTCGACTGACACCCCTTACGGATTCGAGCCCGGTACCCTGGCCACGACGATTGTCCTCTAGCACAGGTACCCGATGTTTTAATCCACGTGGCCCCAGAAACGGGCAGGGTGGCCTAGCTGAGTAGATCTTATTGTGTCAGCCACGATAGCTCTAAAACAGAACCCTTTATACTGCAAATCGGCCCAAATTGCCAAGTTGTTATGAGTGGTCAGCGTTCTTTCCTAATGTTTACTAACTCATCACAACAAATAAGCTAGACCAGTTCTTTCACTTGCTCCGGCTAAACACTGTTATGCTAGTTTTAAACAAACATCCCAATATAGGGCGGGGCTATTACATTTCTTTACTTTAAGCTAAGTCTGTATTTCTTGTCATTTTTTATTCATCAATTAAGGGTGGGAGGGAGGTGCCATACCCTCTTGAACTTTTTTTTTCGGGGGGGGGGAGGGGGGTAATATGCTCGGGCCCCTTACGATTGGTGGCTATGAGTCATATCAAATGAAACTAGTCCCGGCAACAACCCTCGAGCTACCCCTAAAAATACTTTTAAGAAATTTGCATAATTAACATAAATAAGTAATAAAATTATGTACCTTTTTTTAAACTGTAGTTGCTTGAAATAGTTACTAAAACATTTAAACTGATTATAGTCTATAGTGTAGTTGGTAAATTATTCCAATATCTGGTGGATAGCACCAGAAATATTGGAATGAACCGATATTTTTCAAACTAACTTCAAATTTTATATCAACCTTATTTGAAAATGATGCAACATCTTTTGTTTACACTGAAGAAGAAACCAAGTAGTTTGAATAAGCGACCTTAAATAGTTCTCTGCTTGCCTGAATAAAACGTAAGTGTCCCATTAAACCAAATCCTTCTCTCGAAAAAAAAAAAATCCACAATATCTTGTTTCTTTCATTAAAGTGAGACTTCTTTTCATACCTCTTTTTTTTTGGTAAACTTTTTTTTTGACTTGTGACTGAATGAATGTTCTTGAAATTCTTTCTCCTCTCTACGAATTAATATTTAAATTTAATTTATTTCTTCTTTAGATTTATTTCCAAAAAATATATTTGCCTTTATTTTTGTGGCTTATTGTGCATGATGGCTGCCCGCAGCCGTGGGAATGATCGTTGAGTAGTTGAGATTAGTTCGTAGTTTACCGTATTGCACAGTCCCGAGTCGTTAATAATTCCACTCTTTATCGTTGAGAGACTAAAAACGGTAGATTTAGGAGATAAAAACTTGATAAATATTTATTTAGTCAACAAATTGTTTTATTATAATAACAACAAAAATACGGATCTAAAATCGCGTTTCCTTCTACACCCCTCTTAAAGAAATCCCTTACAGAATCGCTTAATATTCTGAATTAATGTTAAATGAGACTCTAAGTTGTTTTCAAACAATTGCTATATTATGCTTTCTAATGCCGGGATCACGATAAACTTAATGTTCACTCAATGCTCACTTAACTTGAGAGTTTTCCAGGGGAGAACTTTCATGTTACGTGATCGTTAAGGGAAATACTACCCCGTTTTCCTGTCAGCCAATCACGTTGCGAGTGAGGCCAACAGGGCTATTTAATACTTACTTTTTTGTTTATGGTGTGCAAATGACTTCTTCGGTATCGTTTGTCCACGTATCGCGAACTCTAAAATGTCCTAAACTCTTGTTACACTTTAAATTGTATATACATTGAAGCTTCTACTGCCAGTACTTGTAGCCTAATCAGCCCTAAATGCTTGGATTTCATTTATTCCAAATTTATTCTATGCGTTTTGCTCCATTTGTTACGTTACATTAATCCTGATCACGTACCAGTTTCTTTACATTAAATGAACGTTAATTTTATCGTGATACTAGCAATGAGTGGTAAATTAACGGGCCGGATTCTGAATTTTTGTGTTTATGTTAAAATTAAATTAGCCGCTGTACTGGTGCTAAACCGCACTACAAATTAGTTTGCTTTTTCTTACAGCATTGTAGTTTTATATTGTGCCCTTTTTAATTTTGATAAATTCATATTCAAACTAAACTAAAGCCTTTCGACACATGTGAATCATTTAAGTATATTCTCAGCTTACCTTGGCTGACTATACTATTGCTCTATCTTATGATCTATACCACGGTGGAACCCACCAAGGTATTCATGTGACCTTCTAAGATAAACAAAGGCTCTATATTAAAAATAGAGTTAATTATTGTTGTATTTACAAACTGTTATGACATATTTGGTCACAAAAAAAATAGTTTCTATAATTCCTTGCAGAAAGGGCTTCAGTCGATGACTTTCTGCAAATATCACTACTGTTGATTCACTACTTTGTAAATACATCTGTGGTATCGTGACTGAGGTCCAATATGAAACAATAGAACAATCTTCACAAAGGTGGATTTCATATCTGAGGCTCTCTCTCCAGAAAACGATTAAAATATGAATCCCATACTGCTTTAAGTTTAATTCACACGTTCAGTGAGAGTAGACAACAGAATCTGTGTGAATGGTGCAGCAATTCACATACTGTATTGTAATGAGGTTCAAGTCTCGGTCGGGTGAACTGGGGGTGGTTTTTCAAAAATTGTTTTCCACGCTTATGTGGGTTCAATTCCTCCAAATTCAACGTTTTCAACCCCTAACCCACTAGCGTAATTAGTACTTAAACGTATAACTCGAACGGGTAGTAAAACACTGTGCTAAATAATAAAACTATTAAATTCATACCTTACCATATGTTTTCATTACATCTATTCAAAGTTACATTATTATTATTATTATTATTATTATTATTATTATTATTATTATTATTATTATTATTATTATTATTAGCACCGCGTCTTACTACNATTTAATTTTACTTTGAGAGTTTCAACCCCAACGCGTATGTGTTCCGTAAATGTCCCATATTTTAGAAATTGCATGGTGTGAAACATAGGTATTTTACAATATTAATTATTATTTTTAGCACCTCGTCTTACTACCCGTTCGGGTTATACGCACTTACGCTAATGTGTAATGGTAGGGTGATTGTGAGATGAAATGGAGGACCTACAGTTTAACGTGGAATCCGAACCACGGTGGAGGCCTGGCATTCCCCACATTCACACGATGTCTTGTCAGAGGTGAAGGAAGGGTTTGGTAATCAGATAAATCTGTGCCGGGACCGAGGATTGAACCCCGGACCCCCAGCACAGAAGTCTGACACCTTACCCCTAGACCGCCAGGTCACCCTTCAAAGTTACAGATGTCAGCTATTGACTTACGGATCAATTAGGGACTATTTCTAGTAACTTTTGCGCTGTCATCCAAGTAAACCCGGGTGGTTAATGCACTTTAGTGATGAGTTGAATTTTGACAGAACATCTCGCGCCGACGAGATATATCTTGTGAGTGGCTTGAAGCTCGTCACGTTACCACATTTCTTTTCTGTGCTTGATTTTCGATGAAGGTGTGAATCAGCCTTTATGAGACACTTACCAGTAGTGCTGGCAGTACCGCTGTCTTTTAAATTGTCTCTTAAGTGGACCCAACTTGTCACGAACCACAAGCTTCTGAATTACACAAAGAACAGTTTATCTTACTCAGCTGCTGCCAGCGGGATTATCTTTATCCTGCGTGCTATATTGGCCTCAGGTTCTCTCAGTGTGACAATCAGGCAACTGAACCCTCACACAAGAGAGGTTGACGTACTGTTTAATAAGTGATTATCATTTTAATTGAGTGTCCAGGGCCTTCGCCATTTCCGCCGAATCCTGCTGGGTTGCTGGTAATCCAGCCCTCAGTAGTTGGCTGCACTTCCTCTCTCATATGGCCAAAGTGGTAGATGTCACATACATTGGGAGGACTATTAACTTGAAGGTGACCTGGTGGTCTAGGGGTAAGGTGTCAGACTTCTGTACTGGCGGCCGGGGTTCAATCCTCGGTCTAGGGCAAAGATTTATCTGATTACCAAACCCTTCCTTCACCTCTGACAAGACATCTTGTGAATGTGAGGAATGCCAGGCCTCCACCGTAGTTCGGATTCCACGTTAAACTGTAGGTCCTCCATTTCATCTCAC
This sequence comes from Timema shepardi, assembly GCA_902151425.1. Lineage (NCBI taxonomy): Eukaryota > Metazoa > Arthropoda > Insecta > Phasmatodea > Timematidae > Timema > Timema shepardi. Next base: position 163,513 of record CABFVX010001037.1, on the reverse strand, counting down.
AATCACCCTACCATTACACATTAGCGTAAGTGCGTATAACCCGAACGGGTAGTAAGACGCGGTGCTAATAATAATAATATAACTTGAATTTTAAAAACTCTTTGCTGTATACATATTCATAAAATTTCATAATTTTAAATATAATCGTGTCATACATATTCTTTTAAGCATGAGCTCTTTTTTCTAATTTATATCTCACGGTTGTTACCTTAACTAAATTGATTAGCTTTAAGTGTACTTTTGCTATTATAAGTATTCGTTGTTTGATGGGTTTTTTTCTGTCTTTCTCTCTTATTCCCACCTCCTCTACATGTGTGTGCATGTCTACGTGCGGAAATGTGTCAACTAAATGTCACCTTGTCTTTTGTCTCGCCACCTTTGTTTCAAACCCACTTATTCTAACTGTCTCTTTTCCAAATCATTTTGACTTCGTCACCTCCCGACTTTCCCACATGACTGTTCCTTATAATTTGTTTCTCTTTCTCTCTTCTCCCCCCCACTTGGTCCTTCTGTCTCTGTATAAACTACGTCTCGACCCACACACCTCTTGTTTCAACTCCGACCTAATCCTCACACCTCCTGTCTCAACTCCGACTCAACCCGCGCATCTCTGTATCTATTCCGACCTTACCCATAAACACCCTCATCTCCACGACACCCCTTCGGGCAAGCAGAGGCTACCGGGCTGGAAGAAGCTGGCCGGACGCCAGTCTCAGGCGCTTCTTGACGTAGTTTCCCGCCTGGAGCAGGGCGCCGCTAGGGGCGTTGAGGACGCCAGGGCCAGGAGGAGACGCCTATACAGGCTGGCGTCTGAGCAGCGGCCCAGCTTCCCAACCCAGCAGAGGAATTTCTACAGTTTTGTCATGGAGAACAAGGAGGTGATGAAGACGCTTTCACTACTGTCGACGTGCACTCAGGACATCAAGTTGGTGAGTGAAGACCGCGTTTTCCGCTGTTGCGTTATACTGTATTGTTACAGTGGTTATAAGATGGCAAGCTCTCTTCTAGAATTGACCTGCAGCTCAGTATCTTGTTGTAGTGGCTATAAGATGACGTGATCTCTACTTGAATTAACCTTGGAGTCAGCATATTGTTACAGTGGTTATAAGATGACGTTACCTCTACTTTATAATTAACCTGGAGTCCTGGAGGTTGGTATTTAGTTAAAGTGATTATAAGATGACTTGACATATATGCCCATACTTGAATAAATCTGGAGCCATTTATATTTTTTATAGTGGTTATAAAACGGAGAAGATGGCGTGATCTTTAATTGAATTAACTTGGAGGTAAATATATTATTATAGTGGTTATAAGATGAAATTACCTCTACTTGAATAAACATGGAGGTCAGTATTTATTTACAGTGGTTATAAGATGATTTGAGCTCTAGGTCTCTACTTGAATTATTCTGGAACCATTTATATTTTATAGTGTCTATAAGATGGCGTGACCTCTACTTGAATTAAATTGTAGTTGTTATAGTGATTATAAGATGATATGACCTCTACTTGAATTAATTTGGAGCCATATATTTTTATAGTGTTTATAAGATGATGTGACCTCTGGGCCCATACTTGAATTAACCTGGAGGTCAGTGTCTTGTTACAGTGGCTATAAAATAATGTGACCACGATGTTTATCCCACAGGAGTTGGAGAGGTTCATGGAGAGATGGAAGCCCTACAATTTCCTGTGGAAGAACGAGCAAGGAAAAAGGGATATGATGAACGCGAGCCTCTCGGACTTTGAAAGTTGGCTAAGGAGGCACGGAGAATTGGAGGGCCAACTGACCACTGAACCCGACATGCACTCCTTTGGCTGCTGCCTCGCCTTGTCTACAGGTACGAAACAGAGGAACAATCAGCACTCCTTTGGCTGCTGTCTTGCCTTGTCTACAGGTACGAAACAGAGGAACAATCAGCACTCCTTTGTCAACAGTTGGTTATCAGCAAGTTTGGATCATGAAGCCAGGATTTAGGCTAGAATCACAGTCAAAGACACCGTGGTTACTTAAAAATATACGGTATGTATATATATATATATATATATATATATATATATTTGGCACTGAACCTTAATACCCATGTGGGCTATAGGCATATTAACTAATTAAGCCAAGGTGCGAGATACGAGGAAGGCTAAATTTAGAGGAAGTGTAACGGGTAATGCTTGGAAGGAGAGGGAGATAACATTTATTAAAAACACCCCAAGGTACACCTGATTGAGATTCAAACCCCGATCTCCCCGTAATCAACAATTCCCTTCTATTGCAAGCTTGGTGCCTTTCGAAATTGTAACATTGGGCAGATACTTTCTCACACTGTGATTCTTAATAGGGCTGACCGATACTCTATAAAGGCAATGCTGGTAATTTTCCTTAAACCTAGCTTTTTTCTTCCTAATGTCATTAAAACAGTTGCAGATGGTCCGAGTGCATCACTACAAAAAATACACCTATTGGGGTTCACGTGGTCTCAGGTAAAAATAAGGCTCATCATAGACTGAATTTTAGTTTAAGAGGAAGTCAAGGTTATAATATCAGCTAGGTGCACTAAGGCTTTTTTTACCTGTGACATGTCACTGGGGTTTTTTCATCCCCTTTCCAAGGAGTGTTTCATGGATTGGACCGTTATATAACCGTGCTCTGCTCTGCCCCTCAGAGCGCCTCAAGTTTGGTCTTCTGACGGAGGTCAGAGCCTGCACGTTCCGGATCGGGCAGGTCCTCAAGAAGAAGTACCGCCGGGAGATGGACTACGTGTACGCCGTCATGAATGAGATGGACAGGAAGTTGGAGCGTCCCATAAGGGACCTGGATGACGTTCGTCTAGTCATGGAGACCCTCAAGAAGATAAGAGAGCAGGAAGTGGACATGGAGCTGAAGATAGAACCTATAGAGGTATAGATCAAGGTCATCTTCATCATCAGGAATGGTTTCCAGTCTGTAGCCGGGTCAGTTTTGCAAAATACCTCCATATTCCTCTTTCCTTTCGCCATTCTTTCTAATTCCATATCAAATCACACTGAATTCCTCTAATATCTCATGTACTCCAACAACCTCATTACATGACCATACCATCTTACCCTTGATTCCCACTACTATTTCCAGTAGTCCAACATCCTTAACCCCAATCTCCCCACCCTTGGTAGTTTAGTGTTTTTTTTCAAGAAAGATGCCTTTATTCCCTATTATGCTAACGTATATAATGTACAAGGGGTCACCCATGAGACTCCATACGTTTATATTGAGATTCACGCTTGTAACTCACTCTTTAATAGTGGACTTTCTGTTTATAGTAAAATCCAGCTTTGAGACTGATTAAAACACAGTCATTGCAACTTAAAACATAATTTATTGTCTATACAGGGTGAGTTGCAGATATTGTGACTAGTCTATTTCCTTAATATGGTCCAACCTTTCCCGTAAGCGAGTGATCCCTCGCAAATCACCTCTTTGTCGCTCCGGTTTCGGCCAGTCTGTAAACTATCACAAAGCTTCGTTGGTTAACCATGCCATGTAGCTGCGCCATGACCTTCCAAACCAAAAGGGTAAATGGGATGAAGGATTGTGAAGGCACCGGTACAATAAATGCATATGTACGTATACATCCCGAATGGGTATAAGACGTGATTGAAAATAATATAAGTGTAAATTAACCTATCATGGTGTTCCCCGCAGGAGGCGTTCAACGTCGTAACCCGCTACGACCTCGCTGTCGACAAGGAGGACCTAGAGCAAGTAGACAACCTGAGATACACCTGGCAGCGGCTCCAGGCCCGTGCCTTGGAGGTGAACGTCCTTTTGCTGACTATGCAGCCACACTTCGAGGACGATCTGAGGGAGAACCTTGATAACTTCCGTCAGGACAACATCGAGTACTGTCACGAATATCGCACAACGGGGCCCATGATGCCGGGGCTGACGCCCAGGGAGGCCTCCGACAGGCTCATCATGTTCCAGGTGAGAACCGGGTCAAGAGTGCTGAAGTACTTGCTTACCTTCTCCTAAGGATTTAGTTTTTTTTTAAGGTCGGAAATCTAAAATAAAGATGTATGAAGCAAAAACATTTTATTTTGAGTTAGATATTCATTTCTATTTGATGTTAAATTTTGAAAATCGTCTAATAAATCAGGTCTTGAACATATATTCAAGAGCTATAGATTCACCACTCAGACCCGTATTGATATACAAAGACATTGGTCTCGTACTGTTTGGTTTTGTCCGTTAACGGGGAGGTTGAGGTTCATATCGCTTTCAGGTGCACTGGGATATGATTTTCCTTTCCCTGTCCAGACAAATTCTGGTGATTGTTCTATAAAACTAACTTCTCCATGCCTACCCACTAAATCAAGCCGTGAACAACTCTTGTGCTAAACGTAACAATAAAATAACAAGTAACATTGTTGAACCTAGAATTCTAATACTCCCCTTACCAGCATACTGTTGCATATTGTTCACATTTATATTAATGGGGTAGGAATTGTAAAGGCATAATTCAGAGGAAATGTACCTGTGTTTGCATTAAGGTAGGGTGATAACAGGCTTTTGGGAAAAACACACAATCTTAGCACACCTGACATAAGCAAACCATATTAGATTAACCTGACATTCCGTGCCCGTGGGCCCACTGATAGCACATGATAACGCAACTGTGTTTCTAACTACCTACAGAATCGTTTCGACGGGATGTGGCGAAAGCTGCAGACCTACCAGAGCGGAGAGGAGCTGTTTGGCCTACCCACGACTGATTACCCTGAACTCGGGCAGATCCGCAAGGAGCTCAATCTCTTGCAGAAACTGTACAAGCTGTACAATGACGTGATAGATCGTGTCAGCAGCTACTATGACATACCTTGGGGGGAGGTTAACATCGAGGAGATAAACAACGAGCTCATGGAGTTCCAGAACAGGTGCAGGAAACTGCCCAAAGGGTTGAAGGAATGGCCCGCCTTCCACGCCCTTAAGGTAAGGGATATATTCCGATTTTCTTACGAAGAACTTTATAAAAGCAATTTTTTTCCCTTATATGATAGATTGTGATAGGGAAAGAGGCTTTCCGAATGGTAATTCTCAAGAAATCCGAAGACACTTTAGTATGTCAACGTACTTTGACACGACTTGCACCAGCGACCTAAATCATACAACTTAACAGAACAGGGCAGTGATGGTTAGAAGTATAGTTGAGTCTAATACAATAATTAATGAATTCGAATCCAAATATTTGGTTACCTACAATAATTATCAACTCACATATCCAAATTCTTGTGAAGACCAATTTGTTCGCTGTTGCAGAGGACGGTGGACGATTTCAACGACATGTGCCCGCTCCTCGAGCTGATGGCCAACAAGGCAATGAAACCCCGTCATTGGCAGCGGATCATGGAAGTCACTTGCTATAACTTCGAGTTAGAGAGCGAGGGATTCTGTCTCAAGAACATCTTGGAGGCACCTCTACTCAAGTACAAGGAGGACATAGAGGTGGGCGACGCGTCCTTACATCATCATCATCATAATAATCATCATAATCATCATCAACTGTTTCCACCGTGTAGTCGGATGAGTTTCGTAAAATACCTCTATAATACTTCTTTCTTTCATCATTCTTTCTCCTTTATTTGCTTCCATTTTTCTCCTCTTCCTCGTTCCCTTGCTGTTATTTGCTCCTATAGCGGTCTTTTTTGCTACATTCTTCAACTCCATCACTCTCCTTGGGAGTATTTCCCTTTCCATCCTCATCCCGTATCCATACAATCCCTCCCTTGCTTCCTATATTATTTCATATAACTCAACTCTTCCCTGGAAAACTTATTTATCCTTGAGATAGCTGGCATTCTCTCCATGATCTCCACTTTCCTGGTCTCTCATGCATACAATGTTCATGTTTCTCCTGAATATGTGACTATGGGTACAAAGTTATTCTTTCCTATAAAATATAAGCTTATACTTCAAGGACACTTCTATTTTCCATAGTAAGTATCTTACGCACATGTAGAACGTTTCTCCCTGCTGTCCTCTTATTTAATCTACTCCGCTACCACCCTTATCCACAATCACTCTTCCAAGATATTTTATACTCTGTACATTTCTCAGATATACTCCATCAAGCTTTATATAGTTTCTATATTTTATCTTTTTTCCTTGTCAGTACTATCCCTTCACTCTTCACCATGATCGATTTAATTCAACTCTCTTTCGATTCCTAATTCCGTTCCTGTTGCAGTTCTCATACTTTCTCTTCCTTGTCCTCCCAGACTGTGTTCCTATATTAGCGCTTGACGTTACTCTATGAGCTAATGATGTCCTCATGTATCCCCTGCAGGATATATGCATATCTGCGATGAAAGAGAAGGACATTGAGGCTAAACTTCGGCAGGTGACAAACGAGTGGTCGGTGCACGAGTTAACTTTCATGACCTTCAACAACAGAGGAGAGCTGCTGTTGAGAGGTGACACGACGGCCGAGACGATCGGGCAGCTAGAGGACAGCCTTATGATCCTCGGGTCTCTGCTGTCCAACAGGTTGGCACACGACCAACATTCACACGTAACTGTTGGGATTGACATGTCTCATCATAATCGTAATCAAAATTACAATCCTCCTTCTCATTATTATAACAATATTCATAAACATCATCATAATAATTATTATAATAACAAGCCTAATCAATATACAAATACTTATCATAATCTCAATCATTATCATCATAATTATAATTAACTTTATTAGGCTTAATTATGACTTTATAACTAGATTTGGGTCAGATTCACTAATATACGAATCCGAATATCCACCTTTGGATCCCGAATCTAGAATTTGAAATTTGAATCCGAATCTTGGAAAAAATGATGAAAATAGAGGAACAATAAATATAATAGAATGATAGAAACTATAAATATTAACTACATGTCAACATTATTTCTTATAATCTATTCATTATAACATACGTGCATTCTGATAAATAATACATTTCTGGTCTTGAGTCTAGTTGTTAAGTTCATCCTATAGTTATATAAAACAAATTTCAACTTGAAAATTTAAAAAAACATATCGTTTTAAGGATTTGAGTCTTGAATCGGATATTTTCTCGAATTCTCTTCTTGAATATGCTTAAAGGTTCGAGATATTTGAGTTTTAGTGGATTCGAGAGTCCCATCCATAACTATAACTAAAGTTATAATATTTCCTGATCAGAATCTTAACTAACATTTCAATCCTAATAATTTTCGTTATCATGATAACCCCTAACTATAGTCTTAATCAATTTACTAATTCTAATAATGAGATTTATTAACATTTTAATCATAATACTAATCATCATTCCCACCATTCCCACAATCATAATCTTCATAATCCTAGCCACAATCCGGGTTAGTAATCATCATCATCATCATCATCATCATCACTATAATCATCATCTCTGGGGATAAGTCATCTTCCAGAAAGGTTATTAAAAATGTATAACCCTTTTAGGTCGTCGCATGGTCTAACGAGCTATTTTTGCAGTAGACTAAACTACCGATGACGGGGAGATTAAGGTACGAATTTTGGTCAGGTGTACTGAGGATGTTTTTTTCCAAAATGGTTTTCCATTCTCCCTCTACGTAAGTGCGGGAATACTTCCTTTAAATATGACCTTTCTAATCCCTAAAACCACTAGCGTAATTAGTACAGAAGCGTATAACTCTAACGGGTTGTAAGAGGCGGTGCTAAAATATATATTCATACGTCTCCACTTCTTCTCCTAGTTCATTTGACGAACATTTCCGTAACTTTCCTGACAACCTCGACCGTTCACCTGTTCAGGTACAACGCCCCGTTCCGAAAGCAGATCCAGACTTGGGTTCACGACCTGTCCAACACCAACGAGATCCTGGAGCGATGGCTGCTAGTCCAGAACCTGTGGGTGTACCTTGAGGCGGTGTTTGTGGGAGGGGACATCGCCAAACAACTGCCCAAAGAAGCCAAGAGGTATGTCGCTCAGGCTCTGCCTTTATGTGAGCTGATAAGTCTAAGTGTTCCTTCTTATCTCCTTCTTATTATACTGTTAGTTCGGATTCCTTCCAAATCCAATTATGACGTGGTTTCCCTTTGGTCGAATTCACCATTACACCAATCCGAGCCTTGTTAAAAATATTAACATAAGAGGAAATAGAAAATAGAAATAGTAACTAAATAACAAAGAATATGGCGGAGATGAAGTATGCAGGGAAAAAACCTGCAAGGGAGACCATGAAAGAGATGGGAGAAGCAGTTAGCAGCAAGTGTGTAAGAGAGAGGATAATGATAGTAGAAGGCAAGAGGGAGATGGAAACATTTTCATAAACTTACCCGACAACAGTCTGGAGACAGTTGATGATGATAATTAACTTACTGTTTATATGTGTTGTTACAATACATTACCTATAACATTCACATGTTAAGTCAAGTGTTAAAACCATTGGTCTGCACGCTGGTTGTTAAGTTTGTCCTATGGTCATTTTGAAACTGAACCATCCATAAGAAGTATTAGAGTTCTAAAATAAATCCCAATTCATAATTTAAAAAAAAACACATTTGTTTTGTAATCTGGATTCATGTATTTGCTCGAATCCTCAAATCTCAGCTATAAAAAACGATATGAGGGTTTAAAGGTCATATCCATAGTTGTTGTTTGGAATAAGAAGTTAAATGAAAGGAAGAGTAATTTTTCTAAACATTGTATTTAGATAATAATTATAATCTGTATTTTGATTATTTTGCTGTCATTGTTGTAATCTTTAACATATTTTTTTACAACCTCTATCTAATCCTATCGATTACTTGTGAACTTAATCATAAGCTAAAGCTATCTGTGAGCTGTTAGCAAGTCTGATTTTAACATGCTACCATGTTGTTCTCCCAGGCTCAGCAAGTATAGCTAGTTTTGACATGTTTCGCTCATAGGTTCAGCAAGATCGACAAGTCGTGGCAGAAGATCATGCAGAGGGCTCACGAGACACCTGGGGTCGTAGCCTGCTGCGTGGGAGATGATCTGCTAAAACAGTTGCTGCCACATCTGCAAGAGCAGCTGGAGCTTTGCCAGAAATCCCTCAGTGGGTGAGTCATCCACCTCTCTGAACTCCTCTAGATGCCATGTCATAAGGATCTGAGTTGTTAGATTTCTGACTGATATGGTTAAGTATATTTAATCACATTATTGCTGCAGGCAGGAGTTAGGTAGGGTTTAGAATGAATTGAACAGCATATCAGTGTTTAATAGTCAAAGATTGGAGTCACTACCTACACGTTCACCAGCTTAATCAAAATACACAAAGTTGACTTTAAGTTCGCATGCCCTCCCAACGTGGATAATGTTTTAGTGGAATTCATTACTTCTCTCAGAAGTTCAAAATATGATCACAAACATCTGGCTCTTTTGATCCATCATCTGTTCTTTTTTCTCTCCCAAAAAAAGATATCTGGAGAAGAAGCGCATGATGTTCCCTCGTTTCTTCTTCGTGTCCGACCCGGCCCTGCTGGAGATCCTCGGCCAGGCGTCAGATTCACACACTATCCAAAACCACCTGCTGTCTATCTTCGACAACACCCGCTACGTCAAGTTCCATGATCTCGAGTACAACAAGATGACGGCCATCGTGTCCTCTGAAGGGGAGTCGATCCCGGTTCGTGCCGACTCAGGCCTAAGCCCTTGAGTTCACAGATAATTCTAATAAAACCTTATACATATTAGGTACAACTTACTTGCTATGTTTCCCTTTTACAATGTTCCCTATTATATGTCGAACAGTTGGAGAGAGCGGTGCGGGCAGAAGGTAGCGTAGAGACCTGGCTCACGTCACTCCTACAAACGGCGCAGATGTCTCTTCATGGAATCATACGGACAGCCTTCGCCATGATGAACGATCCCAACTTCAACCAGCTCTCGTTCCTAGACAAGATGCCTGCACAGGTGTGTTCCTAGACAAATTACATAGGCCTGCAGATGTGTTCCTAGTTCAGATACATACATAGGTATGCTTTTAGACTAAATACAAACACAGGTGTGTTCTTATACAAGATAAATACACAATTGTGTTCTTAGACAAGTTACACACATAGTTGTGTTCCTAGAAAAGATACACACACAGTTTCTGGACAAGGTACATACACAGATGTTTTCTTAGACATGATATTACATAAGTGTGTTCTTAGACAAGAAATTGACACAGGTGAGTTCTTAGACAAGTTACATACACAGTTGTGTTCCTAGACAAGAAACACACACAGTTCCTGGACAAGGTACATACACAGATTTGTTCTTAGACAAGATACATACACAGGTGTGTTACTAGACAAGATACATACACAGTTCTTGGACAAGGTACATACACAGATTTGTTCTTAGACAAGATACATACACAGGTTTGTTCCTAGACAAGATACATACACAGGTGTGTTACTAGACAAGATACATACACAGTTCATGGACAAGGTACATACACAGATTTGTTCTTAGACAAGATACATACACAGGTTTGTTCCTAGACAAGATACATTCACAGGTGTGTTCCTAGACAAGATACATACACAGTTCTTGGACAAGGTACATACACAGATTTGTTCTTAGACAAGATACATACACAGGTTTGTTCCTAGACAAGATACATACACAGGTGTGTTCCTAGACAAGATACATACACAGTTCATGGACAAGGTACATACACAGATTTGTTCTTAGACAAGATACATACACAGGTTTGTTCCTAGACAAGATACATACACAGGTGTGTTCCTAGACAAGATACATACACAGTTCTTGGACAAGGTACATACACAGATTTGTTCTTAGACAAGATACATACACAGGTTTGTTCCTAGACAAGATACATACACAGGTGTGTTCCTAGACAAGATACATACACAGTTCATGGACAAGGTACATACACAGATTTGTTCTTAGACAAGATACATACACAGGTTTGTTCCTAGACAAGATACATACACAGGTGTGTTCCTAGACAAGATACATACACAGTTCTTGGACAAGGTACATACACAGATTTGTTCTTAGACAAGATACATACACAGGTTTGTTCCTAGACAAGATACATACACAGGTGTGTTCCTAGACAAGATACATACACAGTTCCTGGACAAGGTACATACACAGATTTGTTCTTAGACAAGATACATACACAGGTGTGTTCCTAGACAAGATACATACACAGTTCTTGGACAAGGTACATACACAGATTTGTTCTTAGACAAGATACATACACAGGTTTGTTCCTAGACAAGATACATACACAGGTTTGTTCCTAGACAAGATACATACACAGGTGTGTTCCTAGACAAGATACATACACAGGTGTGTTCTTATAAAAGTTACACACACAGTTGTGTTCCTAGACCAGATACACACATATTCGTGTTCCTAGATAAGATACATACACAGGTGTGTATGTGTATGTGAGTGCAGGTGGGTCTCCTAGGTATCCAGATGATATGGACGAGAGATGGAGAGGCGGCTCTCATGCAAGCCCGCGCAGACAAGAAGATTATGGGGGACACCAACAACAGGTTCCTTGAGATGTTGAACACCCTTATCGACCAGACCACGAGAGACCTCACAAAACTGGAGAGGACCAAGTTCGAGACTCTCATCACCATACATGTCCATCAAAGGGATATCTTCGACATCTTGGTGAGCCCAGAACAAAACGTTGTATTAAATTCTCTCGATGTATGGACTATAGTCTTTTTTTAAATAAATATTATTAATGAAATTTGTAATTCTATACAGGGTTTACTTCGTACCCACGGTTAATTATGTAGAATAAATCTGGATATTGGATATAAGAGAGACAAGGAAAGTGGAGGCCATGGAAAGCATTTTATATTTGATAAGGAGAAATAGAATTAGGGATAAAGATGTCCGGACAAGAGTTGGAATACTATATGAGATAGTAGAAGAAGCAAGGGTGAAATGGTACAGTCATGCAATGAGGATGGAACGGAAATAATACCAAAGAGAATGATGGAGATAAAATATGTAGGAAAAATACCGCAAGAGAAACCAATATAAGGAAATGGGTGGAACAGATAACATCAAGTGTGTGTTTGAGAGAAGAAAAATGTATCAAATTAAGTGATTAGCAATGGTGGAAGGACAAAGTAAGAGTGAGGCATGTTACTAAATTAATTTGGCCATAGGCCGGGAAAAGCTGGAGATAGTGTATTATAAGACTATTATAAACCGGTGTTTTCTAAACTCAGAGATCATGTCAGAACTCGACTAACAAAATGATTTAGTCTAGGATATCAAACTAAAACTACACACTCAGCTCGAAATATTTACTGATTGAAGAGCAGGATAAACTTATTTACAAAATATATTATATTATTTAGTGACTACCGTCCTGGATCTAAATCAGGGTATCATATACTTTTGGCTAATCAATCTAACCGCTCGTCCACAGGGGTGGGTTTGTATATACTTTTGAAGAATTATGGCACATTTTCAAACAACGAAAGGGTTTATATTTTATTACAACATAACTTATACGTTATAAAAACAGAAACACACATACTAGCGTCTTATCTCGTAGATATATTTTAAACGAGAATATGTTTGTAGACCTATCAAGAATTTTTGACTTCAATTAAATACAACAGAATGACCAATTGTTGAGTTTTATACAATGCAAAATAAGTTTTCCATCAAAATAGAGTTCAAACTAACTTTAAATAGTTATTTTTTGGGTACATTTTTGTGACCGTTTTCTTCTATATGTCAGTGTCGACTGAACGTGAGGTCCGCCAATGACTTCGAGTGGTTGAAGCAATGCCGCTTCTACTTCAAAGAAGATATAGATAAGACGTGGATCGCCATTACAGACGTCACCTTCATCTACCAGAACGAGTACCTGGGGTGCACGGATAGACTCGTCATAACCCCGCTCACAGATAGGTAACTGATTATTTTTATTTCATCATTTTGTTCCGCTTTTGAGCGGGGATAGGCGTTTGAGACAATATATTATCAATTGATGAATATTTTTAGTATTGGTAGGCTGAACATTTAGACTTAAAGTGGTACAAAAACAATAAGGATATAACTAATTTAAGAGTTAACTATAATTTATTCAAGTACACTCTGGTTACCCTAAAAGGTAGCAAGCTTAACTTCACAGGTGAGTCTTACAAGAAGGGGTTATAGTGTATTACGTCAAAGTAAGACTGGCCCACACTGGTGAAACACACCAACAAGAGGCGTCAGTCTAGTCTAACCGGTTTGCTGGTGACGACGGTGGTTGAGGTTTGAATCCCGACCGATTGTGCCGAATAAGTTTTTCATACATAGTTTTCCACGTTCTATCTATCCCTTTCTTCATACAAATACGGGTATGTGAGTTAAAGTTTTTTCATTCTGAGTTTGAGTGAGATTTTCATAATAGTTCCAAGTACCGAGTCGAGCCAATTTTGAATTAAATAAATATATACTTTTAAAATGTTACCATTGAAAATAAAATAAAATTATTAGTTATTTTAAAAAAAACAGCATGTTTTTAAATAAAAATAATTCATTTAAAAATCAAACGAAATATAATCTTTGAAATTAAACTAGCATTCTTACTAGAAAGTGTAAACATATTACAAATGCAAAGTTCACAAAAAAACATACAGAAAATTAGAGAGAAGAGTAAATAATAAGTCATTAATCTCCAAACACATAATAAAGCTCAAATTTTGACCCCTAGCGTAATTTGAATTCCACCTTTACTCTGTTCACCACATGAGTGTAAATGTGGAAATAGACCGAAAGGGTGCAGGAATAGTCTCTGATATAAATTGTAATTTAAGTCATATTTCAATACTAGGAGTGTTTGTGTGTGCTAGGTGCTACATAACCCTGGCCCAAGCCTTGGAAATGAGCATGGGAGGGTCTCCGTGTGGCCCTGCAGGTACCGGTAAGACGGAGACGGTCAAAGACATGGGCAAGACTCTGGCCAAGTACGTTGTGGTGTTCAACTGCTCTGACCAGATGGACTACAGAGGGCTCGGTAGGATCTACAAGGGTGAGTTTGTGTGCGATCATCCTCAGGGTGCACAACTAAACAATAATTATGTAACTATGATAGAATTGTGATTAATAAAACACAAATAAAGTTAAAAACAACAACATATATCTACCGCTATGTCACATTCATCATCATTATAATCATTATCTTTATAATTCAGTAGCGTACGCAGCATTGCTAAAGGGTGGGGGGGGGTGTTCAATGGGAGTTTGGCAGGAGGGACCCCTAACAGCAAGAGGCATTTTTTTAACCATTATATACACCTGGAAGCATTTTGGAAAGGTTTTTTTTAAATTTTTATTTGTTAACGTGAGCATTTATATTTTTACTATTATAAACGTGATAGTCTAACAAAATAATAAATAGATAGGCCTGAATTAAATACATTTGGTTATTTATATAGAGACTATTTCTGATCACCTGATATTTTTTTGTTCACAATGTTAACTGGTCATAACCCCCCTCCCACTTCCAATTAATTTTCTCTTAGGATCTGCATATATCTCAGGATATTCCCAAACTACGGCTTCCTCAAGTCCGTCTGTGGGTACGCTACTACTCACAGCACTGTTGACAGCTTTAGACCGGGCCATATTGATTAACTGCCGCCATATTCCTCTGTCTCTCCGCCATTCTTCCTCTATCTTTTCGCTATTATTCCTCCCTCACTATTGCCCACCCTTCTCTTCTTGTCCGCACTCCCTCAGCAATCTGTCCTTCCAAACTACTTCTCGGCTCCCCTCGTGGCCTTCTTCCCATACTTTTCATCTCCAATAATATTTTTTGATAATCCCTCTCTTTCTATTTTCTTGACATACCTATACCATATCATTCATTCTTGCTTCAATCTAATTCAATCCCCGTGCTCCTGCACTTTCTCGTTCACCCTCATTTCTTAAGGTTAATCGACCATCAACATTGTATTGCACTATTTTAACAAGTGTATAGTTAGCGAGTTATAAGGGACCAAACTTGCAATTTTATGCTTTTCCCGTACCATTGCTAGGGCAAAATAATTACTGCATGGGGCGGAAATTTAGTATAACCAGACATGCTTATGAGGTGTACAGAATGAAATATTTATAATATGTTAGAGACAAATAATTGTAAACTTACAAGCAGTTTAAAAGCGGTAAAATTACATATTTTTAATCATGTATAAATACTGAATTTTATACCCCTATGATTTGTTTTTATCTCATTTTGTAGTACATAATATAATTATTAAGAATTAATTTGTTTTTGTAGTCTGACGCTACTCGATAATTTTACTAATAATACATCTAGTTTTAAATTCAACAAATACTTTACAACAAGCTTCATATTATGTAGAGCGTTTTGAAATATAAAGGCCCATGTATTTTTACGAACTTGGAGTCCCAACTCCCTGGGAAAGAGTCAAACCAATGCTAAACACTCCTGTTGAAAAATTACAGAGTGACAAGTTAAAAACAGAACTTTGTAAGTCTTGGTAAATTAAGGGAAGAGCAGCACCAGTTTCTTCTGAAATTATTTACAAACATGTAAGACACGCTCTAGTAAAGTAAGTCAGTGTTTGCTGTTCACCACCACTTGCCTCCTTCTCGACACCTATGTTACAATCACTTTGTAAAAGACTGAAGCTGGATGCCCCTTATCTAGACGTCATTTGTTACGTTCTGCCTGAATGCCTTCACGTTGGGCGCCATTGTAATGTACTAACTTCACTTTGGTTTGAAGAATTTATATATTACAAATAAATGTTTTCGAAAATAGATACTTTTGTATAAACTTTAATGGTATAATGTATTACAAATCACTGTTGTTTGAAAAAGAATAATGGAAACCATTTAGGTAAAAACACCTTGGCCGTGATTCCAAACACAACCAAGCTAACATTATCAAACTATACGAGATTCATGCTGTTTTGTATTACACATCTCTCTCGTCTCCCGAAAAAGAGTAGAATGACGCGTCTACCAAGCTAGCGTCCTCTTGAGTCGAGCTGTGTGAACCCCGTAGTTCACACCTTCGAACCCAGACCACTCCTTGCTTTCTTTCCATCGACCAATGGGGTTAGTTTTTAATTAGCGCGCATTTAAGAAAACAGACGCGTTACTCTGCACCTGCTATTATTTTACTGCGCATTACAACCCGGAAGTAAAATCCATGCTTCTGACACGTGCAGTTTTAAAAGAAAAGAAAAAGAAACATGGCCGTAGTCTAGAAAAGATGAGTTTACTTTATATTAACTGAAAAGAAGAAATATTAATATATTTACTCTAAAATATGATCTCGAATATTAAAAAGACAGGAAAAATCGATATCATAACAACTTAACAAAATATTATAGCCTCACAATGTATTTCTTTTTCTCAGAGAGGTTGCTTGTCAAATTGCTTTAACCTACCTCTCCTGGTCATGATCTCCATAAACTTATCCCTTTATCCGTTGTCAATGTTTCAGGGGTATAATCCTCAGAACGAAAACATAAAGTGTACTGTTATTGATTCTAATGTTCTCAACCTCGCAGGTTTGGCCCAATCTGGATCGTGGGGCTGTTTCGACGAGTTTAACCGCATAGAGCTGCCGGTATTGTCCGTGGCTGCTCAACAGGTGGCGGTAGTGTTGGCAGCGCGGAAAGAGAAGAAGAGACAGTTCGTCTTCACTGACGGGGACCTCATAGATCTATGTCCGGAGTTCGGCATCTTCATCACCATGGTAACGTGGTATTTAGAGCAAGTTTTTTTAAAAATATATATACACACTCGCTGTTTATTAAAGTTTGATCAAATCTATAATCCGAATCTTATAAAATATGAAAACCATAAACGTTTAACTTTCCCGCATCACTAAGGCTCCACTCATACCATGACGTAATTTCTTGGTCGAATGACCACGCACTTCAATATGTGGTGGAACTAGGGGGTATAGAGGTTATGGTTATATTGCCCACTTGTTTTATTACAAGGGGACATGGGTCTTGAAAAAATTGTTTAACAATATACTCATGATTATCTAGATTAACATGAACATAATAATGTCATTTAGCTCCCCCCCTTCTCCGCCCCCCTGTACTAAAACATTACAGCGTCGCTAAGCATTTATCCTTCTAATCAAACTTGGTCATTAATCCTACACTAACATTACAGTCAAACTCGAATAACACTCAACCTTGATTTTTCACTCAGCCATTAGATATGTACACTCTGTTTGGATTTAAAAGATAGCAGCCTTACCTTGAGCTACGGTCATAGGGTGAACTGCCAAGTTAAGACTGCCCCTTTTAAGAGCAAACTGAATGTATCAGAACTTTATTTTCACCCTTTTCTCTTGACCGTGTCTTAGTCTATGACTTCACCTATTGTACGTCATCACCAGAGCCTTCCAATTGAGGATGATTACCTATTTTTCAGAACCCTGGCTACGCCGGAAGAAAAGAGCTCCCTGAAAACCTGAAGATACAATTTCGCACGGTGGCGATGATGGTCCCTGACAGGCAGATAATCATCCGCGTAAAGTTGGCCAGCTGTGGATTCTTGGAGAACATAACTCTGGCCAGGAAGTTCTACACTCTTTACAAACTCTGTGAGGAACAACTCACCAAACAGGTTAGTCTCCTCGACAGATCCACATACACGACACCACGCGCCGACTAAAATTTCTCACCTCGTCTCACTGGTCCACACTTGAACTGAAGCGTCAATTTTGATTTCAGACTCTGTCTGTATATTTAGGGCTCACACTTAAGATTGGTAGAATAATTGGCTAGAATAAATTAAACCCAGATCCTTCTAAACAAGCTGCTTTCCTCTCAAATACGCTTTCCTCTCCTCTCCATCCCCCACTGATCACACATCTGACCTAGCCCACCTGCTGAACAAAGGAGAGAACACTGAGAGGGAAAACAGATTAGAGAAATATTTAAACGAACCTTAAATGTTATATGGAGTCAGCTGTTCCCACCATTATTGACGTGGTGTAGCTATTATTTCTTTTTTTCGCAGGTTCATTATGACTTTGGCCTGCGAAACATCTTGTCAGTGCTACGAACTTTAGGCGCTGCGAAAAGGGTAAACACCAAGGATACCGAGAGTACCATCGTGATGCGAGTCCTCAGAGATATGAACCTGTCCAAGTTGATTGGTAGGCACTGCTTTTAAACTAATGTAAGAGCCTAGGGCAATGATGTGTTATGTCACAATAATGATAACAGCTATAATTTAAATTCACAACATAAACAAAATTTGTAGAAAAACACACTAAGTATAACCGACCGGAATTTTAGTCCCCGATTTCCTCATCACTGGAACCAGACTATAGCGAGAGTGATGCCTTATGATGTGTGACCACTGACACGCGCAGAAGGATTATGATGAGATATTTTCAATTTTAATGTTTTATGGGTTATTTTAGATGAGGATGAACCCTTGTTCATCTCCCTGGTGGCAGACTTGTTCCCCAACCAGGTCCTGGAGAAGACGACCTACCCTCATCTGGAGGCTGCTATTGCCAGTCAGGTGGAGGAGGCTCTGTTGATCTATCATCCTCCCTGGGTGCTAAAGCTTATACAGGTAGGTTGAATTTGGTAGAAATATCTTGGTGGAAGGCTCTGCTTATCTATCATCCTCACTGGGCACAGAAGCTCATACAGGTACCTTGAATTTGGTAGAAACATCCAAGTGGAAGGCCCTGCTTATCTATCATCCTCTTAGTGTTGTTAACGACCTAATATAAGGGGTAAGGATGAAGATGTTATGTTAATTTAGAAAAGAACGGGAATTGTAAATATCACAACGAAAATAATATGTGTAAAACTAACCCTTATGTATTCGGCTGGGGATATGAAGCCCGATCTCCCTCATAATGATGAGCAGTTGCAGCGTGATTCCAATTCCCTGGACCATTCTTTTATCAATGCGGGTACGTTAATATATATACACGGATAATCCGTTTACTGTGAAAGGTAACATTGTTACCTCAATGGGTTCCACGATGGTGCAACTTGTGAGATAGTCATAATATAATGCGTCAAGGTAAAATGTATGCCTCACATGGTTCCACTATGTCGCACAGTCGCAGCTTATAAGATAGGGCCATAGTGTTATCAGTCATGGTAAGACTGCTACATTCCTTGGTTTCACTTTGTTACACTTATATGATAGAGCCATGGTCTAATCAGTTAAGATAAGTCTGCTACCTTACATGGTTCCACTATGTCGCAGCTAATAAGATAAGACCATAGAGTAATTGGTCAAGGTAAGTCTGTTGCCTCTCAAGGGAGTGTAACTTACCTAACTAAAAGTTGACATCCTCAGCTGTACGAGACTCAGCGTGTGAGACACGGTATCATGGTCCTTGGCCCGCCGGGAGCCGGGAAGACCACGTGCATCCAGACACTGATGAGGTCCCTGACGGCATGCGGGGACTTCCACAGGGAAATGAGGATGAACCCTAAAGCCATCACGGCGTCCCAGATGTTTGGAAGACTGGATGTGGCCACCAACGACTGGACTGACGGCATCTTCTCTGCTATGTGGAGGAAGACGCTCAAACTAAAAAAAGGTTGAGATATTTACGCCCAAGTGGAACGATGTCCAATTTCAACTCAAACGTTTGGCATCCTGTTTGTACGGTGTCCACATGTTTGTTCCGCGATTAAATACAAAATTATGGACCAATTTTGACGAGTTTTGGCAGGGACATATATTGAGTTGAGATCAAAAGACGTATGACTATGTTTTACGATCCGGTTATCTGCTTGGAGATGATGGCCTCACAAAAAGTGTTTTCTTTAGTAGCTTAATTCAAGGGATCTGAATTTAAAATTATAAACTATCAATAGGGCAACTAAGGGGTATTATTTTAAATCCCTCCATATTTTTTGAGAGAGTCATTTATGCAACGTAAACAACGTTTATTTACTATGAATATAATGCACTCTCAAGTACAACATTAATTGGTCTTCCCTCTAACTTGATCACCAAGGAGAAATATCAACTTCAAATCCATGGAGAAATTATAGGAGATATTTCAAATCCAAATCCAAAAAGAAATATAGGAGAAATATTCAACTTCAAATCCATGGATAAATTATAGGAGATATTTCAAATCCAAATCCAAAAAGAAATATAGGAGAAATATCAACTTCAAATCTATGGAGAAATTATAGGAGATATTTCAAATCCAAATCCAAAAAGAAATATAGGAGAAATATCAATTTCAAATCCATGGATAAATTATAGGAGATATTTCAAATCCAAATCCAAAAAGAAATATAGGAGAAATATCAACTTCAAATCCATGGATAAATTATAGGAGATATTTCAAATCCAAATCCAAAAAGAAATATAGGAGAAATATCAACTTCAAATCCATGGATAAATTATAGGAGATATTTCAAATCCAAATCCAAAAAGAAATATAGGAGAAATATCAACTTCAAATCCATGGATAAATTATAGGAGATATTTCATTTTAAAATCCAAAGATGCATGCTAAGACTTAAGTACGAAACGATAAAAAGATGGCATGTTTCTTTACTTGATGTATTGATCACATTTTGAATGCGAGATTACTTTAAATTTAAAAACATTGTGGCTATGTTATTATTTATACAGTTCTCTAAATTCATAACTATTCCTTGGACATATTTAATGTAACAAAAGGGTTGAATTTATTTGAAATGATCAGCCTTCAACTAGTGAGAATATTGGTAAGCCCACTCCCGTCGAGCATCTAGGGGTGGTTAGTCAGTCCTTGCCTTGGGTATCTCCCGAGTAAATTGTCCTCTGTTTGACTCACAGGTGAACACGTGTGGATGGTGCTGGATGGCCCAGTGGATAGTATCTGGATAGAGAATCTCAACTCTGTGCTGGATGACAATAAGACTCTCACCTTGGCCAACGGGGACCGTCTCACCATGGCTCCCACCTGCAAGATTATATTTGAGCCTCACAACATCGATAATGCCTCACCCGCCACCGTGTCTAGGAATGGGATGGTGAGATAATTGCCTTCTCTCGACATTTTATTGAAAAAATAGATGGTGCATTTTCTCACAATTTTATTTAGGAACGAGCTAGTTACTGTTTACCTTCTCTTGTTTTTTGATTAAGAAACCATATAATGAGTCATTTGCCTTGTATTTCCATTTTATCGAGCAAAGAGGTGCTGAGAAAATAGCCTTAAACTATTCGTCGTAACGCCTACAATTGAAAAATCAAATAGCAACAGCTGCAAGAGAAGCAAGTGTTGACTTTTACTTTCTGTTCTTCTCTAGTAAAGTATATCTCTGTCCTTTAGGTGTACATGAGCTCCTCTGGTCTAGACTGGAAGCCCGTGGTCAGTGCTTGGCTCAAGACACGCAGCCCCAGGGAAGTGACAGTGTTTCAACATTTGTTCGATGACACCTTCGGCATCATGTACTCGTGGAGCACTCAGAACCTGGTGCTCACCATGAAGGTGCTGCAGTGTAACATCGTTAGACAGGTACAGTAGACATCAAGTGGGACTTTAAAGAAATGCATGGAGTGTGAAGTCATACAAATATAGTAGACATCAAGTAGGACATCATAAAGTTACATCAAATTTACAATTAGAATCGTTAAATATATATATAGCGGATGTAAAAGGGTTTCTTCAGAGAGGTAAATTAGCACAAAATGTGACTCCAAACAGGCACAGTGGTTATATAATGAGATTTAGCTGTATGTGGAATAAAAATATGTAAACGATTTGGCAGTTCCTGGTTCTTCTGGAAGGACTTGTGCCGCCTCAAATAGATGAGCTAGAAGAGGCGGAAGAACATCCCGGGGGTAGCGAAGAGGTAGACCAGGATGATGAAGCGGGTGACGAAGGTGGTGAGATGGCCCCTGCGCGGCGGCTGTCCCAGGAACATCTCCACAAGTTATACGTGTTTGCCCTGATCTGGAGCATGGGAGCCTTCCTTGACCTGGACGACAGGAAGCGTTTCGACGAATTCCTTCGTGACAAACTCTCCAGCCTGGACCTGCCACCAACGCACACCATGACCGTAGCCACCACCACCGTGTTTGACTTCGTGGTCAGTCACAATGGTGAGATAGGCTTTTAGTACCGTTTTCTAACAATCCATGCACCAGTCGAAAACCAATGCTTCGCAATGGTTAGAAAGACGCTTTCTGTGTGACATAGACGAACAAATTAACAATAAATGCCAGTTCATTAAAACCGTTTGTAATTATGATTATTTCAAATCTTAAACTAAGTGTTTAATTAGTAAGGATGTTTTTTACATGAGCAGAGTGTGGTTCAGATTCGGGTTCAATTACTGGTAAAAGTTAAAATTCCAGTACTACACATGTTAGTCAAACTTCAGTCTCCTAATCTTGTTTTATCAAGATCATGTGCACCTGTGCAGGTGTGTGGGAACACTGGAATACCTTGATGGAAACCTACACCTACCCAGAGAACAGTACTCCTGATTACAGCAGTATCCTAGTACCCATCGTCGACAACGTACGCATCAACTACCTCATCCACGCCATTGCCAAGCAAGACCGCTGCGTGCTGCTCATCGGGGAGCAAGGTTCGGCAAAGACTGTCATGATGAAGGCCTACATGAAGAAGTCAAACCCGGAGGTATACCTCAACCGGTCCTTCAACTTCTCGTCGGCTACCACTCCATTTCAATTCCAGGTAGATCTGCTTCAAAAGGTCCTTTATATTCTCATTGACTAACATTTATATAAGTTCCAGGTAGGACTGCTTTAATAGGGCCTTTATTTTCTCATAGACTAACCTCCTTATAAGTTCCCGGTAGATCTGCCTCATTAGGTCCGCTAAATTCTCGTAGACTAACCTCCACAAGTTTTATATATGTTTGTCCTAACCGTTTCTTAAACTTATTATAAAAATTAAATACCCTCCAAATCAATCCCTGATAGGATTGGATCGACCCTACTTATCCTTAAAATGGTTGTTGATTACCTTTCTCTACCAGCTCCGGTTATGTGTTACTCATCCGTCTAACTTCTCGCTGACAACCTCCGTATCAGAGCCAAGCTTATATCAATAATTAGATTTATTTGTATACTTATTTTTTTAAATAAAATTAGTGATTGTGGATATCCTCAGGGTCATAAAGACGCGTATAGCTTAAGACGTAGAACACACTTAAAAAATGAGTAAGGAAAGCTCTGTATTATTATAAAAGTATGCAAGTAACAAAAGTTGTGTTCGGTAAATGTTTGTAGGTATTTTCAAATATTTTTATTCGCGTATGTAGAAAACAATCGAGAGCTACATGGAGAAGCGGATGGGAAGCACGTTTGGTCCTCCCGGTGGCAAGAAGATGATTGTGTTCATAGACGACGTGAATCTGCCTGAAATCAACGAGTGGGGAGACCAAGTGACCAACGAAATTGTTCGTCAGACCATGGACATGAACGGTTTTTACAGCCTAGAGAAACCTGGAGACTTCACTACCATTGTGGACATGCAGTTTGTGGCCGCAATGGGGCAGCCGGGTAGATATTAACATTTTCAACAGTTTTTTTTATAAAGTAGAACCACAAACATTGGAATATCAGCGACTGAAATCACTCGAAAGGGATAAACTAACAACCAGGTTACAGTGATTTTGATCATTCTGTGCACCATCCTTTAATTAGCCACTTGCACAACATATATACAGCTGCCCATTAGCTTATCTTGAAGTGCCTTCACGATAGCTCTGTGGTAGTTCCCAATCTCCTCTTAAGGTAGCTGCACATCCAATCTTCAATATACCTTCATAACATTATCCTAATGTACCTGCATGACATCTATCTGGTATGGTAGCTCATTATATATTTTAAAGTTAACAACACATCATGACCTGAATTGGCCATGATCTCATCCATGACAGATCACCAGTAGGCCTATATACCCCCAAGGGGCTGGACAGTAACCCACCATTGTGCATTTTAAAGGGTTTACATGAAAAATTCCCACTATTATTTTGGTCCCATCCCAAGTTTTTGACAAAACAACACTAAGATCGGTTCTACCAACAATTAACTTGGCTATAACTACAGGTGGTGGTCGCAATGACATACCTGAAAGGCTTAAACGCCAGTTCTGCGTATTCAACTGCACCCTACCTACGGACGAGTCCATAGACAAGATCTTCACCGTGGTTGGAGAAGGACATTACAACGCAAAGAGAGGATTTACCTTAGAGGTCCGCAGTCTGGTCAAGAAACTGATTTCCCTCACTAGAAATCTTTGGCAAAGGACTAGGGTGAGCTTCTATAAGAAATACTCTTGTTTATTCACTATTGTTCGACGGGGTTTTACTCTAAGGGCCATATTGTGGCTGCTCGCTGTTTTGAAAGTTCCAACTTGATAAATATATTCTTAGTTTAAGAGTATGATTACTTTACAAGGTTTCATTATGGTGTGGCTTATAAGTTGGGTCATAGTGTAGTCCATCTAGGTAAGACTGGTAGCTTTCTAGGTAAACAAAGTGTAAGTTGAAATTTAACTGAAATTATTCCAAGCACATAAGGGCTATTAATTAACTTGAAGTCTTTAAAACATAACTTTTTCACTCTATATTTTATTTGAAATAAGTCATTTCTATATCATCACCATGAACTGTTTTCAGCCCAAGTTTGGGTCAGTTAATTAAAATGCCTCCATATTTCTCCGTCCTTCTATCCTCCTCCTTCCTCCCTTAATCTAGTCTATTATTCTCCTCTCGCCCGCACACTAGGGGTGGTATGCAAGAACGAATGGTGAATGCTTAGTGGACTAATAGTGTGGTCCCAAGCACACTATCGCTTCACCTTTTAACCTACGACGACGCAAGCAAACCCACGCTAGTATCAATGAATAATCCACTTAGTCAAGTTCTTGCATAAGGTCCTAGGCATTATCTGCTCTTCTCATCTCTACCTTGGTCTCCCTTGCGGTCTTTTCCCGCCAATCCTCTACTCCAACATTTATATTTGTTAGACGTTAATAATCCCATTTTTACTATATATTTTCACGATAACAAGTTTTAATAACACTCGTATTATCCTTGCAAAGACGTTCCTAGAGACAGTTTGTTGTTTCCGGAAACTCATTGCTAATTAATCGTAATGTTGTAGTAAACAAACACAAAGTAATAATTATGCCCTCTAGTCCTTTTGTAGACTAATATAATACATCATATTTTATTACTTTAGATACATTTGCTGCCAACCCCTGCAAAGTTTCACTACGTGTTCAGCTTGAGGGACCTATCGCGCATCTGGCAAGGCATGGTTGGCACCTTGTCCACCGTAGTCGAGAACGAGTCTGTTCTCTTGATCCTCTGGAAGCACGAGTGCTCCAGAGTTTTTTCAGACAGGTGAGGACTGCCTCATCATAACTGGAACAAGACTACAGGTCTAAGTGACCTTTTTCCGTTATAATGTGGGGATTAAAATAGTTTATTACTTGTATGTGGGGATGAGTTCTTCTTTGTACAGAAATATTAAAATTCCTGACATTTGTTTGCTATTAAGTTTTCTCTCTGATGTTAAACAAGTTTTTAAAACGTGGGCTGGCATAATACTTTGTTTATAAATGTCAAGCTATAGCCACAAATTAAAATCTAGAATGTTCTAGAGTGTAAGTATAAAACTTGAGTTTTTCGCTCATCATGTCTAATTTTCTATAAATATATTTATAAATAATTGGCTTAGGAATCCTCTTATCTCCTTAAAACTATGTGTTAGCAAAACGATCAAATGGTTTACATTATTCCATTTAATGTGTTTATTTGTGGTAAAGAGGAGTGAGTAAGAATATAAATCCTCCGTTGCACCATACGACGTGACGCCTGATTTGATGACTGATAGTAATCTATGATCCATCTAATGGGATGGGGAACACCCACATTGAGTTACAGGGAATCTCGTGTTTGGGTGCTTGTTCTTAACTATGGGTGACATTAGTTCTGCCTATTGTGGCAGCAGGAAGATACCCGCTTCATTATATTCTTTGACTAACGCCAGAGAGGTTCAGCTAGAAGTAGGCCGGACGGACAGATCAAGTTATGTTTTATATGCATTAAATTATGTTCCCAGATTGACTCTAATGTCTGATAAAGACTGGTTTGATCAAGAACTGCAGAATGTTGTCACTGAGTGTCTGGGGCCCCAATATTGGGAGATGGCGAAACCCAACCCGGTTTTTGTGGACTTCATGAGGTAATCAGATATGTCACTACTTTCATACGCCACTGACACTCTTCTTAGTAGTTTCATTATATCTGATAATTGTGTAACCCTTTTCCAGATTTCCCCTTTTCTTCTTTAGTATGGTTTACTGTTACTGTGTTTTACCCTGCAAGATTAAGTCCAAAATAGACTCAACACAAGACAATGTCTGTAATAATAGTCATGAGGTTTGTCCAGGGACGCACCAGAGCCGACAGGGGAGGAAGGGGAGGACGCCGATATGGAACTTCCCAAGGTATACGAGCCTGTGTACGAGTACAGCGAGCTCATGGAAAGACTGGACATGTTCTTGGCACAGTTCAACGAGATGGTGCGAGGTGCTGGAATGGACCTGGTGTTCTTCCCTGATGCCATGCTACATCTAGTCAAGGTAGATAGGGGACATGAAACTATGGAACTGCCGGAAGACTACGAGATTGTGTATAGATAAGGCGAGCTCATGGAGAAACTCTTAGTCTTTATTTGCTTGTAAACTTTCACAACAACCATTAAATTGAACTCTTGAATAAATTTTAAAACTTATTTGTAAAAATAGAATAATCTGATTTAGCATATTATACACTTTATGCACCTCGCAAAAAAAAATTAAACCCTTTATTATTGTCATAAACTTTAAAAAAATCTCATGAAACACCTTGAAGATGACTTAATTTAATCAGATGTATCGCTCTTATTTTACTAAACGTAACAATCATATGCGAGTGTGTTTGTTTCCAGATCTCTCGTGTTATCCGACATCCCAGAGGTAACGTGATGCTTGTCGGAGTCGGAGGCTCAGGCAAACAATCCCTCACCAAGCTGTCCTCTTTCATAGCTGGATACAAGACATTCCAGATCACATTGACAAGGTGAACTATTCTTATCCTTTCTACGACTTCTACTCCACATACGCCTGCACTGGTGGGCGCAAGGGACAAACCTGTCAGCTTCGTCTTATGTGTTTTGCTGGCGATGGGAAGGCTTAACTGATACTGGTGTATTATTTCCCCTAAATATTTTTTCTAACATCCCTTTCATGCATATTCCGATACACCTCCTTTAGAATTCTGCCTTCTTCATCCCTACCTCATTAGATACCTTTAACCCATGGGCACTTTGGTGGAGCCCGCCGGAGTAGGTCTATAGCATATACATATTCAATCGAAGTCTCAAGAAAAATAGGACTTGATAGCTATAGATTTCCTTCACTGTTCCAGATCATACAACGTTGCCAATTTTCTGGAAGACCTGAAGCTGTTGTACAGAAGTTGCGGAGTCCAAGGCAAAGGCACAACCTTTATCTTCACTGACCTTGACATCAAAGAGGAAGGTTTCTTAGAGTACCTCAATAATATTCTTTCGTCAGGTGAGGCTCCTCTTTAGTCCTGAGAATATAGACGTTTATATTTATGATATTATTGTCTCTAAATTCACTAATTTATGTTTATAAAAGATATACTGATACGCGACAAATTACATTTCTTAGCAATAATCTTCTTCGGGAGAGGAAGATAAGATTTAACGTGTATTCTGTGTGTAATTTCTACCCTCAGTTTTTAATTAGAATATATTGTTGCCTTCCGCGGGCCGAATCTGTCAGGATAGCTTGCGGGGAAGGCAAGATAGTTGGTTATGTTCGAAATGGTACTGGAGGTTTCGTATTTTGGTTTAATAGTAACACTAAGAGATAGTACAAAATGTGGTGTTAAAGGTGAAATATAAAAATTTGTATGTTTACACTCGTGGAAAAACTGGCTTAATCGTGGACTATAACTGTTGGAACGACTGACACAGCTCGCGACCCCCTAAAGACTCAGATTCGTTACCCTTGGCACGGTGGTTGCCCTATAGCACAAGTGCTACTGATGACCTGAAGTTATAATCCTCTATGGTCCGGGCAGCGTAACTGCCTCCGAAATAGATGATAATGTGTCAGCCCTGTTATCAATAAAACAAATACTTTTATAGACCGATCTGGTCTCTTTACTCCACAGTTAGTGCAAGTTTGCTGTGAGTAATCAGCATTCCTTTTTATTGTTTTATAATTCATTACACCAAGTCCGTTATGACAGCATTTTCAGTCACGTAGATCCAACAGAGTTATCCAAATAAAAATAAACATTCTAATCTAGCTCAGGTTTGTGATATTAGTTATAGTATCTAGCATATTCTTTGTTTAGAACCACGTCTTATTAAACGTTCAGGTTACACACATGAATAGTATATTAATTTTTTAAATGCAATAATTCTTAAAGGAAAATCTCTTAAGTGCAATATCTTATCCGTATCAACATAATACCTCAATTAAATCGTGAACGGGATTTCATTTTTAACTACCTATTCTAGTGAGTTAATCCATGAAACTCTACTGCGCGGAAAATTAGAGAGTTTTTGGAGAGTGTTAATATAGTATGGAAGGTAAAATAGAGAGAAGAGTATTTCTCTCTCTCTCTCGTTTTGGTATGAAATATTATTCACTACTAATGTAGAAAAGCATGTTTACTACTTTCCTACATCTTTTATTTGGTCTATGAAAAACAAACCAAACTGCAAGGAAATATTATTTTAGGGATAGATAATTAAGAACATAAGCTCATTCATTATTACCTAATAAATTAATGTTGTTGGTACGCGCATGCGCACATGTGGTTTGCCCTAGAGGTGCCGTGTCTCACCTCCTGAGTAGTACCGCACTATTTATTTCTCTCTCAGGTGTAATATCCAACCTATTCACAAGGGACGAGCAGCAGGAGATCATATCAGAACTCACCCCCATCATGAAGAGGGAGAACCAAAAGAGGACCCTGAACAATGAGGTGGTCATGGAGTATTTCTTGAACCGGACCTGCCAGAACCTTCATGTCGCCTTCTGTTTCTCTCCGGTAAGCCTCCCCCCCCAATATCGTCGGTCCTCAGGAATTCGTTTGAACAACTATCCGCCAGGACGGAAACATTTCAATAAGTCTAGTTCAAATCCCGGACATAGTCTTTTAGTTACCGCGTCTTACTCTCCATTCGGTTGTAGGTCCGTTGTAGGTACTTTATTAACTATGCTAATATGTTAAGTATGAATAAGGTTACATTTAGAGGAAGTGTACCCGCATTTGCGTAGAGCTAGAATGGGGGAAACTACTTAAGAAAAACCACCCTCAGTATAACCGAATGGGATTCTAGCCCAGCTCTCCCTGTCATCGGCAGTCCCAGTCTTTTGTGAGTGTGACGCCTTAGATCATCTGACCACCGTAGCAGGTCCTGTTAGCTTGAAAGCTTGTCTTTACGGGTCACAAAATAAGTGTAGTGCAGATGATTTCCGAAGTCTCCATAAGATTGGGACAACTTGTGATAAATATAAATATATAAAAATGACACCCGGACAAGTATTTGAACTCTGGTCGTCTGGCCCGCTCTTTTAATATTCCAGATATTCTCCATGCCATGGTGGTATTCAACCATATAAACCTCTAACTATGTAAACTATATAGATGAATGATACACTCACATGGACGAGTTTCCAGAGACCTCAGTCGTTAAAGTGTTTTGTGCGCAATCCTAGAAGATCAGGGTTTAAATCTCTGTCCGGATATCATTGTTTCTATATTCACATAGTCACTGCATCAGAATGCCATCTGAAAATATGTTTATGTTGTGGTAATCAATAGAACACACCCTCTACCTCCTTCCAACACCACCAAAAATACGAACTCTCTGGAAACTCCTAGACCAGTAGTTGGTGCCCTCACATCCTCAACTACTGGGTTCTAAAACTATCCTTCTTCCCGCTAAAGGTGGGAGAGAAGTTCCGCAACAGGGCGATGCGTTTCCCGGCGTTGGTGTCAGGCTGCACTATCGACTGGTTCCAGCCGTGGCCGCGGGACGCGCTGGTGCTCGTCGCCCAGCACTTCCTGTCTGACTTTGAGATCGCGTGCACCAGCAAGGTGAAAGAGGACCTGGTTGGAGCTCTGGGGTCTATCCAGGATGTCGTCGCCGTTACTTCCGCGGAATATTTCCAGAGGTAGCTCTAGCACCTATACTGATTATCAGGGAGTTCAAACATTTAGTTTAAGGAACCAAGTTAAGGAAGGAATATAGTGCCAGTATTAGTCCTCCAAATATATGTCAAACATTTAGCTTAAGGAACCAAGTTAAGGAAGGAATATAGTGCCAGTATTAACTCTCCAAATGAATTTCCTATCCTCAGTTTAGCCAGCTGAGATATAATTCTGGACTGCTGAGTAAAAATTTATAGTAACGTGTGTATTTACAAATATCGAGGAAAACAAATAACGTCTCTTCCTACTTGCGCAGATTTCGGAGGGCGACACACGTCACACCCAAGTCGTACCTCAACTTCATCGCTGGCTACAAGAACATCTACCAGCAGAAGCAGCAAGAATTGAACGATGGGGCCCAGAGAATGGACACGGGGTTGGCCAAACTGGAGGAAGCGTCTCTGTCCGTCGAGATTCTTAAGACAGACCTGGCAGTCATGGAACAGGAACTAGCCCAGGCCTCGGAGAGAGCTGAGAAGGTGGGTAGACCTTGGAGACTCTTTGGTTTGTGATTGGTACTTCAGTTCACATTGGAAGTTTGTACCTATTCTTGTGCAGATAGTTTTCACTGGAATTAAGCCTGGGCATTATGCTTGATATGATTTTTTCCATACCGCTGAACTATTTAGTTTTGGTTTGTGTTAAGGGTCACTATTCACTCATTATTTGAGGTATACACATATTATAAACTATTAGTTATTTGTAGCTGAACTTAAGGTGACCTTCAAGATACTTGTATCTCACCTCCTCCAAATGTGACCGTGTCTGTAGGTTAGGATTAAAGTAACGCCTCTAATGTGAGTTTACAGGGGCTGATTGAAATAGTTCCCTTAATGTATGTTTTAAGATGCTAACCGAAGTAATACCCATAATGCCTGTTTGCAGGTGCTGATTTAAGTGACACCCTTAGTGTATGTTCGCTGATTCTGTTCTAAATAACACCCCTAATATATGATTGCAGGCTGTGATCGGAGTAACACACCTAATGTATGTTTGTAGGTCTTGATCGAAGTGACGGAGCGCGCACAGCAGGCGGAGACAGTGAAGAACCAGGTGATGAAGGTGAAGGATAAAGCAGAGGTTTTGGTGGCGTACATATCCCAGGAGAAGGCAAGAGCGGAGCAGAAACTGGAGGCGGCAAAACCTGCCTTGGAGGAGGCAGAGTCAGCCCTTAACACCATCAAACAGGCCCATATCGGTATCTCTCCTACAACTGTAGGACTCGAATTTCCAAGCTCACTCCTCGCACCAAATCACTCCGTTATGTTGACAATAGATGCTTATTTCTTAATTGCTTTACACACCGACATTTAAAATCTCAAAACATGTGGATACGATAACGTTTATTAATATCCCATTTTATGTCTCAATTTAGTTTGCACTAGCACCTGCACGATAAAATAATTTCCCAATATCGCCTGTGACCGCTTCAAATAAGTAAGATACGACATTTATTTGGCAAGAATACCTTCATAAATCTCATCTTCTTTCCACACACTTATTAATTAATTAGCCATCTACATTGGTTATAATATTGAGGTTGAGGTTCAAATCTTGGATGAATTCAACGATAAAGGGGTTTCCCACTTGTGAATATCTACGTTCCCTATCCGCTATTGTGGGGGTGCGTTTCCTCGTCATAATAATCATCATCGTGAAATATTTCCAGCCTGTGGCCGGGCTAGTTTAGTAAAGTTTCTCCATCTCCATATGTCCTTCCACAATTTTTACTCTCTTACTCTTGTGAATTCTTCTCCTCTCGATCTCACACTGCTGTTATATGCTTTTACCATCTCTTCCTTGGTATCCCTTGCGGTATTTTCCTTTTTAAATTCAACTCCATCATTCTCCATGATATTCTTTCCTTTTATATCCTAATTACTTATCCATACCATTTCACCCTTGCTACCTCTACTATATCATGAACCCCTCGTATCTTAATTCTTCATCCTACTCACCTCTAAAATTAAGTCAGTAAATATCTCTTGCACTCATATCTAAAAACTAAAATTGATTAAACGGTTTAAGTAATTCATGTTTACCAAACTGGCACTAAATCTCACAGATAAGACAAGAAACCTTAACCTGTTACTTGTCTGCAGCTACTGTGCGCAAGCTGGGACGACCTCCACATCTGATAATGCGCATCATGGACTGCGTGCTCATTTTGTTCCAACGTAAACTTCACCCGGTCATCGGTGACACCACTGCCCCCTGCCCTAAACCTTCTTGGGCAGAATCACTTAAGGTACAATTTGAACGATTGTTTGGAAAAGAGCATGAGTCTAAATCATGATTTAAATTAGGAATGAATCAGACATTGAAATTGTTTTGATAACTCACTATTTAAACTTAATAACACATTTTTAAAGTCTAACTTTCTCTTCTGAAGGCAGGTTCTTCAGGTTTGGAGAGTAATCTCTTGTACTTGGTTTGACTGTAAGGTACTGCAAAATTTCACAACCAAGGTGCTTAAATCCCTAAACAAATAAATCTGCCACCCTTTATAGCTAAGGCTATGGTAACAGATGTTTTAATCTATTACCAAATTTATACAGTCCCGTAAACTCAACTTGTATGAAATCCTATCCTTTCTACCTGCACACTTACTTATCTTGTTCAACCTTTTGGATGTCACAATATGATATACTACTGTGTAACACAACTATTAAGTGTTTATATCTATCTATTTAGTGTAAGTGCTGCCATCCCTTTGGTGCAGCCCTAACTTTAAAGCTAAATTATTACTTTACAGTCAAACTTACTCTTTGAACCTGAAGAAGCTGCCTGTGATAGTGAAAGATCGTCTTTAAAAAAATGTATGGTTGTGATTATTAGTGTTTTAGCTCAACCATTCTATCTCATTCAGGTTAATGTGCTGGCTATTCCTCCTAATTAAAACTATTAAGGTATAATTTTTAGTTCTTAACTATTAATAACTTATTATAATGATGAAGGAATTAGGAGGTAAAAGACAAAGAGAGGAATTTTAATGTTTCAGATGATGGCGAGCACCACTTTCCTCCTGCAGCTGCAAAATTTCCCCAAGGACGTCATCAACAACGAGATGGTGGATCTGCTCCACCCGTACTTTGAGATGGAGGACTATAACATGGATACAGCCAAGAGGGTGTGCGGAGATGTGGCAGGTCTGCTATCTTGGACCAAGGCGATGTCCTTTTTCCACAGTGTCAACAAGGAGGTCTTGCCTCTCAAGGTTTGTTAATTGAAAACCTGATAAAGAGTTCTATCTCCCAAGTAGGCTGCACAATAACCAGATATTCTCAGCTCGGTAGCGTACAAACCAATACCTCGTTCTATTCCCCTAAGGCCAGCCTAACGCTTCAAGAGGCGCGCCTCACTGTGGCTATGGACGACCTAGCCAGGGCAGAGCACGAGTTAGAGGAGCGGGAGAATGCCCTCCAGGAGGTGAAGGAGCAGTACGACGCCGCAGTGTCGGAGAAGCAGAGGCTGACGGACGCCGCCAACATCTGCCTACGCAAGATGACGGCCGCCACCACCCTCATCAACGGTCTAGGGGGGGAGAAGATCAGGTGGACACAACAGAGCAAGGAGTTCAAGGAACAGCTTGGAAGGTCAGATTAACTTTGACAGGAGTTTAAAAAAAGAGAGAAAAGGGCAATGAAAATTTACACTTTAAATTCCTAAAATTTCACAAATATCTGTGTGTTTTTTACTTGGATTATTCGGTGATGCGTTTGTCTATTGAGCTAAGGGTACCAGGTTAAATTCTCGGCATGGCTAAACATTGATCATTGATGAAATGTTATTCTTGGATATGGTTGTTCTAGTTGTTTTAGTATACAGGGTGTTCCTGGGTTAAACAGATACACTTTGGGAAGTGGTAGCGGATCGAAATACTAGCTCAAAATGTATGTAGGAGATTTGCTAGTTTTCGCTTTCTTTTCGCGCAAACAGAAAAAATATAAATAAAAACAAAATAGTTAGGTATTAAATATACTATTTTATTTATTTATTTTGTTCAAATTGATGGTCTCCAGCCCGGGCTCAAGCATTACACCTATCAATAACAGAACTAGTCACTGACCGACATCGCGTGACTGTATTTTCTTCACACGATTGTGTTATCCTTTATTGTAATGATTAAAGGTCATTAACAGGCACTTTAACACGCCTCGGTGGTGTAGTTGACTAACGCGCTAGTCGTGTTGAGATCGACTGCTGAGGACGGGGAGATCGAGGTTCGAATCTCGGTCGGGTGAACTGGTTTTTTTTTTCCTAAATGGTTTTCCACTCTCCCTCCACGCAAATGCGGGCTCACTTCCTCTAATTCATCCTTCCCAATTCCTAATCCATTAGCGTAATTAGTACTTAAAGCGTATAACCCGAACGGGTAGTAAGACGCGGTGCTAAGTATAAATAAATAAAAATACATAAACAGGCACTTTATATACTTTCTGCTTGAGATCTCTTCATACGAAAATAAAAATCTAACGACGTTAAATTAGTTGAACTTAGAGGCCAAGCCACAAGTACAGCGCGACTGATCTATCTTACAGTAAAAATAACATTAAACCATTCCCGAGGACCCATGCAGAAAAACGTGTATTTTTATTGAGTATTTGCTGTTTCCTCGGAAATAAAGATAAAACGAGCAAATCTCCAAAATACATTTTGAGCTAAATTATTGATTCATTACCACTTCCCAAAGTTTAGCCGTTTAGTCCGGGAACACCATGTATAATATGGCTAGTTTATGGGTTGTGTGCTAAAATAACCAAAGGGTTCACAATGGCTACATTAAATAGTCTTAATAAAAATAGTTAATTTATATCATATCCGTGTCTTTGGCCTTTCCAGACTGGTGGGTGACGTACTGCTGGCAACCGGCTTTCTTTCATACTGCGGGCCTTACAACCAGGAGTTCCGTGCAGGTTTGGTCACCAGTTGGATGAACATACTCAAGACTAGAGATGTCCCCTTCACCCTAGAACTCAACATCACAAGCATGCTGGTAGAAACAGCCACGGTGAGTTGGGACGCTGAAGAGAAGAGCACCTGGGAATCGTGTACCAAAATAAATTTCTCACTTGATATTTAAAATACAGACAAGGCCGTAATCATGCTGCGTTCAAAATAAGTGCCGTCGGTAAGTAGAAACACTAATATCTCTTGTATTGGGACAAATCAGTATTCGTCACTCCGTAAACTGAAATTAGTGTATCCAAAATCCATATATGCTTAAATTATGTTAATTAATTATTATAGTGATTTGATGGAAATGGTTTTACCGTAGTCGAGTTCTTTAAGACACTTAAGTTTCTAAAATAGTGTATGAAATAACATATTTACAGTCTTGGCTATGCTAATTTTAGCATTCTCAGGACACAAAATAAGGCGATCAACGAGTGATTCCTCGGTCATTATACTTGTAAAACTAGGTTCTAACAGTTGTTTTACTTGTTAAACGCCTGAAAATTTTAAACCATAATTTATCTGATAAGCATTATTAAATTTAGTTTAGGACCTTATTATGGTTCGTAATAATACTCTATATCTGTTTAACTCTATAAGGAAAACCTCTTTTCGCTTTATGAGGTAATTGTATTATATTTGGTAGAAGATACAGGAAAGGTGGATAGAAACATATAAAAGGGGGACAAACACAATATGGCCTTTACAATGAAAAGAAGAGCACAGTTCACACTTTACACTGCTGCCAATGGACAAAGATATAATGGATATAATGGATGTCTCTTAAAGAAAATTGATCGTCACTGCCCAATCCCCCGACCTAGATTTCATTCTATCGGAACTTATGTTATACCTTTTAATTGTTCCTATCTATGTGTCCTATCATTCTTTATCATTTTCCTTTTCTCCTCTTTTTTTTCCTCTTTTAGGAAGTTGCGTTGCGCGTTTCACACTCCTCCCTGATGAGATCTGATAGAATGAAACCTGGGTCGGGGGATTGGGCGGTGACGATCAATTTTCTTTAAGAGACATCCATTATATCTTTGTCCATTGGCAGCAGTGTAAAGTGTGAACTGTGTTCTTCTTTTCATTGTAAAGGCCATATTGTGTTCGTTCCCCTTTAATATGTTTCTATCCACCTTTCCTATACCTTCTTCCAAATATAATACTATACCTGTTTAGTAATTATGAAGTGCTCGTAATCATAAAACACTTTATTTTCACCCGCATTCGTGTAGCTTATCACCCATTCAGGCAATATTTAAAAGTATATTTACACCAATAGAATAAGAAAGAAGGGTGTAAAATTTTAGAGAAATCGTCCCCACATTTTCAGTGGAGGGAGCTAGGCTACCATTTAATAAAATACCTTTGCTACACTCAGTTCAGATTGTAATCCTGACCTCCCTCTCACCTGAAAACCAGAAAACACGACCCTGCTATCTTTATCCAAACACTCACCGATACTGTTTATAAAAAAAATCTTTGGTTCTCCAGATGTTCAGGATGAAAATTAAAAATTTTGAATGTATATCTAAGACGCACGTTTAACGTTGTACCAGATTTCGGAATGGACGCTCCAAGGTCTTCCCAATGACGAGCTGTCTGTTCAAAACGCGTTGATCGTCACCAAGTCCAGCTCCTACCCTCTCATGGTCGATCCGCAGACTCAAGGAAAGATGTGGATAAAAAATAAGGAGTCCAGCAATGAGTTGCAGGTACGTCAAATCAGGTCGATAAAAATCCAGCTCGTCATAATCCATTGTTTCCGTCCACCATTCTTCCTCCTTTATTTGTCTCCATTCTTTGTCTCCATTCTTATCCTCTCCCTCGAACCGAACACTTGCTGTTACCTGCTCCTCCCATCTCTTTTTTGGTCTTCCTGGCGCTGTTTTTATTACGTACTTATTATCTATTACTATCCTTGGTATTATCTCCTTTTCCATCCTAATTACATGTACATACCATCTAACCCTTGCTTCCTCTTCTATATCATATATTCCAATTTCCTCATTACGTTTCTATAACATCTGCCCCTTGCTTAATCTATTATAGCGACCCCAGATGGAAAAAAACCCTGCGCAAACCCACATTATTCTACTACGCAGGGTGAAAATCAGTCTACGATAAGCGCTTGCAAGTTTCCCATCGGCTGTCCGGAAGCACGTGCTACAATATCTAGACAAAATAACCTGTTACAAATAATTGTGTCTTTTAATGTGATTTAGTTGAAACTTTAAATAATTCGTGTGTATATTTGATAATTTCTGTGTACTTAGATAGTTTAGTTCATATAATATACTTAAAAAGACTACAATATATAATGGCAGCAACATCTCCCAAAAGTGTTTCTGGACGTTCTTTGAGAGGACACACAGGCTAGGTAAATTGTACATAATATAGCTGATCACTCGAAAAAGCAGTAAGAACGATTGAAGTTAAAATATAATATAGTTGAATATACGAGTGAATCTACAGACATATCTTTGACTAGCATAAACATTTTTTTAAATGATTTTATGAAAGCATCAATTCGTAGAAAAGTCCACGAATTTTATGTCATAAGAAAAACTGTGCCGACACTTATGAAATTGCAATCAGCCCTAAAAAGTAATGATACAATAGATTGCAGCGGAGAGTATTTGTGAAAAACATTCGAAGGTTTGGGCTTTAAGTGGAAAAAATGCCAATTAAAAAGAAAACTTTTGATCGAATGCCCTGAAATAGTGTCATGGGGAGCCAGGTACTTATGTGAAATTCTTGATCTTATGAGCATTGGAAGGAACATTATAGATGTTTACAAAATCTATGTTAATGTGTGTCATAATGTAAAAACATGCTGGCAGTCCGAATTAAAACGAGTTGCTACGACGCCTATTAGAAAAGGAAATCGAATAATCACTATGTATGCTGGAGGGAAAAGGAGTTTTGTTCCTAACTCCCTTCTCATTTTCAAATCAAAACAAATAACAGGAGATTAACACGATGGAATGAACTACACTAATTTCAGAGGGTGTACCAGCGAGAAACTGTAACATAATGTTACCCCCAGAAGTGTTATAGTAATGGACAATGCTAGTTATCATAGTGTATAGGTGAACAAGAAACCAACAATAGCCTCTTTAAAAGTTGACGTTAAAATGCGGCTAAGAAAGAACAGCATATCATTCACTGAAGAAATAAGAACACCAGAATTTATTGACCTTGTCAAAAGAGTTCTTTGCGAGATGAAATACAAAATTGATGAGATGATAAAAAAATGTCATGATATTTTGCATCTGCCACTTTATCTCGCCAATCTTAAGCCAATTAAAATAGTTTAGGGCTATGTAAAATGACAAGTGGTACAAGATCTCGCGAGTAATTATCTTAAGGACAAAAAAAAGTTGTGTTAAAGAGTGTTTCAAAAATACACAGAATACGAGCGGAAAAAGTGTTGTGACTATGTTAACAAAATTGAAAGAGGTTATTGGCAAAAAGATGCGTTGTTGAATAAAGCGATGAAAATATTCGTAATCATCAACAATGAAGTTCAGATTCTAATGAGAGTGAATCTTCCTCTGGTGAAATGTTAAAATTGGAGTGGAGATTTTCAAACTAGTGTAGTCGCGCCTTTTTGTTTATTCACTGTGCCAGCCAACTTTTTGGAAGAGGGGTAAGCTTACAGTTACTATAGTACAAGTTTTTTTAGGTTGCCAAGCTGTATCTCATGTACTACAAAATCTTCATTAAATGTTTATACCATCTCTCCCTTGCTTCCTCTACTATTTAATGTACTCCACAACATCCTCATTAAAGTCTATTCAGCGTAGGAATTGTTTTCTGAAAGGCTTTTTTCCCTACCAGAAACCTATTATATAGTGGGACATTGGTAGGGAAAATGACCTTCCAGATAGTAATTCCTAAAGTGACTGAAGTATACATGTCCTTATCCTATCGCCATTGCGTCCTCTACTACAGTAGCCCCGTGGCTTCTTTGGTGCCGACTGACAGCTCACAGCTGACTTCTGACAGTCTACATTTAGGTATATACCTAAATTTTGACTGTCAAAAGTAACAGCTCCTAAATACATGTTTTTGCAGATCATCTGGTTTGGCGTAGGGATACATAATTTGGTCTGGTAACGTTTTAAAGCTGTCACTCAGCACCAAAGAAGCCATGGGGCTACTGTATCTAATATACTGCAACATCCTCATTACACGTCCTTACCCTCTCGCCCCTGCTTCCTCTACTACCTCATGTATTTCAACATTCTCATTACATGAGCATACCAACATTTCCTTGATTCCTCTACTATCTTATGTACTCTAACATCCTCAATATATTATGTCCATACCATCTCAGCCTTGCTTTTCCTGCTATCTCATATAATCCAAGATGCTCATTATATGTCCTTACTATCTCACCCTTGCTTCCTCTAACTCGTGTAATACCTGTATCTCAAAAAAATCTAAATTCTTTCTATAATGCATATGTACGCAGATATTCCAAAGAATCACACACAACATAAATTCTCATCGGAAGTTTAACTCATAGTCGGGTAGCCATTGATGAAAACTATCCCAACACGTGACTTAAATCCCGCTTCAATGTTTTCACATGCCAAAATATGTGTTCTGAATCTGTTAATTTTGGTAGATGATGTTTATTTCAACAACTGTAATTATATACTTGTAATTTAAATCAATTTTTCTTCCAATGGCTAGCCTACTATTCCTCTGGGTAAACTAGTGCGAAGGCCTCCAAGCTCCCATTTTCTTCCAATACGATTTTAAGGATTATAAATGTTATTGGTACAGCCTATATGCATTATTAAGTTTTTGTTTATTTATAGAAGGGAAATAAGCTGACTTAGCTAATAAAAACTTATTATCATTAAGGTTCTTATCCAGACTTCAGTCACACTTCTCACCTGATTTTTTATAAAACAAATGTGTGTCTAGAAAAGAATAAAGATCCCAGCTGGTAGTGCAGTAGCGAGCCAAGACAAAGCTCGAGAACCTAAAGACACATCATTCAAATGAATTTCATTGGATTATCACTAGGTGTCTCTTATTCTCGTCCACAGATCACATCCCTGAACCATAAGTACTTCCGCACCCATCTGGAAGACAGTCTTTCTTTGGGTCGTCCTCTGCTAATAGAGGACGTCGGAGAAGAGTTGGATCCTGTCATAGACAACGTGCTGGAAAAGAATTTCATAAAGTCGGGTTCCATCGAAAAGGTTATTTTCTTCAAGTCTAGGGGTTAGGGTAGGCCTATTTCAAGTTTAGAGCATCCTGGTTTGGGCCCGGTGGGTGGGGTCTAAATAAATGTGGTACAGTACATTTTTATGGGTTAGCCCTTTTACACGTATATTAAAGATTATTGGTAATAAGGATAGATTCTTAGTATGTAAGTCAAATTCTGATATAACACTCTGTTTATAAAGAAAAAGATCAAATTCTTTAGCCATTTTAACCCCTTAACCTCAAACAACTAATTGTAATATGCTAAAATATAAAACAAATAAATTATATTCATGTATGTCTAATATTAACTAACACATTCTGTTAGATGCTAGCATATTATTCCAACTTAATTGTAAAGCAAACCCTCCGACATCAACGTAAAGACGCTCTACTGACTTCGTGTAACATCAGCGTCAGATATATTTATTCAGTTGTGTTGAACATTGATCGTTCTCCTGCTCAGGTTGTAGTGGGGGACAAGGAATGTGACGTCATGCCCGGGTTCATGCTGTATATAACCACCAAACTACCCAACCCTGCCTACTCACCTGAGATTAGCGCCAAAACTTCTATAATAGACTTCACAGTCACCATGCAAGGGCTAGAAGACCAGCTGTTAGGTAAGGGGCACGATAGGTAAACTACAGTAGCCCCACGGCTTCTTTGGTGCTGACTGACAGCTCACAGCTGACTTCTGACAGTCAACATTTAGGTATATACCTACATTTTGACTGTCAGAAGAGACAATTGCTAATCACATGTTTTTGCAGATCATTTGGTTCGGCGTAGGGATACATAATTTGGTCTGGTAACTTTTCAAAGCCGTCAGCTCTCAGCTGTGAGCTGTCAGTCGGCACCAAAGAAGTCATGGGGCTACTGTATATTGGTCCTCCCCACATTAACATTGGAGTAATGTCCTCATATAGAGTTGCATAGTAAATCAGCTTATGAATATCTTTAAATAGTCTCGTGGATAGGCACTTAACCTTGAAGACCATCTTTAATATCTACTGATAGATTATGGAAGAGAGG
Source organism: Timema shepardi (assembly GCA_902151425.1). Classification (NCBI taxonomy): domain Eukaryota; kingdom Metazoa; phylum Arthropoda; class Insecta; order Phasmatodea; family Timematidae; genus Timema; species Timema shepardi. The sequence continues at coordinate 122,013 of CABFVX010001037.1, read as the reverse complement.
GTCACCTTAAATGTTTAAAAACATTCAATAAAATTTGTTTAAAAAGACAGCATTCAACATCTTATCGCATATGTTGTCAGGACGTGTGATTCTGATGGAGAAGTCTGACCTTGAAGCTGAAAGGGTGGCCTTGTTCGAGTCTGTGATGCAGAACCAACGAAGCATGAAGGAACTTGAGAGTAACTTGCTCTGTCGTCTCACGTCGACGCAGGTACGTGTAAAAATGATCCGAGATGGTTGGTTGAGAAACAAAACTAGAGAACTGGATTCTTTGACTTAATATGCCCCTGAGATACCCGGATTCATCTCCTATTCCAGATGTTTTATAATTCCTCTTCTTCTTAATTATACAACTCGAAGGTTAGTCCCATCTGACGTTGGTAACGCACTCATCCCTTTGGATGATTAGCGCAGCCTTCACCATCTGGTAGATCTCCCATGCAATAGGGAAGTTCAGGAAGTGTGATGCTTCCCGATGCCTTTCATACTGAATTTCTATGATCGAGATCAAAAGGGCCTACCAATTTTACCAGGAAAGGTATTTTCACATACCTTCAAGGGTTCTTTTACTTGCCACAATAGACTCGGGACTGATGGTTTTAATTCCCCTCCAAAGGAAGTTGTGCTATGAATTTGTATCACTATTATTATTTATTATTATTATTAGCACCGCGTCTTACTACCCGTTCGGGTTATACGCACTTACGCTAATGTGTAATGGTAGGGTGAATCTGAGATGAAATGAAGGACCTACAGTTTAACGTGGAATCCGAACCACGGTGGAGACCTGACATTCCTCACATTTACAAGATGTATTGTCAGAGGTGAAGTGTATCACTATTGAAAAATTCGTTGACCCAGGCTGGATACTGAGATTAGTACATTACCCAAAGACCACCGAGGTCAACGTTTTATAATTATATAGGAAGGATCATATCCTAGATAATGTAAAAATAGAACTGATTCATCTAAAGTTTTAAGTCATTTCTTATAATATGTTCAATCATAAGAATAAATTGAGATAATATTAAATTTGAATGGTTTCAACTAAATGTAAATTAATGTTACAACTGTACGCATTTAAACGGGTTATCTAGGTACCTAAGATAGTGACAATCAGATATTGCGCTAAGGTTAACTTTTGATAAAACTGGTATTAGTACACAAGTTTTGTGTATACTTGAATGAATAGACAACTATTTTCTATTATTGATTTTATATAAAGATAGAATTATAAATTTAGTTTAAAACATGAAAATTTTCACACTGAAATGTTCAAAATTTCACCTATTTCGGTTGCTAATTAAGGCCTAATGCCCGGGAAACGAAAGGTAACTGGTATAGAAGCGTAAAATGGCTCTTTGTGAATAGAATAATATAATTTAATAGGAGGATCTCAGCACAAAGTGTGTTGACATTTTGTATTTTCCTGCTACTTTCGCATATTTCTGCCCATGAACGTTATAAGACCACTTGGTTTATGGCGTTTAGGAATTTCAGCTTGACTATGCCATACGCCTTTACTAAAGTTTATGACCTTAACGAATCGTGGGCTCTATCAGGGTTCCCTGGTTGACGACGAAGCCCTTATTCAAGTCCTTCAGGAGACCAAGCACACCTCCGAGGATGTAAACCAGAAGCTGAAGGTGGCGGCTCATACAGAGAGGAAGATCATGATTGCCCGTGAAGAGTTCCGCGCTGTGGCTGCGAGAGGTTCCATTCTATACTTCTTGATCGTGGAGATGAGCGACGTCAACTCCATGTACCAAAACTCTCTCAAACAATTTCTGATCATCTTCGACAACTCTATTACCAAGTGAGTCTAGAATATCCCTGATCGGCTTATCCTTCCTGAATATTTCTTGTGGGAGGTAGCTGTTGAAGTTGTAATCTATGTGGCAGCTTCCATGCAGCTCTATCACCAGGTGAATCTAGACATTCCTTGTTTAAACAATTCGTGGAGACCCGTTTCCTTTGTTGAATGGTCTAAGGCAGGCTTTCCAAACTTTTTTGATAGTGATCCTGAATATAATATTTTCCCGGCCTAGCAACCCAAAGGGCCATTACATGGAGTTTCAAATTTCGTATTATTTTAACATTAGTGTTGATTACATTAATTTAATTTAACTAATTTGAATAATAAAAACATAATTATTTCAATAACTTTATAATCAAACAAATTTAGAGCACAATTTTTAGTGAAAATATGCCTTTGTTACAATGTTCGGTAAGTGACCAAAAATACCCTCACAGTGTCTAATATAATGCTGTTTTATTGTTGGGGAGAGTTCTTTTGAGTTTTTATTATGTATCAATAAATATTATCAACTAAAATGAATCATTGTCAGTAACTTTTTAATCTTATAGATAGTAAATTACACAGAATGTTCCAGTGAAAAAATGCATTGCTCAAAAACAATTTTTTTAGTGACTACCATGATGCTTCATTTTGTGGATAAGCTCTTAGAATCTGAGTGATATGTTGAAGATCGGATTACAAAGCTAATAATTCTGAGGATCTTGATCGTTATAAGATCTGAAAATTGATTTTTTTTACATAGGTAGGCTATATTGTCAAAGAAGAGAAAATAGCCTTTTTAACGTCCCCAGCCAGAATGAGCCTGTCCTTGAGCTGGGTCCAAAGTTCCGATTATAGGAGGATTCCAAGACTTTATTCCAACACTGTTGCTATTGTCTGTATTCCAGTACATGATCTCTCAGTTTGATAAAGTGTTTGTAATTGTAATATTTCGTAATGTTTAAAATAAGAATCGAGACCGTCGACCCTAACGGGCAGTGAGACACGATGAAGAAAGGCAAACAAGATAGTTCTTGAAGTTCTCTACTCCCCAGTGAATCCATCATAGAAGTTATTACACGGTACATTAACATTACATCAGAGTGAAGTTAACACTTTAATTCCCTGTCCACACCGCTCCGCCCCTAGGTCCACCAAGAGCTCAGTGACGGACGAACGTATCGAGATCATCCTGCGCTACCTGACGTTCGAGGTGTGGAAGTTCACCCTTAGAAGTCTGTACGAGAGACACAAGGCTTTGTTCACTCTCATGCTCGCCATGAAAATAGACGTCCACAAGCTCATCATTTCGCACGATGAGTTCAGTGCGTTCATCAAGGGTGAGGATTCGAATTTTATCCATAAATAAGCAAAATAATAATAAATTTATCGAATAAAATAATCAAAGATAAATTATTTCTCTTGGTAAACTTTGTATACAATAGAAACAACACTCTGTGGGTAAAAAAACCAATATGTTCCAAAACTACATTTATTTGGTTTTCTCATCGTCATCATCATCACCATCATCATCACCATCATATTCGTCTCTTTATAGCCTGTGGAAGGTTCACAATTATAAAATGCTTCCCTCTTCCTCTTTCCTTTCACCATTCTTTCTACTTTATTTGCTTAATATCTTATTCTCTCACTTGCTGTTATTTGCTTCTACTCATCTCTTTATTGGTCTCCTTTGCTGGTTTTCCATCCAAACTTGAACTCCATCATTCTACTTGATATTATTTCCTTTTTTTCCATCCTCATCACGTACCCATACCGTATCAACCTTGTTTCCTCTATTATGTCATGGTGATAACTATCATTCTCTCCATGTCCTCTAGTTTTTAAATTTATCTTACATCAATTGTTCATCTTTCTGCTACATATGTTATTATGGATATTAAGTACGCCTTATACAGCACTTTTGTACACTTAAAGGGCACTTCTCTTCTCCATAGCAGGTCTCTTACACACCTGTATAGTATTTTCCTGTTGCCACTAACGAGATATGATGTGTTTGTATTTTTTTCCTAGGTGGAGCATCCTTAGATCTAAACGCAGTCCAACCAAAACCTTTCCGCTGGATCCTTGACATTACGTGGCTCAACTTGGTGGAGATAAACAAGTTACAAGTCTTCTCCGACATTCTAACACAGGTACACACCATTCACCCTGAAAGATAGGAAACTCATACTGACGAAATTACACTATGATGTTTCTTATGCTCTAGGGCCATGGTTTTATGGGTATACTTTAAGAACTTATGTCCAAGTAGTCTGAAGTTGATAAGTCTCAGCTGTGAAAAAAGAGTTCAACTCGCTTGTGAGGCTATTGGACTCGTGCGATCATGCCCATTTTGGAGATGGCAATGCGGGTGTGGGTCTCTTTTGATGTTGTTTCGTGAGGAATTGTGTGTTTATTTAATCGTTTTGTAATAGGCTGAGAGATACGTTGAGATTTAGTCTTACCCTCCCCAGTTTTCCCTTCTCTTACAAAAAATGTCGCAACTCTGATGGTGTATCAATCTGTTACACAACCATTGCGCCGGTTTGGCGACTTGACATCTTGAAACAGAAACAGGTCACGGGTAAGAGAATAATATGATATTATACTATAAGCCACACCATTGTGTAATTAGTCAAGGCAAGACTGGGGTAAACTAAGTGTACACGGGGTTTGATTGAATTTACTTAATATATGATTGAATACCAACATCCGTTCAAGGAATCAGTCTCAATATAGACAGGATTGCCTGTAACAATGAGATTGAGGTTTAATTCTTGGATGAGTCCACTGGGTGCCATTTACACATTATATTATTTAATTAATAACTTAACAATAATATCACCCACAAGTAGTTTTCTTTATAAATGTGATTTATTTCCAGATTGAGGACAACGAACGAGAGTGGAGGGTTTGGTACGAGAAAGAAAGACCAGAGGAAGAAGAGATACCTTGTGGGTATGGGAAATCTCTGGACGTATTTCGTAAACTGCTCCTCATACGTTCCTGGAGCCCTGATAGGACACTCTCACAGGCTAGGAAATATGTCATTGGTAAGTCATGATCATTTTACAATGTCTTTCAAGACTGATGTAGCTACATAATCCTTTGGTCCAAGTTGAATGCTGCATTATTAGTATTCATGGTCCATTAACATTGATTTATTATTATTATTATTATTATTATCATCATCACCACGTCTTACTACCCGTTCGGGTTATACGCACTTACGCTAATGTGTAATGGTAGGGTGATTGTGAGATGACATGGAGGACCTACAGTTTAACGTGGCATCCGAACCACGGTGGAGGCCTGGAATTCCCCACACTCACAAGATGTCTTGTCAGAGGTGAAGGAAGGGTTTGGTAATCAGATAAATCTGTGCCGGGACCTAGGATTGAACCCCGGCCGCCAGCACAGAAGTCTGACACCTTACCCCTAGACCGCCAGGTCATCAATATTGATTTAAATACGGCAAAACAGGTTGAATTAGAGTTGATCATGCCATTATATAAATTGTTAAGATGTCCGTTTTAAGAATTTTAGAATAACTGAATACTTTTAATAAAGGTTTGAATATCAATGGAGAATTTAAATGGGAGCTTTCGCAGTTATTATGTGAGTGGTTCAACTATTACTATGCTCTGTAGGTCTCAAGATCTGACAATCCGGATTTGTTAAGTGGTTGAGAGTATACCTATGTCACTTTTGAACCACAATGTATTAGTGAAAACTTGTCAGAAAAATATACTGGATCGTTTGTGTGATTGTTATACAGAATCTTTGGGACCAGAGTATGGCGAAGCTTGTATATTGGACCTGGAAGTGACGTGGCAAGAATCTGAACCTAGAACTCCACTCATCTGTATCCTTTCTATTGGTTCAGATCCTTCTCCGCAGATCACTGCTCTTGCCAAACAGAAGGAAATAGGTAGGTCCTATGTTCCCTAGCTGTTCAGGTCATGATGAGAACCTTCAAAAGTAAGACTGATACTATAGTGTAGCTAATAGGATAGGGTCATAGTTAAATCCGTCAAGGGAAGACTGCTACCTTGCACTATTACACTATAGTGTAGCTTATAAGATAGGACCATAGCGAAATACCTCAGGGGAAGACTGCTACCTTGCACTATTACACTATAGTGTAGCTTATAAGATACCTCAAGGGAAGATAGGACCATAGCGAAATACCTCAAGGGAAGACTGGACTACCTTGCTTGGTTCCACTGTGGTGTAGCTAACAAAACAGGGTCATAGTGAAATACTTTAAGGTAAGACTGCTACTATAGTGTAGCTTATAGGATAGGGTCATAGTGAAATCCATCAAGGAAAGACTGGACTACCTTGCTTGGTTCCACTGTGGTGTAGCTAATAAAACAATGTCATAGTGAACTACTTTAAGGTAAGACTGCTAAATTTCAGGGTTAAAAGAGTGTACCATCGCTTGGTACAACCAAGTTAACAGTTACAGCAGTGTATGGGGAAAATAAGGGTGGACACATCTCATTCATGTCTTGCCTGTTTTGTCGCAGCTCTGCGGGCAGTATCCATGGGGCAAGGTCAGGAACTTCACGCCAGGCGTCTCATATCGGATTCCATGGCTACGGGAGGCTGGGTCCTGTTACAGAACATCCATCTATCCTTACCGTTCTGCAGCGAGGCCATGGACGCCCTTGTGGAGACGGAGAATGTCCACGATACGTTCAGACTCTGGATGACGACAGAGGTCCATCCACAGTTTCCGATAGCGCTGTTGCAGGTCAGGCTTTATTGTGTTGATAAACGATAGGAGTCTAAGAGTACTGGAATTTTATGCTCGAGAAATAGTATTTAATAGAAGCTCGGGCTTAAACTAAATAATTTAATTTTTAATTAAAAAGTTTTGTTTTTAAAGTAAATATATTTATTGAATTCATACTCAACTCGATACTTGGAAGCTTTCTGAGTATTTAGCTCAAGATAGCAAACATCTATTATGTATATATTTTTTATCGCAAAAAAAAAAGTATTTTGTGTCATGAAATGTGTTAAATTCGTTTTCCTATTGAGTGCTTACATATTGAAGAGCTCGAAAATAATAATTGTTATTTTAAGAAAGGTAGTGTTTCTACCTTCAAATGTAAAGCCTGCCCGAAGCAGCATAAAGCTAATTTCTCTATCACCAAATACGATTACGTCTTCATTTACACAACTTGATCATATTCCTTGTTATTTGAGCCGAACATGATAATGGACAGTGCTATCATTTAAGTATATACTAGTACTCTACATATCATTGATGATGCACTGAACGAGTTAACTAACATTCTCATTGGTTAATTAGGTAGAAACCCGCCTCGGTGGCGTAGTTGGCTAACGCGCTTGTCGTGTTGAGCTTAACTGCTGAGGATGGGGAGATCGAGGTTCGAATCTCGGTCGGGTGAACTGGGAGGTGGTTTTTCCTAAATGGTTTTCTACTCTCCCTCCACGCAAATGCGGGTTCACTTCCTCTAATTCACCCTTCCTAATTCCTAGTCCATTAGCATAATTAGTACTTAAAGCGTATAACCCGAACGGCTAGTAAGACGCGGAGCTAAATAGAAAAAATTAGGTAGAAAGCTATTTTTTCTGGGGTACCGTTAGACAATTCTACTACGGCTTTATTCAATAATAGTTGTTATGTGTACATGTGGAACCCCTGTGGGGTTGGTCTATAAAACTCCACTGAGTGGCCAGACTCCCTCATCTACCGTCTTTTTACCCCCTGGCAGTATTTCGAACAATTCAAAGTATTGAGAAATGACCATGCTATTTCAAAATATCAAATTTGTGTGTTCGTTAAGTTCATACATGACTCTAAAAAATTTCTAATACAAACAAGTTGATGTCGATTAAAGAATCAGATTACCCAAGCTCATAAATTCAAAATCGCTAAACTTAAAAAAATGTGAACATCTATTGGTGGAAACTGAGTCTGGAGGGCGCAGCCTGTTTAATTCATAATTTATTTCTAAATAATATATTTAAAAGAAGACACAAATTTCGGAATATGTTTTGCTAAATATTCATTTAGTTAAACTCAAAAATTAATATCACAAACAACATGCAAAGATAAAAAAAAATAAACTCCTCCCAAAGGACGTGGATTTATTGTAGAAAATCTGTAGCTGTGTAATGTGCATAAATATATAGGTATGTATGTTTTCACTTTGTTCCATATAAAATTCAGGACATGGCCTACCTAATGATTTTCAATTCTCTTTTTTGATCAAGAGTTAATCTTGCAATATTCGTTGTCTTAAGCGCCTGAATTGAACTATTCATATTAAGTCTAGTTACAAAAAATATTAAAACATATAACCCAAATAAACATTATCTTAAATAACCCTACATAATATTATTATAAACACACACGCCACACACATCTTCAAGTTGCAGGAGCACGCAGGATGACAACTATTGCTGGTTCACGCTATACACATTTCACAAGCTTTCAACCTTGGGGTGCGTAAGGGAGTGCGCCTTCAAAAGAAGAATAAGCAATGCTAGATAGCTTTAGCAGGATGCTGACAATGGGTTAAGGGGAGGGAAGGTTTGGTTTCACAATGTCAGGCGCTGCCCGTCGCGCGCCTGACTGCATGCCATTTGAAGACAAGGGGTGGGAAGGTTTGGTTTCACAATGTCAGGCGCTGACCGCCTCGCGCCCGACCGCATGCCATGTTAAAAACATTGCCTGCTATTACTTAAACCAAAAACATATTTTTCTTGAAACAATTATGGCAAGATGAAATTGTCGTGAGATTGCGAATAATAACTTTAAAAGGAACTGGGGATTCGTGGGGATGGGGGGTGGGGGGGGTGGGGGGGGGCGCGCCTCCGCGCCTTAGGGACGAGCCGAACCGCCCCTGCTGTTCGCGATTTTTACAACAATTTCTTGGAAATAATTTCTCCTAGTGGGATCTAATTTATTGACTAGCTCAATAACTTCATCTTTCCCATGTTTCAGATGGCGATCAAGTTTACAAATGAGCCTCCACAAGGAATAAGAGCCAGCTTGAAACGAACCTATCAAAACATCACACAGGTATGATTATTTATCATAGCTAGTGTATCTAGGATTTTCGAGGATAATAGTTCGTACTGTATGTGTTTGTAAACTTTGTTTAACAATAGCGGAAGTAATATTATCGTGCAGCTTATAAGATAGAGCCATAGTTTAACTGCTCAAAGTAAAACTTTCTGACTAAATGTAGTGTACGCTCAACACCTCGAGGCCATGCTACAGTACAATTTTCATAGGAAGAGCCTTATAGAAAATGCAAACATATTTTTTGGGCCAATATTGAATACATTTTACATCCATTACTGTTTCCAGCCTGTTGTCTGGGTCAGTTCTTTTATTAAAGCCATATATTTTCCACTACCAGCTGGCTAGGCCTGTCGTAGCTTAATATGCCTTATAATATAATTTAATACTAGGACAGTCACAACATCCCATCCCCGGCCATTAATTCGTCACTGTGAAAGGATGAACCCACATTTCACCTATGATACACTTTTCGACCATCCCGGGAATCGAACCCGGGACCCTTAACTCATTATACAGACACGTTACTGACTGAGCTAAGGTTTCGGACCCAATATTGATAACATATTGCTATATTATCAGTACTACTTTATAGTTATTAATAATATCTATTAAAAGTGAAACCTTAAGATCACATGACCTGAAGTATGAATATTCGAAAGTAGATCTAGTAACTTCTATAGTTGTCAAATAAGATTCTTCATATGAAAATTGAACTATATTTTCTTTGTTAAAAAGTTGTATCAGAATTGGATAGCCCAAAGTAGGGTTTTTCTTCGAAAATGTATTTCTAGACTAAAATAAAAAAATTACAAAAAGGACGTTTGGTTTGGCCGAATATTTAAATTGAAAACATTTATTGCAAGACACCATAACTTATTCGACGTGCCGTAGAATTGAAACAACCCTGACATAGATAAAAAAAAACTGTTATTGTTGTTTGTCTTATCGATATACCTGGAGATGATTGGTTTCCCCATGTGTTGAAGGACACCCTGGACTACTCTACACAACCCCAGTGGCCCCCCTTGCTGTACGCCGTGGCTTTCCTCCACACGGTGGTACAGGAGAGGCGCAAGTTCGGTCCTCTCGGCTGGAACGTACCCTACGAGTTCAATCAGGCGGATTTCGCGGCCAGCGTCCAGTTCATACAGAACCACCTGGACGACATGGACCCTAAGAAGGTGACGAGATAACCCTCATATTCTTTATGAGGCAGAGAAAGCTTTTTCCAGAAATTGTTCTCACTCTCCCTCCAAATGTGTTGTACACTCCGTCTATATTATACCTTCCTCATCCTTAACACATTAGTAAAAGTGTGCAATTAAGTAAGATGGATAGTGAATGGGTGATATAGGGGAAAAAATTATGATAGAAGTATGGTAAACTGTGTCATATAGAGTTCACGAGTGCATATCTCAATCCTGTATCCGGGTCAGTTGAGTAAAATAACTTCATCTTCCTCTTTCCTTCCATTAATCCTCCCCTCTCATTCACACTCTCGCTGTTTTATGCTTTTCCTATATCTTTCTTGATCTTCTTTACAATATGTTTTCTACATACTTCATCTCTATCACTCTCCTTGAGGTCCTTTCCTTTTCCATCCTCCTTACGCGTTCATATCATATCACTCTTGCTTCCTTTACTTTTTCATATACACCCTTTGTAGCCCAACTGTTGTCTGGACAACTTAATACCTAATCCTGGTTTTTTCTTCATGTGACACCATCTATCAATGTTGTCATTTGAAGGACTATGTTATCATCATTTTCATTTAACACTTATATATAATAAACAGTAGCGGATTTAGGTTTGAGGACGCCCTAGGCCCGAGACGATATGGCGCCCTTTTTTTTTGTAACAGTATATATATAAACATATATAATTATATACATATATGTGTGTGTATAAAATAATGAAAATAATAACAATAATAATAAGAAATCTAATTCAGGTATAAATTAAACATTTTTTTAATATAACAATTAAATATAGAATTAATAATAAATTGCTTGTAATTAAAATATAAATTATTTTTATCTGATTAATCATATAATAAATTTTTTTCTTGCTTTCGTCCGTGCGAAAATATCAATGACCTCCTCATACTTAATTTCTTGAACCAATTGTGCTTCAATGGTTAGTAATGCAAGTGCATTTAGTCTGTCTTGTTTCATACTTGCACGCAAATAACTTTTCACTCTTTTCAGAGTGGAAAATGATCTTTCTCCAGGACCCAATCAATTTTTAATTTTAGTCATCTTAAAAAATTTGGCGCCCCCTCAAAATTTGCCGCCCTAGGCCCGGGCCTCACGGGCCTAAGCCTAAATCCGCTACTGATAATAAATATACAATGGTTTTCTATGATCATTACTTTGCTTTCGACATTGCTTATGTTCTTTGTTTCCAATTTCTTCTTCCGAGTTATTGAAAAACACGTCCACTCTAGATAAACACATGGCAAAGAGTATATCCCGCCTTCCTTCCCTTCAACGCGCATGCGCGAACTCACTTAACTTAATAATTAATATAAAACACATGGCCCGGACTAGGCCATCTGTTTTTACAGCTGAAGGGGCGCGAAAGTTTAAATTCAAACTAAGCCAATAGCTCTTGTTACAATGCACTGCACATTATGTGAAGCGTAAACGAATCACAAAACAAAGTAAAATATTGTATCTGAAGCTTACATAATATAATGTAAACATTACAACTAGTATACACCCATGCTTCATGTACATAGAAAAGATATGAACAATATTTCGTTATTATATTATTGAAGTATTTGGCCTATATCACACCCGACGTTAGTGACAGAAAAACTGGAATAAATCTTTTTTCAAATACAAGAAAATATACCTTATAAAGCAAACAAAAAAGTTTGTCTTACAGAGATTTAATACATTATTGTAACCTGTTTTATATTTTTGGTACATAGTAACGTCCTTGAGAGATATTAATATATATTCCTTTAACTCCTTACGTGGTGCATGGTGACGCAACAAATCACCGCCATTCAGACCTATTCTCTGTCACACTTTTGAGTCTGTCCCATGACTTTACGAGTTTTATGAACTTATTTTTTGACGGTTCTCCACCAAGTATTGCTTGACTTGCCCTTACGTTTGCGTCCTTGGGTTTTCCGTTCCAAAAATTCTCTAGGTCTTTCAGGAGAGTCTTTTCGAGCCACATGCAACCGTCTGATTTCCATTTGGATGGTCTTTTTGTTGGTTTTGTTCCACTGCTATGTATTTGACGCTACTATTGGCCATCGCAAGCCCCACTATGTTCTTAAGGCACCTGTTGATGAATGTCTGCAGTCTCTTCCATTGCCACTTGCAACATGTGCTCTTCAGCTGGATGGGCCTCTGATTGGTTTTGTTCCACAGCTCGTGATTTAACACGAATACATTAAACTGATGTGTTAACTTTAAAACTCAGGATATTTAGAATGTACTCGCTACATTTAATCATTATTCTTTTAGTTTCGGCAAAAACAAATGTTCTATCTCACCTGTTAATCCGTAGGGAATCTCGTGGCCGACAGTCTGCTACATGTTGGGGGAGGTACAGTACGGAGGGAGAGTCACCGACGACTTCGACAAGCGCCTGCTGACCACGTTCACCCAGGTGTGGTTCTGCGACGTGCTGCTGCGTCCCGGGTTCGAGTTCTACCGTAACTACAAGGTCCCAATGACCCGTAACTTGCAGGGATACGTGGACTACATCAACAGCCTACACGCCACGGACAGCCCGGAGGTGTTCGGCCTTCACTCCAACGCAGATATCACGTGAGGAATGGATTCGTACCCCAAATTTTCTTAATCATAGACATATCTGACAACTATATCTAGTCCCTGATTTTATAAGAAGCCAAATTTCAAGGACTAAGAATTAAAATACAATCATTTTAATATTTCTATTTCCTCCATTGTGACAATATGAGTTTCCGGTTCACAAACAACGGGCTTCCTTGAAAATCAGATTATACATTTACATGGTCCTGTATAAATGTCCTTTGTTTACCAATTTTCTTTCTCTCCCCTTTGTGTTTTATGGTTTTGTCTCTAAGGAAGTTGCGTTGCGCGTTTCACTCTCCCTCCAGATGAATTCCGATAGAATGAGAGCTTGGTCAAGGGATTGGGTGGTAACGATAGATTTTATTAAATATACATTCATTACCACTTTGTCCAGTGATATCAGTGTAAAGTGTGTTCTTCCTTTCATTGTAAAGTCATATTATGTTCGTTCCCTTTTATGTTTTTTCTTGCAAATAAGTACTACAAAAATACCTTAAAAAGCAATAAGAGGTTTCCCTTAAAGATAATATTCTTTCAATTATTCATACATCAATTTATGTGATCTACAACTGTCACTTAGAATATATATTATCACAATATATAAAATAACACTAATTATATAGTAACGCTACCCTCATAGAAATAAATTTGTATTAACTAAATTCTCAAAGATGATAAGGCTCTATCTTTTTTAGCAATGATGTTTATTTTTAAATGTTAGATGTCCAGCTCATAATATTGTTATTTGGAATAGACATTGATCTTTACTGTGCAGAGGAAATGAAGGGGGTCAAACCATATCTACTAGAGATGTGTGAAGCTTTGAAATCTTGACTAGACTTTGAAACAAATATCAGCTTCGCTTCAAAAGAAATTCCAGCTTCAACAATTATGACAGTAAAATATTCAATTTCTTTTCAATTATTGTAAATAAAACAAAATATTATGCAAATAACAACGTTACACAACATTTTTCAAGTAATTTTAGTACATAGAGTTATACAAATAACCAATATATATTTATTATCACTAACAAAAAAATAATCAAACTTCAATTCAGCTTTGAGAATATTTAATGTAATTATTTGATTCAAGTTCGCTTTAAATTGAAAATGTTTACTATTCACACCCCAAGTGTCTTCATACTAAGTAAGCTCCGTAGAGTCCTAATGCCCGAAATACTTTTAAATTTTATTAGAGGTGTGTGAACTCTACCTGGTCAATTCAAAGCGAACTTGAATCAAATATATAAAATATTATATTTTGGCTATTTATATCACTTTATGTACTAAAATTATTTGTAAAAGATTTTATTGCTCAATAGTTTCAAATATTTAGGAATTCTGATACATACACATACAATTCAATGACTTCAGAATTTTTTCATTTTGATATTATGTACTGTACACAATAATAGCTCAGCATGGCGATAATTCACAATTATTGGTGAAGATTTGTAATTGTCGAGTCGAAGCTGGATTTTTTTGAAGCAAAGTCGGCCCTGATATTTGTATCTAAGCTTCGTACCACCCCTAAATTTTATTTAATCTCTCCGTATCCTTAATAACGTGATATTGTGTTCATCCAATGAGGAAGTATAATACTTGGTATAGTAAAAAATAAAACAATTTTATCAAATTCCATAAACACAGTTAACATTTTCACATTTTCATGGATTCCTTTAAGTTAAAAAAATGAGAGCCTTAAAACTATTTATATGCTTTTCAAGAAGTTCCATTAGCGGTGATTATATGACAAATATGATACTTAAAAAAACTACTGTTTTCTTTCATATCACTGATACTTTGATTTTAATTCACATATTTATGTGTCTCGTTAAGAATTTTTTTTTATCACTGCGTCTTACTATGCATTTCAGGCTATACATCTATGTACTAATTAATCTAATGAGTAAGGGATTATGAAGGTTTAATTTAGAGGAAGTCTACCCGTATATCCGTGGCGGGAGAGTGGAAAACCATATAGGGAGAAACACTTTCAATACACCTGAGCTCTGATTTCCCTGTGATCTGTAGTTTAGTCTAATACAAGAGGGACGCCATAGACCATGTGTCCACCGTAGCAGTTTCTTATTCCACACCAGGTACCAGATTAACACTGCAAAGGGTATCCTGGACACTATCCTGAGTGTACAGCCCAAGGAGGGCGGAGGGGGCGGGGGAGAGACCAGGGAGAGTGTGGTGTACCACCTCGCAGATGACATGCTTGACAAACTTCCGACACAGTACAACAACTTTGAGGTATTTCACTTTTTCTTCCTTGCCAGAGGAACAAGCTGATGTATTTACTGAAATTCTTTCTTAACTATCCTCTTCCTTTTAGTTGGATATTTTAAGTCATTCAGGGTGAATACAAAACTTGTAAACATTTCTTGACTTTTCCAAGTACCAATTCCAAAAAAATGTTTTAAATTTATACTATTTTTTTTTCCAGTTTTCTTTAGTGAATTACTGTTTTTTCGTTTGTTAAATTAAGCACATCAAAAATAAATGGTACGATGCAATGCACAAACTTTCTTGTTTACCTTAAAATATAAGTATTGAGAATATGAAAATATTTGTCCTCTAAGAGCATTAAAATCAATTTCAATTTCTATGTTCTCCATAGAAAAAATATATTACAAATAAAAGCTTTTTATTTTTAATAGTTCTACATTTTTTTTAAATAATTAATTATTTCATATTTCAAATCGTCGATGTTAATCAAATCAATAGATATAATCCAACATATACTAACAATAACTTAGATTTTTGTAAATAAATATTATACCAAGTTAAATAATATGCAATTCACTGCAGATAATTCATATATTATATGTTTTCACTTGATCAAACTTTCGACCATCCTCAACTTAATGGAATTATCCTACCCAACCCCTTAGTAAATCAATGCATAGTATTTGGGAAATTTATTTATCAGTTTGATTTGATCTTTTGTACTGTAGATAGGCGTGAAAAATTTTCCTGTTTGTAGCCACCGTGTTATTACTAGCCAACAGTAGAACTAGAATACACTAACAAGGCTATATGGTGCCTTGCTACAAATGGGGGCCTACTCCCCATGAATATCTGGTGTTACAAAAAGTGTCCCTCCTTGTTTAGGTGAGGGACACCTTGCTACAAATGGGGGCCTACTCCCCATGAATATCTGGTGTTACAACAAGTGTCCCTCCTTGTTTAGGTGAGGGACGCCTTGCAACGAATGGGGGCCCTACTCCCCATGAACATCTTCCTACGCCAGGAAATTGACCGCATCCAGCGAGTCATTGCCGAGGTGTACTCCACACTTTGCGACCTGAAGCTAGCAATAGACGGGACCATTGTCATGAGCCAGGGTCTGAGGGATGCCCTGGATGCTATGTATGACGCTCGTATACCCGACAGGTGGCAAAAGGTTGGTGGACCACGGAGCCCTGCTTTGATAAGAGCATGTTGGGATAGTCACATTTTCCAACAATCATAGTTAGTAAACAATTTTTCCACTATATTACTTTTTAAATATTGTTTTATACAACCAATGTGTTTTTAACTTATTCAGTGTTTTTTTTACATAATAAATATATCACTTTAACTTCATTGTATTTTAATTTATTCATCTTAATTTATTTATTACTTGTTGTTTATCACATTAACATCGATTTTGCAATGACAGCTTTCAACTGTATCTCTTGGGTTTAAAAAATGTAGACTATATTTCTAAATTATTATTAACACCGCGTCTTACTACCTGTTCGGGTACTACGCACTTACGCTAATGTGTAATGGTAGGGTGATTGTGATATGAAATGAAGGACCTACAGTTTAACGTGGAATCCGAACCACGATGGAGACCTGGCATTCCCCACATTCACAAGATGTCTTGTCAGAGGTGAAGGAAGGGTTTGGTAATCAGATAAATCTGTGCCGGGACCGAGGATTGAACCCCGGCCGCCAGCACAGAAGTCTGATACCTTACCCCTAGACCACCAGGTCACCCTATATTTCTAAAGATTAGGTCATTATTTAATCTTATATATCTATATAGTCCGACCCTTCGCAAGTCCAACATATTCAGCAGTGGCGCACTAACACTTTTATTTGGAGGGAAGGGGGGGGGGGGGGGGGGGGAAAA
>CABFVX010001037.1:76080-93147 GCA_902151425.1 Timema shepardi | reverse complement strand
CCCCCCTCCCGCCTCCACCCTTGTTTTTCTATTAATCTTTTTTAAAATAATAATAATAAGTTTTAAAATTTTAATTAAAATAGTTTTTAGGAATTAGAAATATATTACACAGCTACAAACAAAAAAGTGACATTATAATTTACTGATTATTGTATTTCATATTTTGAGTAAAATATCATTTTCCCTGACTTTTATTGCGAGTTATCGAATTCCCGACTTATTCCCGTTTTTCCCCAATCACTTCAAATTCCCAGCTAATTCCCGTTTTCCCGGATGGTAGACACCCTGTAAGATTTACAATGAAACTGGCCTTATGTGTTATGTGACAACAATAGAAACCTCATCTTCAACTTCGTTTTGCATTTAAAAAGTGACCTTACCACACACCTAGTGGTTTTTGTTGTGTTTTTCTTTCAAAAGACACAATTATTTGAAGTTTCTAATTCAATATCACAAATGAGTTAAGAAGTATCAAAACATATTTTTAAGGTTGTATACTTGAATTTCCTCTGACAGAAATAAATAACTTTTCGAAAATACAAAATAACAAAATTTATTTAGCTATAAATGTACTATACAGTATACACAAATACATACCACACTAAAGGGTTTACAACTATATTTACATTATTTAAAAAATATCATTTAAATACTTTCTGACAAGATACTAATTTCAAGTCACTTCATTTGAAAGAAAGTAAACTTGATATTTAATATAAAAACTAGTAGTAAAATGAGAAGGAAGAAAAAAGTTATAAAATACTTATTTTTACATACTTCTGAAAACAAAAGTATCTCAATATATTTTAATATCATGGTTCAACAACCAAATGTTTTTGACTGGTAAGACTGGAGCTGTGGTAAGTAACACTAAAGTTTTGTAATGAAAATTAAATATGTTCCAGCATGACTTTTGTAAGAATATCTGCTATTCGCATAGTTTCAACATAATTCACCAAAAGGAAACCCTAATCGTTAAGTCACAAATTCACATTTTTTTTTTTTTCAAATATGACTTGATAGCTCATAACAATATTTCTCAATAAATGAGTTACAATTTATTTTCTAATTTTTTTTTTAAATCCAATAATACAATTTCTACCATAAACTTTTTAAATGAGAGTGAATAGTTTTGAAGGAGTCAATACAATTTGTTTTACACACACAAACACAATTTGATGTATAGTAGATGTTAAAAAGGATTAATAACTTTCAAAGAAAAAAAAAGTTTACAACATAAATTAGTATGTACTTGACCCTTCACATTTTTTTTTTCCAGCTTACATTATGAAAAGTGACTACACTTATTCTGGTCTTATTTAAAATCACAAACACTTAAAAAAATAAATGCATACATTATTATAGATAAATTAAATTAAATGACAAGATAAATACATACAATATTTAGGACTCAAAAGGTATTCAACGCAAGGGACTTCTTCAAAATTCAGCATAACTAAAATACAATACTTAAAATTCATTATAATTGCCCATTTAGTTTATCTGAAGTATCAGATACCGATACACAAAGTTTGTGGTAATACAAGCTCAGTCAAGCTAGAATGTGTCAGCTAATCATAGAATATATATATATATAAAAATAGTTTATTTGGTCACATTTTTAACATGAATCAAACAAATAGGAAGATTCTAGCACTGTATAAAAAAATAAGTTAACCACATGATGTAGCGTGCCACACAAATATCCCCATAAGTACACAACACACCATAAGATTTATGTATCATAAAATATTTTTAGATATTAGTTAAGTCTGAGGAAACAAAGGTGAGATGGCATGGACACGTAACGAAGATGGAAAAGGGAATAATCCCAGTTAAAGCTATGAAATTAAAGTATGTTTCAAGGAAAATATCGCAAGGGAGATCAAGGAAAAGATGAAAAGAGCAGATAACAGCAAGCGTGTGAGTGAGAGGAGAAGAATGGTGCAAGGATAGAGGAGAGACTAAACTTACCTGACCCTAGAATGGAAACAGTTCATGATGATGAAAGATCTGATAAACAAATAAACAAAGGTATTGACATGATGTCAAGGACTTTATTTGGCCTTTCTTTCCCATTGTTAAGGTTTTGTTTAGCTTACCAATGAAGCTTTATTAAAATATGCAATGACCATTTGTGCTTTGCAAGATAACAGAGTTTTGTTTCTCTTTTTTTTTGCAACAAGCTGAAAAGGGTACATTGTTTAGGCCATGGCCCCTAAAGAATTACATGGCTGGTGAGGGTGAGAATTTGGAAAACAATGAAATAAAGATAGAACACCATTTAGCAGAGAAGAAAAGGTATACTTTTTATTATCTCCCAATTAAAAAAAAATCTTTTTACTCAAAACAAGATCTTTGATAGGATGTGTGTGGGTGAAAATTCACTCTATACCATACACTTTATAAGGCGCACACATTTCTGAAATTATTTCAAATAAATTTACATTCTTAATTTTTACTGTCCAACATATGTGAGTCAACCTCAGTGATCATGGGGTAAGGTGCTCGCTCACCTCAGGACCTGATGTTTGTGGGTTCAAAACCAACAGAGGTTAACATACTTTTTTGGAACAATAAAAATTTGTAGAACAACTTCCATGTCAATTGTGGCATGTAAAAGATCCCTCATAGAAATTCAGTGTGGAAGGCAACGAGGAACCACCATATTTTCTGGATTCTGTTATTGCATGGGTACCAGATGGTGCAGGCGGCACTAGTTAGCCGAACGACTAAGTGCATGTCTTCGCGTTGTTGACTTATGAAGAAAAAGAAGAATAAGAAAATGTGTGCTCTAATTTGATAGTGAGGACATTTAGGGGAAAGGTGGGCGGTATATTTAAACTGGCATTATAATGATTTATAAGTTTATGTAGTAAAATGACAAACACATTAGTTATAGTCTGTTAAACTAAACTTATGCACAAGTATTGTGAGGGAAAGGTAAATATATAACTTAGTAGGATTCTGATAGACACTTTTAGAAAAGGAATACAATTTTAATTTTGAGGTCAACAATGATTACATGTCATTATTTTATTTGTATTATTTAAAAGGTATTTGCTGACACATGAATAAAGTAGGAATTTATTAAAGTAATTTTAATGATATAACTCTATAAGGAAAACCTCTTTTCGCTTTATGAGGTAATTGTATTATATTTGGAAGAAGGTATAGGAAAGGTGGATAGAAACATATAAAAGGGGGACGAACACAATATGGCCTTTACAATGAAAAGAAGAACACACTTTACACTGCTGCCAATGGACAAAGAGGTAATGGATGTCTCTTAAATAAAATTGATCGTCACCGCCCAATCGGCTGACCTAGGTTTCATTCTATCGAAACTCATCAGGGAGGAGTGTGAAACGCGCAACGCAACTTCCTTTTTTGTTTTCTCTTTTAGGAAGTTCCGTTGCGCGTTTCACACTCCTCCCTGATGAGTTTCGATAGAATGAAACCTAGGTCGAGGCATTGGGCGGTGACGATCAATTTTATTTAAGAGACATCCATTACCTCTTTGTCCATTGGCAGCAGTGTAAAGTGTGAAGTGTGTTCTTCTTTTCATTGTATAGGCCATATTGTGTTCGTCCCTCTTTTATATGTTTCTATCCACCTATCCTATACCTTCTTACAAATATAATTAAAGTAATTTTAATAACTTTTGTAATTGCTTGATAACAAAAACCTACTAAAGTCTGTTCACGGTAGGAATTGTTTTCTGAAAGGCCTTTTTCCCTAGCAGAAATCTATTATATAGTAGGATATTGATAGGAAAAAGGAGCTTTCAGAGAGTAATTCCTACCGTGAATGGAGTATATCTAAGTAGTCAAACTTTCCTTAAATGGCATCTAAACTAACAGATTCATATTTATAACAGACAGTTTAAAGTTCACCAGCAAAATAACATAGGCTCTTACTGCAAAACACTTTTCTCAATAAAGAACACAAGACATTGTTAAGGATGAAGAAGAAATTTACCTAGAAAATAAAAAAACATACAAAATGGCAAAAAAAAATGACAAAATTGTTTAACTTATTAGGTTTATCAATGAAATAGTGTTTAATTTATTGGTTAGTTGATTAGACATTTTTAGTTTATTTTGAGACAAATAGAAACAATCTTTCTATTTTGAGGTGAGGAGAGAACAGTGACATGTTTGTCATTCCTGCAGCTATGTTTTATAGAAGTGTTAATTCAATAGGCATACTGTACACTATATTTTCTTTAATTTTAGTCATCTGGAGGTAGATTAAATATACAGTCAACTCTCGATTCTACGACCGTTCACGGTTCCCTGGAAAAGGGTCGTTATTTCGAAGGGGTCGTTATTGGAATTTTAACAGATTTTGTTCCACCCCTGACCTTCATACGAAAAAATTGCATTTTTTAGACAATAGTGAAAAAGTAGATAAAATAAAACCTACCTATTTCTTAAAGAAGGTACTCCTTTCACTCATTTCGTCAAAATTATAAGTTCGTATCAAATACAAAAAAAATAGCGTGAGTCATCAAAAATCGTTCACAAAATCCAACCAAAAACTTAACCAAATCAAAATAACAATGTTAAACAACAGCATGGGTCGTCATAAATTGTTCACAAAATCAAACCAAAATAGTAACCAAATCGAGAATCTAAATAACAATGGCAAAAGCAAGCCTGGCGCGTGATGTAGCGACAGTCGCGCGCGGGGAAACATTGTCTTGCTTTCGGGAGGGTGTGGACAGAGTCAAGTGATATTGGCTGGCATTGATGAGGTGGTGTCATTTTTTATACCTGACCCACCCCAGTTACTAGTAATACAGCGCTCACAAAGATAATTGCAACGCAGCAACCTGAATAAATGCAACAAACACATTTTACAGCCAATTTCCTTAAACTTTTCAACCTTTTTTCCCACATTTTTCATGGTTCCCCAAAAAAGGGTCGTTACTTCGAGAGGGACGCTATTCCCGGGGTCGTAGAATCGAGAGTTGACTGTACAGTACAGTACTCATACTATAGAGTGTATATATCTTTTTTTGTTCCCGTATTGTTTTGAGTAGTATCGACACTACACAGTAATTAATCATAGTTATACAGTATATAATACTTACGTTTTACTCTATGACCCTACCTTATATAAGTTGCATCAAAATGATACTATCTATACAAAGTAAGCTTCCTACCTTTCAGGGTAGACAAGAGAGTTCAAATAGCATGATTAAAAAAAATAAAATCTAATACATTTTAATACGATAACATTCATCTTATTAATCCCAGAAGGTGTCCGCTATTAAGAGATTTTACTGTATAACATTGTATTAAACCTTACTAATCAGGGGACATTTTGAAATGATCACTGCTACATGAATCTAAACAACATAACCTATTGATCACATAACTTCCAGCCTTGCCATCACCTAGAGTCGGACAAAACACTGGCTCAGTACATGACAACTCTAGACAATCATTTCTAACGCATGAAAAATATGAGACTAAACATGGATGAAAAGATAAAATGGTTCTTTCAAGTTTTTTTTTTAGCACCATGTCATGCTATCTATCTAGGTTATATTATGCTAAATCTTTCTTTCAACTAAGAATACCCTTGTCGGTGAGGGAAATATGTTGCGGAAAAAAAACAAAACAGACCAAGTATCTAGTACTATACTTAAAGCTGGTTTACCTTCACAAACTTAATAAGGCAGCCTCAAGTGGGCCCCCAGCTGCACAAGTAGTTCCCTGGTTTAAGAGATTTCAGAAAAGATGGGTTATAAGGCATGAAACACATTCAATTAAAGTTACTCAAAAAATAAGCATTGTTACAAGAACAAGATTTTAAGCCTAGGACTCTGTTTATTTTGTTTATTAAAGTAGCCTTACCAGTTATGCTAGAGTAGCCCCATGGCTTCTTTGGTGCTGACTGACAGCTTTGAAAAGCTACTAGACCAAATTATGTATCCCTGCGCCAAACCATATGATCTGCAAAAACATGTGTTTAGCAGCTGTCACTTCTGACGGTCAAAATTTAGGTATATACCTAAATGTTGACTGTCAGAAGTTGGCTATGAGCTGTCAGTAAGCACCAAAGAAGCCATGGGGCTACTGTACATTAGGTAGTACCGTGTAAAAGAAGTGTACATAAATATTGTTGCCGAGCGCCAAGTGTTATTTTTATTCCTCTTGAGATAGTTGGTTATTTACAATAAAATAAGGAACGTTATTAACTATATCACTGTGGATGGAACTGCAGGTCTTATGGAGAAAAGCTTTATCTTTGCTCTCTCTCGAATAAATGTTGCCAAATCTCCTCACTTTAAGTTACAGTATGTCTGAAGGTGGTGTGTTGGGGGTGAGAAGGAGCTAATCACAACTTTGACGAACAAGCGTTGCAAAATATAACTTATATTTAAGAATAAATGGCCACACTTAAACAAGAAAATGACCACACTAAAAACAAACGATGACAATGACGTTTCCCAACAGTAGCCATGCAGTTCCTTCAGAGATGATATTAAGTGTAAAGAAGCTTTTTGTTGAGTTTTTTCCTCCAAGTAAAAAGAATCTTGTATTAATAAATTTGTTTATGAGGTATGAACTCATTTTGAATACATACGGAAAATACTTATGCAGCAATTGATCATACTCTTTCAAACTATTATAATGATAAAAGTATTGTTCAGAACAAACATACCTGAAAGTAGCTGAACTGATTTAGAGTACCATCTTATTAAATCTCCTTTAAGTAGATCGACGGTCCTCTAATACTTTCCAGCGGACAAGTTCCATGGCCGCTACTGCATCTTCCGAACTGTCATGACCACCAACGTCTTCCTGAATAACTTTCATGAGTATTTCTTGTGCTAGGTTCTTCAAACTGCGCTTGAATGGTGGGCCCATCCGGTGAGGGAACATCACGCTTGTGTCTACCACCGTATCGTGGACTATCTTCAATGCCTTAAAGTCCGAGTCTAAGCTGTGGCCCACCAAAATAGTCTTATCGCTAAACAAACCGAGCAATGCGGCTTGTACATCAAAAATTGTAGTGGACACATTTTCCAAATCCTCATGGGTGATTCCACTGAACCTCGTGTTGCAGTCTAAAACGATGTTTTCGGGTTTAACGAGTGTCTCATAGACGCAGCGAAGTTCCGAGTCTATCACAGTAACTCGAGCTAGCTCTAGACCCATTGAAGTGTAAACCATCTCACAATCCAAGGCATAGACCCCATAGTCTCCATCTGATGGAGGTGGTTCCTTTGAAAATGTTGTGACGAATCCTCTCAGATCGTTGGGATCATAATATTCAGTGACATGGCAACCTGCGGTGCAACAACCAACTGAACCAGACTCTGTCTTGCAACACCAATACCTCGACTCTAAAGCCCCTTTCAGCTTCATCTTGATTGCACGGCCCGGGTGATAGACGCATTGCTCTTCCACGGTTGCTAAACCGTGTTTATTGACTTGGTACACCGTGTTACATCTATTGCAAATACGACGTAAAGGATCAGGGCATTGAGCAGGTGGTTTCCTCATCGGTTGGACTGTAACAATACCTTTTTCAGTGGGATGTGGTCGTGGGAAACCGTTATTGACCAACTCTTCGTCTGTGAGTATGTACTTTTCAAGTGACTCATACATATATTTGATTTCAGTTGAATGTGGTTGTTTTTTTGTTTTTTCCACACTCCAAGAACCTTTTGTACCAGGTTTCCCAGCCAATACAGACGCATGAGAAATTGTACGATTTTTAGCTGAAGAGGATGATGCTTCACCATTGTCATCACCTAGAAGAGTACGAACTTCATGGCGTATGTGTTGTATCAGTGCCACCATGCGATTGGTGTATAAAGAACGTAGGGAGCTCCGCTCAAAGACACCCATCTCATCGGCTATGGACTTGTCATAGGCTTCTCTTGTACTCATATGCTTCGAGTATTCCATGAATAGGGCTTCAAGGTGTTTCTGGCGTGTTAGAAGTGGTATAGAAGGTTTAACAACACCCTCAGTGATACTTGGCTTTATCAACACCTCAACTGATGGTGTATGTGCTTGACGCTTAGATCCTTTCGGAACAGACTGCGCAGTTGTGTAAGTATTGGTACTGGTGGACGGTACAGCATCAGGAGCAAGCCTAGTCTTGTTTTCTGCCATTTGGTTTGTCAATCTGTTTTTCCATAAATTTTGAACTCTATCCTTGGCATTCAGTAGTAAGGAAACATTCGCTACATGAGCAATTCGTACACGGCCCATAGGAATGGTTGAAGTCATTCCACTTTCCTGCCTGGGATTTACCGGGATGGCAGAACTTAATCTACTTTCAGGGTTTGAGAGGTTTTTATCACATTCCTCAGATTCAATTGTTTCTAGAGAGGCATTTTCCTTTGCTTTAATAAACCTCTCCACAAGGACCCTTGTTGGATTGACGACAGGTTTTTTCGGTTCTGAAACACGCCTATTGTTTATAGGCCTTGTGGAGGTTTCTGCCCCAGCATGAGCTATTCGTCGTTTCAATGGAATTACACCATCATCATCTTCCTCGTCTTCATTTTTTTTCTTTTTTCGAGATCCATGGGAAGTTACATTCTTTGGTTCATATTCTTGAAATATTCGGTAGCATTCATCTGTGATCGCTTCTTCGTCAGATTCTGACACCTCACTGTCAGAAATGATAATTTCTGCGTTCGACACATTATCATCAGTCTCAGAACCATCATAGTGGCTTCCAGTGACAGAATGGTCCTGTATGTCATCGCTTGATGGAGTGGTTTTAGATTTGGCTTTGTGGGATTTGTTT
Source organism: Timema shepardi (assembly GCA_902151425.1). Lineage (NCBI taxonomy): Eukaryota > Metazoa > Arthropoda > Insecta > Phasmatodea > Timematidae > Timema > Timema shepardi. Next base: position 84,363 of record CABFVX010001037.1, on the reverse strand, counting down.
TGAGTTTTACTTTTGCCAGAAGTGTTTTTTTCCTTGTCATGTTTTTGTTTTTCTTTAGAACTTGAATTGTTTGATGATCTAGAATTGTGTCTAGATGAAGTACTGTGTTTCGAATGCGAGCTTGAGGTAGATCGTGAACTTTTACTTTTACTTTTGGTAGGCTTGCTGACAGAACCCTCTTTTTTCGAGCTATGCTCTTTGTGACTTCTTGAGCTATGATTACTTTTGTGTTTATCATTTTCTTTACTCTTTTCATCTTTAGAATGCCTCGATGATTTACTACTATGTTTGGATTTGGAATCTTTGTTATCAGAGTCCTTAGAATGTATGTTTTTTTTGTCATTTCTTTTTGCTTCTTTATTTTTGTCTTCCCTATGCTTATTAGAATGTTTATCTGTTGTTTTAGTTAGCTTGTAGTCTTTACTGCTTTTTGAATGTTTATTCTTTGATTCAGATATTTCCTTGCTACCAGACTTACTAGATTTTTCCTCAATGATTGATTTACTTTTAGTTACATTACTATGCTTACTATCACCTGACTTTGATTTAATATCTACTTGTATTACATTGGAATCTTGTACAGCTTCTTTATCAGTTAGTTTAGGTGAAACCTTTGGCAAGACACCATCTTGAGAATCATCTTCTTCCTCGGCTTGGAGTATTTCATCCAAAATGTCAAACTGACTATTCCAGTCTTCCCTGTTACCCAATGCATCCGCTTGCGCTGACTTGGCAGAAGGCACATATTGTGTTTGTGTGAAGGATTTCAGCCCAACGGGACTGTATTCTGGTTCTCCAACGTTACACTTGTCACTTGGTTGGTAGGTTACGGTCGTAGAATCTGCCCCAGAAGGCACATAGCCAGGCTCACAGTTGGCAGTCACTTTGTCGCTGGGTTTGTAGTCTAACGTCGAAGCTTCATCTTCCCTGATAATGCTCGATGGTACATAGTCATTCGAAGCAAGGGATAGACTTGACATAGGGCTAGGAGTATAAGAAATAGGCGGGGAAACTGCACCATTAAAAAAGGTTGCATCTTCAACACTTGGATTATTGGGATTATAGGTAAGACGGATTTTCGTTTCCTTAACTCTTGGACTATATTCTATCTTTTTCTTTCTTTTACGTGCCGGTATATCTAATTCATCATTTACAGTTCGGCGCTTAGCTTCTACTTTACTTTCTTGAACACTAGGAGAGTACGGAACAGGGATGTGACGCTTTTTTAGTTCCGCAATTGGTGTCGGTTTGTAAAATGGGATACCCGAATGTTGCGAATAAACTTTCGAGGGTGGTTGAGAGGTGGAGGGATTTAACTCTTCCACAACTTTGCTCAACAACGATGTTGGGACGTTTAAACAACTAACATTTGTAACAGTTGGCAAGACATCTGATGACGACTGTAAAACTTTCTTAACAGCCTCCGAAACTAATTGTAAAATGTTGTCGTTGTTGTTTACTGTTAACGATGCAGTAGGTTCTGCAGCTAAACTAATGTCAGAGGCATCTTTTCTCACATGACGAAAGTGACAATAGGGTCTTTCACATAGACCACTATCAAAAAACGGGCAGTTAATACTCTTGAAATATCCTGTGGATGGTAGCATTTTGAATATCAAAATTTGTATACAGGTTTTGGTTGATCCTTAAAATTGAGATGGTTTATACTTCTTGGAAATTTGCGTGGAGCTAATTTTCGTCGACTTTAAAAGGATCATTGCATTTAAAAGTTTTCTTTTTATGATGATTAATCTAGTGTCACAATAAATACACTATTTAAATAAGTGCCACCAAATAGAATTATAACGTACGTATAGAGCATACCATTATTGTACTAAAACTGAAAAGAATTTTTTAAATTAATATTAATATACATGTTCAGCTTAGTTTTACAACCAAATAAATATTAATAATATCATGAAATACCAAACTGTATATAATCATAAAATACATAACCAATATGTTATGGTAAACTCAAGGAGAAGCACAGGAACCAGTTAAATTTCAAAATTTCACAATCAATTTAATTTAAATTTAGGACCATTTCACTTATATAATTTATTTAACATTTCCAACAGACTCTAACCTTAATTTCTTTGTGAATATTATAAAGTTAATTCCTTTTGTGTTTTGTTCTTTACACCGTTTTCTTTTACATTGCTTCCAATGTGCTAAAGTTAAGACTATTTCCAATTAGGCTAAAAACTAGCTTTATTTTAAAGTTAAAATATTTAGAAAGAATTTTGGAAAGTACCTATTTTAAATTTTTTCTTATTTTATTTTGAAAGATTAATAGGATGTACAAAATATATAATTTGTATAATCTTGATTTTTTGTAATTCAGTAAAGACATTTGTTTTTGTGATGTTGTTTACTCTGCGCAATAAAAGCGGTCTTCGTGGTAATGGCTGATATTTGCGGCTTTATTTTATACGGTTTTGTCAATATATATAATTAAATTTTTGTGTGATCTTACATAGTAATACTCTTGAAGACGCTTGAGTTGAGTTGTATCAACTATATCCACGACTAGTCCTTATATTCATAGCATATAGTTTGTGAAAGTGAGCTGTAAAATCAACGACAATGTCGATCGGCGTCCCTATCAAGGTGCTACATGAGGCAGAAGGACACATTGTAACATGCGAGACGACGACAGGCGAGGTTTACCGCGGCAAACTTGTGGAAGCCGAAGACAACATGAACTGTCAGATGGTTGAGGTAACTGTTACATACAGAGATGGTCGAGCCGCAAAGTTGGAGAATGTCTACATCCGCGGTTCAAAGATAAGGTTTCTCATACTCCCAGACATGCTAAAGAACGCGCCAATGTTCAAAAGACAAGGGAATAAAGGTGGCCAAGGGGGTGCTGGCCGTGGCAAGTCAGCGATTTTGCGAGCTCAAGCAGCTCGTGGAAGGGGTCGTGGTGGTCGAGGTGGTCGAGGGGGCATGGGTTGGCAGGGAGGCCAAGGAGGTTCTGGCGGTGGGGGTCGAAGAGACTATTGAGAGTAACCATTCTGGAAAAACTTGGACACGTTCCTCTATGTTTATGTACCATTGTGGGGGCATTGTTTGAAAAAACAATTGTGTGTTCTTCATACTTTTTTAAAACAATACGGTATATACTAAAGAATAATAAATGTAGTGTTCAGTTCCCATTACTTTATTATTATTTTTATTTTTTTGCTGTATGTTACTTGAAATGGAATTAAATTGTAGGTATTCAAATCACATTTTAATCAAACACTATACTTTCACTACATTGGTGATGGTACTCATCTCCTTTTGTCATTACACATTAGATTCCTTGTCATACTTATTATTGGAAAAATATAGGGTTACAGTAGGCTAAGGTAAGAAAACAGATAAACGTATAGAACTAATATTAATACTGTGGTGGGTGAAACCCAAGAACCGTACCTTTTAGGTTAGGCCTACTTATTTTTTAAACCCGGATATCAATTCATAAGTTAATAGGTATTTTTAGACTCACTAAAATGCAGGGAATTCAGTGTTTCTAACTTCAAGATTATTAAAAAACCTCCATTATAATGAACCATTCAAAACCAAACTAGGTAATGGGGTGCCACTCATCTAGGGTCTAGTAAAGGTGAATGCACACGTACGCTGGAATTTGAAAGCAGTACAGTGAGTTTACAACCCTTAGTGGTGCAGCTGTTCACACACGGGGAAAGTTGGTAATTTCTGTTAACCCATGATGCATTGACATGTCAAACATAAAAACATAAATATTACAATAAGTGCAAGTTACTCCATTTAAAATAAAGCATGATATTTTACTTAGGTACTGTTTGGGTTTGGTTTTCTCATTAATAAACCTCATAGCTTCCAATAAACTTTCCTTTTTTAATCATCACTTTTGAGACACGCCACAGTGAGAATGTGAGCTGTGTTTATAAATAACACATGTTTGAAAGTTTGCACATGCACTGATTGGATTCTCTTGGCAGGTTTTCTGTAGAGCTGGAAAAGTTGAAATTATCTCTGCTTGAGCAGTGCAGGCTATGCTGGCCATGATAGTAGATGATCGAGAACCCCGTTTTTCGGGCGCTTTGCTTAGCAAGCATTCGAAATACAAGGTCTCCATGGTCTGCAATTGCTCCAAGGGGTATGATGTCATGGAGGACAACCGGTCTTCCACGACACCCTGTAATCTGGCCCACGTATTTTTTCCATCTACATTGTCACCCTCGGTTACACACATCATGACTAGGTCTATTATTTGAGCTAAGATAGGTCATTCCTCTTGAATATTTAACATACTGTTCATTATATTCCTCTTGAGTCCATATTTTGAATTCAAGTGGATGTTCAAAGAATAGTTTTATAGTAGCAAGAAAATTAAGTATGCCTGTAATATAACGATGTTTACTTGATTTAACCTTTTTCCTAGGTGGTTCGAGATTCAAATCCCGACTATCTTCAGAGTCAATCAGTTGAAGATCTTCTCGATCCGCTTGACTCGTGATCTATTGTATGCATTCTAGCTATCACTTTGTTGTCTTGTATTTTGAGCCCTTGCCCAAAATCGATATCGAAGCATTTCCTTGGAGGTTCGTCCGCTAGAAAGACAGCCCAATCTTCGTCTATATCCTCGATGGCTTCCAACTCACTGGACTTCCTCCTCGTGTTGGAAATGGAGCTGTAGATGTAGAAGCTACAGGTTTGATATCTTGGGTTACCTCTTTTTCAACCGGCTCATGGAAATAGTCGTCTTGAAATACATTTTGATTGGATTAGAGCTGTCACATGACCAAATATCACCTCTACAGCAAAGTGTGAATTCACAGTACCAACTACAAGCAACAGCTATTATTGGAAAAATTTGTAAAACTGTGAGACCGAACCTTTACTTATAAAATAGAGCTTTAGCACAACCAATGACAACACCAGAACCATAATAGGCTAATTTAAAAACAATACAAATCAGTAAGTTATGAATAGGGGCTATTATCAAATCCCATACAAAGTTATTTGACCTGTTGACAGGTGGGTAGGACACCTAAGAGAATATCCAAATTTAAATATCAAATCCTTATTAGGCCTAATGTGCAATAATCATCTGTAGCGACCACACTTCACTTTCTTTTTTGCAACAAATGAATTTCTTGTTTAAGTGGTATAAAAACTCTTGCCTTTTCACTAACCACTTTACATCTAGCAAACTCACACAAGGCTCCATTAGAACTAAACTGAAAACTTGGTAAAGATTCAAACGGATACGCCCACCGGGATTTAAATATTAAAATAAATTTGGTAATGTATATTTAAAGGCTAAATAATGCACATGCATACTATATTATTAGATACCTACTTACCCTATCTTACTTGACCTAACCTTGCTACTATTTAATTTGCTAATAAATTAGAATCTCAATATCCACAAACTATGTAACCCAAACGGGTAGTAAGACTGCTAGAAAAAACACAAAATACAATTTTCACTTAGTATTTAAGATGATCAAGGATCATGATTCACACTACGTGCTCATGTTTACTTCTGATTTCGGTGAGTTGTCTAAATGTTGTAAAAATAAAAATGGTCATATTAGATTCAATTCCTTCTCATTAAAAATATTTCCAAAAATTCTATATAAATTTTAACAATATTACCTATCCAAAGTTACTAGAGATTAATTTTTTTATTTATTAATGCATAAAAAGTTACATTTTGCTAAGTTTAAATGTAAACATAGGCCTATTAATTTTTGTAAGGTCTACACCTACCTTAATTAATATCTCTGACACCATTTACATAGGTAGGCCTAACATAATTATATTACTTTGTGTAGTTTCTCATGATCAGTGTGTGTGACAGTCTACTTTGTGTAAACTCATTAGAAAATTATAACTTTATCCTGGGGCTTAGGTGATCATGTTTTTGACTTTAAAGGCTTAGTTCAAAAATTTACAAATGATAGTTATATTACAGTTATTTGATTCTCCGTATTTTTAATGTATGTAATAATACAAATAAAAGTAATCTTACTGTGCAATGACAAAAAAAATCTGTAACTACACAGGAGATGTGTACCAACCCCATGCTATTTTAGTCTTATGTCTCGTCTACATACTCCATATCTGTCTTGTCCTTTTCTGTAAGATATAGACTACCTACAAACATATTGATGGGCCAAAATGTTCCTATCCTTAAGTTGGTACTAGTGCTCCTTAAAGCTGCACAAAGGTTGGTACAACTTTAACTCTCTAAGAACCGGTCGGTTACTCCGAGTGGTTCCAGGGATATAACTATAGGTAAACAAATATATGAATATTGACTACGTTAAAGAAAACAGATTACCTTTTTCTAAACATCTATCTTTATTTTCATTTACCTGATTTTTTTAAAAACAGTAAGTCCTAGAATATCTCAATAAATCAAAATTTGTCATTTTGATTAAAAATAAATTCTAAATAAAATTATGAAAATGCTGATAGCCTTTACGGAACTTGATGAGTTTGATTGGACAAATTATTATCCTTTCTCATCAATTGAAACACTATCCCATGACCATAATGTTTAACGAGATTGAGATATTTTATAGACTATCACATGTCAAGGACAGAATATGGAGTTAAAAACTAATGTAGACCAGATTTCGATGGAGTATTTACATTTTGAGTCCATATTGATTAATGATTGTGTTTGAAATCTGGTCAAATTTGAATTGCTATATAACTATAATTTTCCTGTCAATAGCTAGTAAGTTTAATGTGTTTTTTAAAAATTTCCCCCCCATCTAATAGGTAACACATTTCAAACCAGCTTTTAATTTCAAATGTGGTATTATTTATAAATTGGTTTTTTTTTTAATTTCACCCGACTAAGAATAAAATATTTATTTCAAGTAAGTCTATACTATGCAAAAGTTAATGTTCTAATTTGATTAAGTTGTAATCTTTTCCTTGACGTTTGTTAAAAGTGTCCTTCTACAATAAGTAAGATTATATGTGAAATTTATTATAATTAAACTTTCCACAAAACAAAAAATATTCATACCTTTTTCCACTGATCCAAACTTTTTTGTCTCTAAATTAGAGTTTATCTTAATAAATTTTACATTGTATTTTTGCATGCAATATATACACTCAGCACCATTAGTTTAAGTAAATATCAGTTTAGGCTTACTTAAGCGTTGTTGTAAATAATTATATAATAGACATTGCTTGAAAAAAAGCTTCGCCTGTGATGGAAAATTTTTTCTTGACAAGTAAAAAAAAAAGTTCTTTATTGCTAATTTCATTATGGTTGAGCTGGATCCTTCATAAGCCATCCTGTAGATATGACTACATAACGACTCTTACAAGATTATTATCATTATTATGGTTTGAATGGATCGGACTGTACATAAGCCATGGATATGAGTACTCGGTGACTCTCCCGAGGTGTATGTCAATATTACTCTTCGACTAAAATATAGATAAGCTATTGGTATGACTAAATAGCGATTCTCTCACAGGTAATATTGGTATCTTGTTATGGTTCGAGGACGATTTCGAGATAGGATGTATATAAATCAGGGTTGCCAATATTGAAACAATTTGGACCTCAAAATACAACGAAAACAAAGAATCGCAAGTCACATTTGGCACGTCTCGTTGCATTCTTATCTGTTTGCTGGCGAGGGGGGAAGAAATGGCACAAAAGAATCTGTTTCATTTTTTTCAAAAACATTAGGCCCTTATACAATAGATTTTGGTTTGGTACGCAGTGTTACATGGAAATAAAAGTGAATGAGTGTCTGGTTTAAATTTAACATAAACTGTGGGGCTATTATATAGTCTTATGCTGACAGGTGAAATGTTTGACTGACTGGTTAGCCACCCTAACATATTTCAAGCCCTGATACTAGGTCTAACTAAATTCAAGGGAAGTTAAATATAGTCTAATGTTTGTGAACTTTGTTCTTCAGGGTGGCTATACAAAATGAAACTCAAAAGTCGGTTACATTAATTTTGTAGATCCACACACTTCTTAATGTTGGCTAAACTGTTGAGTCTCACACACGACCTAATCAAATTAGATCAAACAAATTGTAGGGATTTAAAAGTATGTATTCATCTATCACTGGATTTACCTCATTTAACAGTGTGGAATAGGTATTCCAATAATACCTTCATTATGTGGAAACAGGTCCACTTCAGTGGCCAAATTGTCTAAGGTGTCAATTTCATGTTAGACTGGCCTACTTATTATGGGCAGATCGAGGTTGGAATCCTGATATGGTGTTCTGAAGGTTTTTCCCTAGATTGTCCCCCCCC
>CABFVX010001037.1:62947-74848 GCA_902151425.1 Timema shepardi | reverse complement strand
GACACTATGTGACCAAAATAGAGAGCCTACAAATATTAACACTAGATACTAAAAAAACATGAATATGATAGAGGTTAAATATATACCAAATAGACGTCAACGATAGCCGTTGAACCCAGACCCTAAGTAGCAACTCATAATTTAACATTACAAATTAATTCCGATGGCTAGAATGAGTTACGCAACCTGCCGTAACACTCATACATCTTATCATAAAAAACCCTACCGGAAATAATGGGATACGAAACAATCTTCGTAACTAGTACGAGAGTATATAATCTCCAATACCCCTAGAAAATGCCAAGGTAACCGCATAGTAACCTAACGTTTAAGATAAGGGCGCGCCGCTAGTACCCAAGCAGTACTCAAGTTAACCAGGATTTCTCCCTGCAGACTAACATAATAAATTAGCGGTTTGACCGCTTTAAAACCAATTTAGAGAACCCATCCAGAGAGTTTTCCTAACACCAAAAGGTAATTTTGAATACGTGTTCCCTCCCCATAATTTAAACCGAAAATGAATTTTGAAGAATATTTCCCAAGAATTAGTATTACACCGGCGCCCTCACCTTGTCTAAGCCAGTGGTACAATGAGTGTCGCTTCAACCCTCATAAGCCATTTTATAGTACAAAACAGTCCCAACGTATTCTCAGAAGAGGGGGAAAGGAGGGTGGATGCATACAACAAAAGGAAGGTAGAAGACTAGCGCTCGGGAAGTTAAGCGGACAGCCCAGTGATTTCTCGGAGATAGTAGAACATCCTCGGCCGGAACAGGTAATACTCTTGGTCAAGTTGAGTTCTAGTTTCATAGTGGCTGGGCATCGATGACGAGCGAGGTGTTGACTAGTGTCTCGCTTCAGTCTAACTCGTTCAGGAGGCCGCGGGAGAGGATGTCTCGGTGGTGTATGTTAGCGTCCCATCTTGACGGAGAGGAGCCACGCTAAACTTGGTGAGTGTTGAAGCTCCATATTACAGGGTGGTTGGTGTTAGATGTTGTTGGCGTTAGGAACATTGTTACACAATGTTTTATAATATAGGCTTACATTTGAAATACACTTTTCATTTTATATTCATACTTTTGCCATTGGTCGGCATCATTGAATTAATTGTGTTAAAGTGTTTTTATTCTTAATCTGTTAAGAGGACTACAAATTACATTGTATTGTTTTTTAAACATCAGCCTGATATATAATTGTTTTTAAAGAGAGCAAAAAATCCCTGTTTAGTCCTTAGTTTAGGAGTTTGTGGTCCCTAAACTCCCTAATTTCAACACTTGACACTACTGTAGGCCCTAAAATTACTGGCACTTCTTAAAATGATAACGTTTTTAAAACCAAAGCCTTTGCACTATGCATGTTAAATTATAAACCTTAGACTGGCAATGCACCCTGTTCTCTGCCTCCTCCAGTGCCCAGAATTGTATTCTTTCCTTCAAGTCTTCCAATATTTGAATCCTCCTTCCTAAGTTCCTCTTTCCCTCAATCTTGCCTTATATGACATCATGCAGAAGATAGTTCCTCCTAAGGATGTGTCTTGAGTGAGGATAAAATATCACTAGATATATTAACAAAAGGAAGGTTAGGGCTTAATTTGTATTGGCGGGGTGATCTTTATTTCATCCGAATATAATATAGGCTTGCCATCCTCCTTCAAAAATAATGCTGATGCATTATTTCATTCTTTCTCACTTGGTTACAGTTTAGTATCCTTGGTTTGAAATGAATTGTGTAAAAACACACCATGGATATTTCACAGTTGGTAGCAGGTAAACAGGGAAGCGGGTAGGGATCCTCCAAGGAGGCGACCCTATTACAGGACCATGTGAGTCTCAGAACACACTGACCCAGTGTGTTGCATTTGATAAGTGTTCCAGCTCTAGGTTACGAGGGAGTACTTCAAAGGCGGATAAATTCTTAACTTCAGTATGGTGTAGATAGTGGAAGAGTAACTCCAATTCTCAGGGGTTTATATTAAAACACTCTGAAACAATGTTATTCCGTAAACACATTTTACGCTCCATCATCATAGGAAGAGCCTTTTTTTATGACTGCTAGAGGCAATACTAAATCTACTGTAAAATGATATGTCACTTCTGATATTGATTATTAATATAATGATACTATTGATGTAACATTTTAATGTATGTTGGAATTCATTGGAAAATTGGACTGTAATAGTGGAACAAAGTAAAGTTGACTTAGCTTAGTTAGCCTGTCAATATTTTACTATTCTGATTTATTTCAACTTGATGATTATTATTTCATTAATGTCCGTCATAGTTGTAAGGAAAAATTTTAATTTATAATATAAGAAACATACTTGGATGGTACAACTACTTAAATTGATTAGAACAACTTCTTTGGTCAATTAAACAAGATAAAATCAGAACAATAACATGAGGATAATGTATTCAGAAAAACTAATTTTTTATTAAATAAGTCAAATAAAACAAGTACAACAGTTCTAAAAAATCACCATTGTGATTGTTTAAAGTATTAATGTTCTGAAATTAATTGGCAGAAAACAAGGAAAGAATATAAATTTGTGCCTATTCATTATTTAAAGTAGTGACAGATAAAAGGATTAGCCGATACACAAAAGAATAGTACTAGTAGTAGTCAATTGCCATATTCCACTATTCTTTTGCTTATCAGCTAATCCTATGATGTGTCACTACTTTAAATATTGCATCGGCACAGATTTATATTCTTTCCTTGTTTTCTGCCAATTAATTTCAGAACATTAATACTTTAACAATCACAATGAAGATTTTTTAGAAATGTTGTTGTACTTGTTTTATTTGACTTATTTCATGAAAAATTAAGTTTTTCCTTGAATACATTATCCTCATGTTATTGTTCTGATTTCATCTTGTTTAATTGACCAAAGAAGTTGTTCTGATCAATTTAAGTAGTTGTGCCATCCAAGTATGTGTCTTATATTATAAATGTATGATTATACCACCAACCAACTAAAATATTACTTGAGTACAAACGTTGAATTTGATTTTCTTTGCATAATGAAATCAACAGTTGTTGAATATTTGTCATGAGTATAGCAGCATCAAACTTTTTACTTTAAGAGAAAAAGTTGTCACTAAATTCCATTCCAGATATTCAAGAAATGTTGAGGTCACCATATGAAGCAAATTAAACCAGCTTATGTTTCTCCTGGAGCAATATTTGATTTAGTTTGACCAAAAAAAAATGTTTTGATATAAAAATTGCTAAAATACTGACCTTTCCTCATGATTCCAATATCTCTACCTCAATGTCAGCATGCATGCACTCGTGCTATAGAGCTGCCATCCGTGGTTTAGAGCTTGTCATGTGACCACTTTTCAGTGAAGATGTGAAAACACAGTAAAATCATTGTACATTGACACTCTTAAGTTGAAATAGTCTCCCATTCACATCCTTGGGTTGCGACTACTTAAAACTATACTGAAGTCAAACCACCGGCTCTAGGTGGACTGAAATTTAGATCTGCAGTTAATCAATCTTAAGATTGATGACCAAACGAAGGAGAAGAAATAAAATAGAAAAATTAGTTCTGTACATTTATTGAGTGAAATTTTTTTTATATTCAACTGATTGCAATAAGCATTTTCAATTAATATTAATTCTTTTTTTTACAAGATTATTAGACATAGGCACATTTTAGGATTAAAAAGAGTTGGTGTTTTAATTGTATTTACTTTGTGCTTATTTTATAATTTACAAACATAAAACTTGCTATTTATATCATATTTTATTTAATTTGTTTAAAAATATATTTACAAGATTTTACAGGAATTCTACTCAACATTAAATCTACTTAACTTTTAACGTACTTACATTCATAAAATGCACACTTTAAAAAAATATGTGTACAATAATTGCTTTGGAATTTTATATTTTGCTTATCTATACTCTGAATATATATATATATATATATCACAATTATTATTGAAAAGATATGCTTCATAGATTTTATAGTGATTTTAAGATAAGAGATATGAATAAGCCAGCCATGTTCAGGCATAATCTGGTTCTTTTGAAACTGTACAGTTATAATAAGTTGTTAAATAATAGTTGCTTGAAGAGGTTAAAAACTATGCCTAGTTAAAACTAGTTTACAGGATCACAGAAACCTATTTGAAATTATTTGAATGTGTCTAAATGATAGCAATTGTGAAGAAAAAAAAAGTTTATTCAAATAAGTTTTGTTATCTTTGAAATATTTTTATAACAAATGTTTAACTAACCAGGGCGGAGGAGTCACTACACCAAGCCTTCGACTCTGACTATATTTCTATTGTTCAACTCAGGCTCCTTCACATATGGTTAAATTATATTAATTAGTGTTTTTACTGCAATAAATACATACATATGACATTATTAGAATCTTCTTTGGCATTGCGAATTTATATTCAAATAAATTGGTCAATTCAAAATTACAAATATTGGTCTTAAAGTTTTCTACAAAAAGTATAAAACTATATTATTACCAGGTGACCTGGCGGTCTAGGGGTAAGGTGTCAGACTTCTATGCTGGCGGCCGGGGTTCAATCCTCGGTCCCGGCATAGATTTATCTGATTACCAAACCCTTCCTTCACCTCTGACAATGCATCTTGTGAATGTGGGGAATGCCAGACCTCCACCGTGGTTCGGATTCCATGTTAAACTGTAGGTCCTCCATTTCATCTCACAATCACCCTACCATTACACATTAGCGTAAGTGCGTATAACCCGAACGGGTAGTAATAATAATAATAATAATAATAATAATTAAAAGAAAGTTTTAAAATTAGTTACTATTTATATTTTATAATTTTTATGTTTCTTTTTATATTCCTAATTTTTTCCAAGATTCTTATTCAAATTCTGGATTCAAGGGTAAATTTCAGATTTGTATTTGAATCAACCATAGTTATAATATTATAAATTTGTATTTTGAAGCCAGACTCCAACTTGCCCCAAATTGTTTCTCGACTCCACAGTCCTGTTAGTAACAGTTCTTTTTTTTACATCTTATAAGCATGTGTTCAAAATAATTAATAGGCCTATCTCAATCTGCACTGGTGGTCACACAGTCCAAGACACCAAAAAAACATTGGGTTGCATCAAGGTGAAACTATCATGATTCGAACACTGATAACGTTACTATCCGCTAGAAATTTATAGAAAAACTAAGTTCAATTTCTCTATAAGCCTACTATGAAATAAAGTATAAAAAAAATCAGACTTTTACCTGCAAACAAATGGGATTTTACAGTAAGAAAATAGTCACAACCCTGTTTTTTTTTAAAGTGAAAATGGGAAGATTTTTTATTCATAGCCTTCCTTGCCTATTAAATATTTTTTTGTTAGAAAAAGACTGGGAATTTCAAGTTTTAAATAGCTTATTGACTATTAATATGAATTTTATGTTTATGTGACACAAAATAGTTTTGGTATCTTATCAAGTGTTTCGTCGCGGAGAAAAGATTAAAAAAACACTATACACTAGCGATAACAAGATTTGAAAAATAAAAGTTATGCTTTAAATTCTGAACAAATCTTTTTCAACCATCTCAGGTAAGTGTAGCACCTAAAACATTCTCTATATTTCACTACATTTGTCCCACCAACATATTTAGTATTTACAAAGTTACACCGACTAATTTTAGTTTGTTTAATAAAGCATTGTTGTAAGCATGTTTTCTTAGATTGTGTTTTGAAATATACATACACAATTTGTAGCACAAACTCAAAAAAATACAGTAAAAGACCAATATAATGCAGTCGTCAGGTGAAATACTTGTCTCCCGTGTTATAGCTCAACCGTGGAATTTCACTAATACATTATCTTTATTTTTTTAGGGTGCAAGGGGGTTGGGGATGATATACTCTTCACCACACTATATCCGAATATTGGATTGCAATATATCAGGCTTCTATTTTATTTCTTTATATAATGGTTCTGAACTTTTTCAAGAGTAATTTAATCATCAGTAATAACATGCTCCATTATCTTACCGAGACAGATTTAGTCCCGTACCATTTTACACTCATTTTATATTGTTGCTAAGAAAATACCAGTTTTTTCATCAAATGTCGGTCAAAAGTAAAGCTTGCTACGAAGAGAAAATAGAAAACACTAATACACTGTTTATAAATACACTGTTTATAAATGTTGCTAGTAATGGAAGTGAGATTTCCAATACAAACGTTAACTGGATCCAATATGTCAATGTTATCTCAGTGCAATGGCCTAACTAATTTACCTCTCCCAGCTTTTTATATGTAAAAAAAAACAACTAACCAACCAAATGTCCACGAATCTTGGAAGGATTTTTGCTAAATCAAATAAAAATACTGGAATATTTGTTAATTTGGGATATTTAACTGAAAACTTAAAATAGAAGCTCTTTGGATAGACAAAAAAGCACACTGATTCAAACATTTCTTATTACACCTTAAACAAGGCCTGTGATAAAACAAGATAAATATCGACATCGTCCTGTTTAAAACATAAGTTACTTGACTTCACATTACTAATTTTATTACTCTTTTCTTCAATCTAAGTTGCCTGGAAAATTGGTAATTCCTTCTGGAAAACATGCAAACCACAGGGAATTTGGTAGTAATAAAATAGTGGCGACCCTGGTCTGGTATCTTTCAAAATATAAACAGTTCCAAATTTTATAAAAGATTTGGTGGTAAACTAAGCAAAGCTCTGACAGAGGGGAAGAAAGGTTTATGAAAGTTTTGACAGCAGGTCGAAATTGGCATAAATTATTTTTTTACCAGACTTAATATAATAGGATATATTAATAAAATTTAATGGGAATTCTCGTACCTCTGTTTTGAGAACACTGCATTAGAGAATTTGGCATGCTGCACAGTTATTCATACCCTGGTTTCTATGTGATATATAAACTTGTGTAAAATTTTGTATTGGAATCTAAATTTTGGTTCAAAATTATTTTTAAAGTCTAAACATTTGAATAATAATGAAAACATGTGACTTTCATAGTATTTACAAATCTGTTATCATCTTAAGATTTTTTATTGACCTGATTTTTTTTTATTGTACTGATTAAAAGATAAATATAATTTATCTTAATATTCAATTTTGATTTGATAACATTTAATTATAAATATTTGATTCAAAAACATTTTAATTATATAACATTTGGATTCAATTCAAATTAAGGGTCATCCTTAAATTACATATCTAAGGCTTCTTTTTTAATGATTTTAGCCCTCTCCCCTCTTATCCTACCCACACACACACCGGATCCTAAGTTTCTCTGCCCCCTCCATTTTACATAATTTTTTTTAAGACTTTTAGTAAATTATATTATATTTTATTGTTTAATTATTTTGGACACACGGATTGATAAAAAAAAGTTGGTATTATGCAATTTTAAAACACTAATCGTAGTATGTAAATGAAATATAAGTGCAATATTTTATTTGGTAGATTTATTTTCTGAGAATTAAAAAAAATTGTCTCACCATAAACGTTGATAAAAAAAAACCTTGGGTAAGAAAACATAAGAAAATACTTATCCTCTTGAAAACCTTTAAGTAATTTAAGGACATCTCCTTATTTTAGTTTTAAAATATTGGATTGATTCGGGTTAGTAATCAAATCTTCAAATTCATTTCAAAATAGAAAATCTACTTTATCAGGTTTTGTATATAGTAATGAATTTTCAGTAGAAAATACCTGATATGAGTATTTCTAGGCTTTTTATATGATTATATATTATATATTTTTACTTTAAAATATCGGATTAATTTGGGTTAGTAATCAAATCTTCAAATTCATTTCAAAATAGAGAATCTAATTATCAGGCTTTGCATATAGTAATGAATTTTCAGTAAAAAGTGTCTTGAGTATTTCTTCACACCTTGATATCTTCTTAGCGTTTTAGTAGAGTATCTCTGATGCAGTGTGTATTTCTTCCTGTCCTGATATCTTCTTAGTGTTTCAGATGGGTATCTATGACTTTGTGTGGATTTCTTCATGCCCCGATATTTTCTTAGCATTTTAACAGCATATCTGATGTGCTGTGTATTTATTCATGCCCCTATGATCTTCTTGACAGTATACCCAGGCACAGAGTAGAAGAAGAGGAGAAGCACGATAGCCAATGCAAACACCACCAAGAGTTTCAAGATGGCCCACTTGTAGTTATGCCAGACGATGTAGCGTATTGATTTAAGAGGATTCAGGAACCACATGAAGGACGCATCTGGTCGGCTGAAAAGGAACCAGGAGTAAATATAAATACACGTCTTAGACACCTTTGCTCATTCATCAGCATATCTGCCTACCAAACCAAGGGTCTTGATTTTAATCCCTGGAATGATAAATATTTTTTTTATCATTGGTGAAACTCTGGCTTTCCTTTCACAGTGATGACATAATGGTCAGTGAACTGTGTGTAATAAATATACCACCAATGTCAAAAAATATTTATTTTGGTCTTGAAGAAGTTTTTTTTTGTAAACCTATGCTTTTTTTAACTTTACATGAAAATGGCTAGTGGGAATCTTCCTGTCTAGATATATATTACATTTTTTTTAGAAAGCAAATACAAGTGCAATAAAAGAGGGTAAGTGCTATCAGCAGATAAACAAGACTTGCAGGATGAATCACTAATTTTCCCCCCTCTTTTTATATTTCATATGTTGGCGTCTTGGTATGATGGTGCTTAAGAATATTTCAGTGTGTCAACTCACAAAATAACATCAAATTCATCAACTAGACATTGTTAAATACTTCAAATAAAACAAATTAATTACCTTTGTGGCCCGCCTCGGTGGCATAGTTGGCTAACGCGCTTGTCGTGTTGAGCTCGACTGCTGAGGACGGGGAGATCGAGGTTCGAATCTCGGTCGGGTGTACTGGGGGTGGTTTTTCCTAAATGGTTTTCCACTTTCCCTCCACGCAAATGCGGGTTCACTTCATCTAATTAAACCTTCCCAATTCCTAATCCATTAGAGTAATTAGTACTTAAAGCGTTTAACCCGAACGGGTAGTAAGACGCGGTGCTAAATATTATTATTATTATTAATTACCTTTGTGGATTAAAGGATGTAATTACTAGCCCCATTTTCAGATAATTGCTGGTGCACTTCCTTAGCACTCACTCATTTCCATACTTAAAGAGTGTAGCGCAGCTAGCTAATATCAGAATTAAAGTTTTTGACAAATAATATAATATCTTACTTGGGTTTGTCGAGTGGATCTGGTTCGTTTCTTCCAAAACCCGCGGGGTTCTTCTCCGCCTCTTCTTTAGACAGTAAGTGGATCTCTGCCTCCACCTTACCCTGGTAAAACACAGGTCATGCCTTGTCTTAGAAAGTATTCATGTATTTGTGCCGAGGGTACTTACAAGTAGCTTAGAAAGAGAATAATTTAATTTTAACCTGCTTCGGTGGTCCCACGGTATAAGCCATCGCTCTCCCAATAGAGAAGACTGCTAATGATTGGAAGATCTGAGTTTCTGATTCAGATTGGGTGTACCGATAATGGTTTTCATTAAATGCTTTTCTCCCTACCTCCATATAAATTCGAGTACACTTCCTTTAAATTCAACCTTACACATCCCTAACACACTGTAATAATGTTCCTACGGATTAAATCCAAACTAGTAGTAATATGTGTTGAAAATAAAACTGGATTTGAGGTAGATTAATGTACTTTTGCTAAAAATTAAAGTCACTATTATAATTTGTAGAAACAACTACAATAATTTTGTACTTTTGTTTATAGTATCAGATAGTGACAACAATATTTAAACATTTTAATTTTGGAGTTATTGACCTCACCGTGAGTTCCATCTCCTCGTTCTCCTTCTTGATGTAGAAAGGCCACCAACCTTTTACCCTCTTCTGTTTGAAGATGTTGACCATGGGCACTGACCCGTCCATCTTCAACATGTTCAGGGTGCACAATTTGGATGACTTGGCCCCTCGGGGGAACCTGTTTAGGTCCAAGGTAATGGCCCCTTCACAACACACACACACAGAGGAGCAGGTAAGAATCATTAACACAAACCACAAGCTGAGTGTACATTTTTCTTTCAAGCACCACGTCTTACCCGCTCTGGTTTTACGCTGATTTGTTTTAAAATAAGAACACACACAATCTAATTTGTTTGTAAATATGTAATGGTTGATATTATTTATTTCCACTGGATAGTAAAGTTATAGTAAAGTTATTATAAATAATATAATATTATTTGATCTAATTTCTTTCATATTAAGAATCAAATTAACACAGTATGAGGTGACCTGGTGGTCTAGAGGTAAGGTGTCAGACTTCTGTGCTGGCGGCCGGGGTTCAATCCTCGGTCCCGGCACAGATTTATCTGATTGCCGAACCCTTCCTTCACCTCTGACAAGACATCTTGTGAATGTGAGGAATGCCAGGCCTCCCCCGTGGTTCGGATTCCACGTTAAACTGTAGGTCCTCCATCTCATCTCACAATCACCCTACCATTACACATTAGCGTAAGTGCGTATAACCCGAACGGGTAGTAAGATGCGGTGATAATAATAATAATAATAACACAGTATGCCCCTTACAATGAAAAGAACACAGTTTACACTTTAAATTCCTGTCACTGGACAGAAAGGTAACGGCTGCCTATTGAATAAAATTGGCGCTACCTCTCAAACCCTCAACCAAAGTTTAATTCTAAAAAATGGGTAAATAATATCATAACATTTATATATAAACTTTTAAAAGGAACAAGTGACATATTTGTTCCTTTAATGTGTTTATATATAAGTTTCCTTTGTTATTGTCGAATCCAGAATTTTATTTTTTAATCAAAGACAAAAGACTATTAATATCTAAAGCTTCGCATAGTACTTAATTTCACATTTTTTTCTATAAATGTTATGTTGGTACACACACACTTAATGTCAAAAGGTAGTTACAAAGAAAACGGCTTTGGTGGCCACATGGTCTAAGATGTCACTCTTGCAATAGATTAGACTGCTGATGACAAGAAGATTGGAACTCAAATCCCAGTCTGGTGTAGTGAGAGTGTTTTTTTTTCAATATGGGTTTCCAATTTCCCTCTATACAAATCTTGGTACACTTCCTCTAAATTTAACCTTTCTCATACCTAAGTTTAGCATTATTAGTACATATGTGTGTAAACTGAACAAGTAGTAAGATGCAGTATTTTGTGCATAATATCGAAATAGGAATGTAACATAATTCCTCTCACTGTATAACTGAAAGGTTTTAGTACCGAGGAAGTCGTCGGCGGAGAAGTGGTCAGCATCCCAGACCTGCATCTCGAGCCTTGCTGGTATCTTGCACTCGGTCTCGTCCCACGAGAACAGAGACTCCTTCCTGGAGATGACAATCTTCTCCTCCGCCACCAGGTAGTCGAAGGGGTAGATGAACCTCCAGTTGAAGTTCCCCTCACCTGTCAGCGAGCGGTAGTGGATGTCTGTACACTGGCAGTCCTCCGGACCTTTAAGCCACCTGAAAGATGGGGGGGAACAACGTGTACACCAACACATATTTACAATCACTTTGTCTTAAAGGAGCTGCTCAATCGACAACCTCCTGGGGAAGATGCCATATAGCATCGAAACATCGACAACCTCCTGGTGAAGATGCCATATAGCATCGAAACATCGACAACCTCCTGGGAAAGATGCCATATAGCATTGAAACATCGACAACCTCCTGAGAAAGATGCCATATAGCATCGAAACATCAACAACCTCCTGGGGAAGATGACATATAGCATAGAAACATCGACAACCTCCTGAGAAAGATGCCATATAGC
This sequence comes from Timema shepardi, assembly GCA_902151425.1. Lineage (NCBI taxonomy): Eukaryota > Metazoa > Arthropoda > Insecta > Phasmatodea > Timematidae > Timema > Timema shepardi. The sequence continues at coordinate 63,052 of CABFVX010001037.1, read as the reverse complement.
ATCGAAACATCAACAACCTCCTGGGGAAGATGCCATATAGCATCGAAACATCGACAACCTCCTGGGAAAGATGCCATATAGCATCGAAACATCGACAACCTCCTG
>CABFVX010001037.1:19359-53805 GCA_902151425.1 Timema shepardi | reverse complement strand
GGGGGGGGGAGGACGGAGACTCGTCTGGAGGTGTCTGGATCCTTTTTATTCTAGAAGTGGAGGATTACAGACACTCAGCTCTCACCCCCCTATAAATACATGCTCAGCGGTAGCCTGAGTTCAGTTCTTGGTTCGCGACTGATGAGTCCGGAAGTTCCCAGTGCGAGAGTGTGGACTGGCGAGTCCAGTGTTCGTGTGACGAGTGCGGAGTAGTGTGTACGGCATGGGAGTGGACCAGCGAGTCCGGTGTTTGTGTTTTGCGGATCATCGCCGTGTATCGTGCGTGAGACAAGTGACTTTTGTTATTCTTGTAGACTACTGTGCTAATGAACATTTTTGTGACTGTCTTTTAAATATTTGAATAGTTATTAGGTGTTTTATAGTTGTTAATTTGTTTATTTAATTTACTTATATTTTTATGTGTTCTATTAGTTTATTAATTTACAGACTTGATTAAGACTCTTTTTTATTTTATTTTATGACTTGTTTAGTTGTAATTAGTTTATATGTACAGTTAATCGGTGTGTGTATGTAAGTGGTAATTTTAATAATTAAAACTTTGAATATTCCGTTGGCATTTTCATTCGTGTTTGGTCGGCAGCATACCCCAATATCCCTAAAATAACTCGTGGTTCACGCGTTCACGTGTGAACGGCCTGTGACCCTGCCAGGTCACGTGCGCCCCCACGTTACAATATGTAACAAATTTATTAACCTTTGCGACTGATGATACATTACATTGAAATAGTTTATAATCACAATAAGAGATGGTGGTGCTCTTTACCACTTAACTTTGACAGGATGAAAATGTTGAAGAACTTACATACATGACAACTTATAGGACTAGAGTCCAAAACTAATCTAATGTTTCTTTTTATGTGTAATTCTTCTTATTTGGCATAATCATTTTAGCATATTTAAATAAAATATGATTCGATTTGATAAATAGCTACTTAAAACTGGTGAATAATATTTTCTTCAATTCAAACTCAAAAAATCTACTTCGCAGATGTCTTAACGGTGGTGTGTTTTGATGTTAGGAGATATAATATAAAATTGAGGAGTTTTAATTTTTTTTAAATAAGAAAAATCAGTAATTTAAATACTTAGTTAAAAAAAACTCATTAATCTCACTTAAACACTAAAACCAAAGGGAAAGATTTTATTTCTTGCATGTTAAACAAAATACATTGTGCTTAGATTTGTCATTTTCACCTGGGATAGTTGCACAGTGTTATTTTTTATACTAAATTTACACCGAGCTACTTTTTTTTTTTCATATTCGAAAGATAACCTATAAAAATATGGGTGTGAAAAGTTGATTTTTTCAATTTGAAGCAAACTCAAATCTAATATATGAAATATTCTCTGGGCTGAATCAAATTTGGAAGGATTTTGTTAAGGATATAATGCTTGGAAATATATCAAATTGTGCTTATTTGTCTTTATGCTGGTAAATTCAATTCAGTATTCATTTAATTTACTTAAGATTTTTCTATGGAAATATTAATTTGTAATGTTTTATATGTTTCTAATTATGAACTTAAGGCCTACAATTTTATGGCAAGTGGGTAGGCCTTACTCTTCTATATTCTTTTCCATGTTAAATTTGATACAGCTGTTTGGAACCATTTTTCGTAATCTATAGAAGAGTTCAAAGTGTCAGTAATTGAACATAAAATATGTGTTGTGTCAATCACATTCAGGAGAGAATACCAAAGAGAACGGTGGAGATGAGGTATGAAGGAAAATGACCACAAGGGAGATCATGAAAGAGACAGGAGGAGCAGATAACAGAAGATATGCAAGTGTGAGGAGAAGAATGGTGGAAGGAAAGAGGAAGATGGAGGCATTTTACTAAACTGATCGGCCACAGGCTGGAAACAGTGGTGATCGCGAATGTGATTATTTTTATTGGTAAAGCCTCATGATTTTTGAAAGAGGATTTTTTCCCCCCCGAAGCAAAGTTGAAGCTGATATTTTTTTTCAGCGCTTCGCACACCCCTAATATAATTTGTTGGCTTATTTATTTGTGGCACCTACTTCCCGAATACTGGATTGAGCTGTTTGGAGATGTAGCTGTCCTTGTCACTGATGCGCTTCGAGCCGAGCTGGAGCACCACGTAAGGGTCGGCCTTCCCATTAAGATCCATTGGGTGTAGATCGTTGGCCTTGATCACATACACGCGGACCAGCACGTGTATTGGGTCATTGGACGGCAGGCCTTGGAAGAACCCGTACTGGGGATCGAACCCCATGATAGTATGATCTTCGATGTCCTTGGGCAGTGGCCATTTGTACACTTTTATTGCGCCCTGCAAACATGAGATATTGCATTAGGTTGATTTGTTGATTAGAGATCGAGGTTACCAAGTTTTTTTTCAAATGATTGCCTAAACATGAGTACAATTTTTCCAAATTTCTTTCTTCTCTTCTTATCTATTCCAAAAGCATAATTAATATAGGCAAATGACCTGAGGGCTAAGGCACAGTGGGGAAAAAATAGCTACCAAGTGAATGTTCTGGCATTCACCTGCATTGAGAATGTAAAATCACGGTGATGCGAGAACGACCCCCTATTTAATAAAGCAAAAGAGCAGACCTTTGTCGGAGTTCTAAAATGCCTTGACTTAACTAACTTAAATAGTTTATTTTAAAACGCCCTCAGCTAACTGGTAAATAAATTATCTTAGGTCTGGTTAAGTTTTTCATTGAATTTTTATTGATTTAACCACCAATAAGTCGTATTAGAGTTCTAAAACAAATTCCAACCTAATGATTGAACAGAAATAAACAATTTTAAAAAAATACCTCAAATCAAATTGTTTCTCGAATCTTCAAATCTAGAATGGCCTGAAGGAATGGAGGATTTGTAGATTCCATCCTTATTATTTAATAAACTGAGCCATTTGGTGCACTTATTTTTCTTTGAAAACATATTTTAATTGACCAACAATCAGTACTGACATTGCACATATCAAGATTTAAGAAACAGTGAAACCTGCCTTAAACGGAATTGCAAGGGTCTGGGATATTTTTTTCGCTATACCCAGGTTTTTGTTTGATGAAAGTGTGTATAAGAACTAAACCAGCAACATGCATGTAACAGAGATAAAAGTAAAATACCATACTCATTTATTTATTGACACTATAATTTGTCCTTATTGAAAAAAAAATTCCTTGAAGGGGCAAACAATTGAATTTCAAAACTGGTTGTGTTAAAAGCTGAATTCCAAAGGTGACTGACAAGCCATTAGCGTGGAAACTGGGAAGAACAAAGATAACAATCAAGAGGCATTTACAGTACAAAAGAATAAGAGAAAAAAAATTCTATAAAATGTATAGAATGCCTAAATTTTTTCTAAACAGTGCATTCTGGAACATTGGAAACTTTCTGTACAATGGCTTATTTTGTTTACTGTTTCCACGTGATAGTTTCCTTTTAATCCAGAGAATTTAACACCGTTTTTAACCCTAAAGTCCGAGGACCAGAAAATATTTACATTTAATAAAGTGTCCGTTTAAGGGGGGTTTCATTGTATAATAAATATTTGATGATTATAAATTTCTGAGAACTAGATATAGTTTTTGTCAAGTTGGTTGTTCTTGGGTTTTATTCAAAAGTAATTCAAAAAATCTATTGATATTTGATATCACAGCATGTTGATAACATAGAAAATACTATGCCTCAAGTAAAAAAAATAAAAATTCCCCTAACCTTAAATGTGCCGACAACTCTGGTTTCATCTTCAATATCGTCCCCAGTCTTTTTCCCTCTGTACAAGTCAAAAGTCAGGAGCCATTCTTTAAAACCGTTGTATTCTGGTTGCATCTCCAGCTCGCAGGGGTAGATCTAGATAACAATGTTCATTTTATGTTAAATTATAAGAATAAATACATAATTGTTGACATTATGAAAATAAGATGTATAACTTATGTTATAAAATTGTAGTTTTTCTTTAGACCTAGTCACAAATAAAAACACATGTGTTTCTTTATTGTTTGGTTGAGCAATTTAATGTGTTTATTTTAGGGTTGGGCCGATGCCGATTGCCGATCTGCTTACGATTCATCAGCCAACTATGGCACAATCGATTAAGCTGATGATTGGCATTTCGAGCCCAATTATTTTTTCTGATGTTATGTACTGTGTTGACAGGAAGTCAGCTGTTTATGACTCACCAGTTTTAAGTTGGGTAGCAGGCTACATGGTCCTTTGAACTATTATTACCTGGCTTTGGCGACAGAAAAGGGATTGTCAGGTGGAACAAAGGAGAGATTGGGGGTTGTTTACTGGTTAGGGAAAAAAATAATGTCTGAAAGGACAGTCTGTGGTTACTCATACTTGGTGGCTTGGAAGGGAACCGGAGTGAGCAATATTTTACAAGAGGGTATAGTTCAAGGTAACACTTATTGTGCAACATACTAGAGAAAGAGAAACCGTGAAAGAATGAGAGGGTAGATTTAAGGCGAGTTATTATAAAAAAAAATGCATACTAGTTGATGAGTACTGGGGGGGCTCTACTATGTACTTCCCTGATTCTCCTTTTTCATATAGCTGCCACAGCATATTTAAGTTTGATATATTATGATTATTTTTTATGTTTATTAACAATTTAACAAACAGAACATTGTTTGTTTATATCATTTTGCATATTATTATTATTATTATTATTATTATTATTATTATTATTATTATTATTATTAGCACCGCGTCTTACTACCCGTTCGGGTTATACGCACTTACGCTAATGTGTAATGGTAGGTTGATTGTGAGATGAAATGAAGGACCTACAGTTTAACGTGGAATCCGAACCACGGTGGAGGCTTGGCATTCGCCACATTCACAAGATGTCTTGTCAGAGCTGAAGGGAGGGTTTGGTAATCAGATAAATCTGTGCCGGGACCGAGGATTGAAGCCTGGCCGCCAGCACAGAAGTCCGACACCTTACCCCCAGACCGCCAGGTCACCTAAGTTTGTAACAATGTAACTAAAATAAATCAAATTCTCGCCATCAGTGATTGGCAAGATTGGTATTGTTCTGGTAAGAAAAAGGGCTGATTGGCCCACGATTAATTTACTTATTTCATATGAAAATAAATACATTTATCTAAAACCATAAGCGTATGTTTTATTTTGAGTAGTACAAGTATACAGTTATGTCATATTCCGAGTAATCTAAGTAGTGGCTAGAGAATCATATTTTTAAAATATGTGAATATCTGACCTTCATGAGTGCGGTGCTTAGCTCCTTCTTCCGTCTTGCGCTCTTGGGGCTGAGACGGGCCACAAACTTGGCGGCCGTGGCTGCCCCTTTCAGTGTGTGTTTCTTCTTCTCACTGCGCTCAGAACTCCAAGAGAGTTCCCTCTTGCACTCTTGGAGTGCATTGGCGTTGTGTGTGGCTTCGTCCAGGTAGATCTGCAACGTCCCATTTTGTTGGCTCTGAAGGTGAGCGGTCTCCTTGCGTGCCTCCTTGTTCTCCTGATGACAAACAAGACCTTTGAGCACCCTCAAAAACTAAACAAAGTATTGGGAGCTATAGGGCTGTATGTTTCGGAACACAGGGGTGTGCAAATAATTGTATCTTATTTATGAAAAATAATTTAATCGCTTGGTAAGAAACGTTTAAGAATTTTTCTTTTCTTTCTTCAATGACACTGAAGACATTTTCTTCAATAAGCCATGAACACTTGTATTAGATTCACTCGCGATGCTACTTTCTTGATTTTTCTATGCGTTAAATCCAGGTCTGACCCACATAACCTAGCCCTAACTCAACACAAATTTCGTCTACGAGATAACCGGGAAGACATATTTTATTTGTCCCTACATTGAAATATTTATCTTTAAAAGGAAGGTAAACAAACAGCCGCCTATACAAAGTAACGTCTGAGTGTAATACATTAACTAAAGAAAAGTCTGTAATATAATTAAGAATGTAATTTACCCGTGCCAACTGGTTGGTACAGAGCAAGTTATAAATATATGTTCTAATGTTTCAGGAACGTGGCAAACCACACAATGTGAAGACGGAACCTTGCACATCAAATAATGTCGGTCTTTCGTGCAGGTGTGCCCACGCTAAAGGCGGATTATCGTACAAACAAACTTATGAGTGCCCTTAACTGCCAAAAACAATGGTGTAACTAATTTTCTACCACAGACCCCGTGGTACTATTTTGCTTTCTGCTGGTATGTGGTCTCCTACCATTCACTCCATTTAACCTGACTTCTGAGTTTTACCCTCGGTATAAAATCGCTATACCATAGCAGGATTTCCTGTACAATGCAAAGTAAATTGACACTAGATTCCAAACTATCTACTCTCTAATTATCCATTATACCCACGTGACCAGGAATTCGTTGGTACCCCAATTCGTAACCCCTAGCTCGTAGAGAGGTGCATTCTTCTAGTATTTGAATCATCAATGGATGTGATGGAGGCCCTCACTTACACACTTATAGACTCCAAAGCGCTACAGGAGTCGCATAATACCACTACGAGCTGAGGACGTAAAGATAAGATATATTTCAATGCCTGTAAGTTAGCAAATAATTCCGCTGTAAATATTGACGCATCGGATTGTAGTCTATATGTCTGACCATAGCTAATACTACTGTCATAGAAGGTCGCATCCACTCGGGCTGGCTCCTCTGCCCTTATAGAACCATCTGTAAATATAAGTCTGTATCCACTCCATCTTTTCTTCATATACATTACTTCATTTAGATTCTGTTCGATCGGAAGGGTAACTCTTTTTACTCCTGAATCAGGTATAGAGAACACCACTGGCACATCTCAAAGGGCATCATGCTCCATAGTTATACACTGTACAGGATACAGAAGAGAGAAAAAATAGACTGACGCAGTTCATTCAAACCCAAAAAACTATCCACCGGAGATGGGCATGTTTTGTTTAATCAATATTGTTTTGTCCGAACACAATTTGTAAGGATCCGAAGTCTGCACCGCAGATAACTCGAGATGGAACAATCTTTAATAAAAAGAATTGTCCGCCAACAGACGGCATCTAAGAAATAAAGGGAGTTTTCTTGCATTGGTTGGTGATGTACGACAAGCGCCCAGACACAATCTTAAAGCCGAATATTGTATTTTTTCGGGATTTGCTAGTGTAGATCATGATGCAGTGTGATATAAAAAAACACCCATACTCCAATCGAGATTGTATTAGTCCATGGTATATTTGTAACATTGTATATGGATGATAGCCCCAAGAGGCACCAGCCACTGATCGCATGGTATTTATAAACCTGTCACATATTCCAGATAATTCCAAATGAGGGAGCCAAGAGCCTTTAATGTCTAGTGCCATGCCTAAAAATTGTACCGTCGACTGTACCTGAATTCGACGTCCTTCATAAACTAGTCTGATCAAGTTATCTTGCATTCTATGTCGGGTGAAGATTACCGCACAACATTTAGATACATTTAAAGTCAAAAAGTGTGCTGTCAACCAATTTGAAAGCAAAGGGAACACAGATTGTAACTTACCCTCCTCCTATGACATGTTACAAGACTGAATGTATAGTTTAAGAATATTTAGATAAATAAAATACAAGTTTAAGTGAATTTAAGCTGGACAAATTGTACTAGATTGACGAGAAAGAAACAAAAATATGTAATATAAATATAATATATATGCACAATATTTAAATTGTATTTGTAAAAGATTTGGTAGTATTAATTACAAGTTATGATACATTTTAAAATAGATATTTGAGTCATAATTACACTTAAAACTAAGTTGATTAAATCAACAGATGATGGGACCAAACAGATATTGAATATTAATGTATTACTCTTGAGAATTTACAGCAAAAGGTTATTATATTTGAAAGAAAAAATTGAATTTATTTCTTAGCTGTAGTTCCCTGTTCCTTGATTTCTGCTACAAGAGCTGCACAGTTATTTTGACATGTTTCACTGCATCAGCGACATCATCCCCGGGTCAGAAATTAAAACTAAATGCTTTAGTATCCCATGTCGTCTTAATAACACAACATGGGGTACTCGAGCACTTACAATGATATAATTTCAGAATGCTTATGTGTTTAAATAAATGGTACGGAAATCCGCACAGGCTTTCTCACTCTATTGTTTAAAAATGGAGATATTTATTCAAAACTTGTAATAAATGTGAAACTAAAGAATTTACACTAGCAAACCCAAGAATAATTGCACTATACTTATGTAAAACATTTTTCGAATCCCGGGTTTAAATCTTATAGCTTTATTTTTAAAGAATTAATGTCCTCATTTGTATGTTTGGACCAATAAAAAAAATATTAATATTGGGTCCACAAGGGTCAACACTTCGTATTAAAATTTCGACTTCTGGTTAAAACTTTTGACAATTTATTAGGTGTTGCAAATCTTCATGCCATTGCATTGCTATTAAATTCCTCATTTCTAAATTTTTACCAATACAAAATGTAAATATTTACTATTGAGTCTAAAATGGAGGTAGATCACATTTGTACAAACATTTCTCCTAAATAGTTTAAGGAAAAACAACATAAACTTTTAGAGACTTACTTATATTTATGACATTGGAGAATTATTGCGTTCAAACATAAGTAGTATCTCTGTACAACTAAAGATCACAAGATCACAAAATTCTATTAATATATTTGCCAATATCTCAGAAACTGTTGTATTTATAAAAATATAGTTCATATAAAAGTTATTTATTTTTAATAGTACTATAATTTTGCATTGATAAGTTATCTAGCATCTCAAATAGTTACGGAGACACGGAAATTTCAACTTTTGTAAAATACCCTAAAAATCATTTTCATGGGAATATGCAAATAGTCAGATTATTTATAATCTTAATCAACGCCTAGATACGAATTTTAATCAAAATCATTAAGCCGATTTTGAGAAAATCAGTTTTTTTTCCTTTTGCTCTCTATTAAACTAATTTAAATTTTAGGTTTAAACAGTCACACAGACAGAGGCCATTGCAATGACCACTTTTTAGGGTTCGGGGGGGTCATGAGACGTCAATATCCATAAACATTTCAGGTTAGATTTTTTTAAGGTCCCAATTCTTTACCTTCGAAAAGTTAAAAAATATAAATGTTTGCGTATAGCTTGAACGTTATTGGTTTTATAAAATTATACTTTGAATAAAATATTTCTATTATAAATAGATCTACATATTTGTAATGATAAGTAATTTCATATCTCAAATAGTTTCAGAGGTATGATAAAAAATAATAATTTACGTTTAGTCCATTCCATTTAAGTCATTTTGCTGAAATATTGAGAGAAGCCATATTGTTTGAAATATTTATAATTTGTTTAGAAATGAAATTTAATCAAAATCGTTAGAGCCGATTTTGAGAAAATTGACTTTTTCTCTTTTATCCCCTCAGTAAACTACCCTTAATTTTAAGGTGGGATATCAAATTCCAAAACCCCTCGAGGCAATCCTATAAAAACCCTAGATACCGAGTTTTAGCCTGATTGGTAAAATAGTTTAGTCTCTAGTTGGAGGTAAAGACATTCAGACAGACAGAAATTCAAAAACCACTTTTTCATATTCAGGGGGTCATGAAAAATGTCAAGATTCATCAAAATCTTGAGCTCAATTTTTTTTGATCATTCACAATATTTTCTATACCTGATGGATAGCAAGAACGTAAAAATTATAACATTAAATCGCGACCTTATTAAAATAATGTATCTAATATTCTTGATATTTATACATAGTGGCTGGAAAAACAAATAGGCTCTAGAAAACCTGTAAAAGTCAGGAAATTTGAAAATATAGTTTGGCTGAACACCTTTAGTTAGATATCTTCCATGACTCACCTCAATCATTGCCTCCACTGACGCAAAGTACTTGGTCCACCAGTCTCGACTGGCCTCGTCGTTATCCACTTCATCAGACAGGCTCTGTTTTCTCTTCTTGTTTACTTCAGTCTTGAGCTCTTTCTTTGTGGGTTGACTTGTCCCCTAAAATATCGATTTATAATAAAGGAAATTGATAAAACTAAAGAAAAAGGAAAAATAAACTACTAAGAATAAATTTGATGAAGAAAGCCCACCTAGGGAAAGAGGAAAAATGTGGGAAGAGTCCAATGCACAAAGGTGACATCTTCTTCCTTTCTTCTGTCTTCTATAGTAGAAGTTGTCACACACACATTTTAACACAAATAAAATAATATTTCGACATTGTTGCCTTTATCAAAACAAAGAAGAAGAAAGTACAAATATTGATTTAAAATACATTTTAAGATCCATTCAAAATGTGAAATGATTCTTTGACAATGATTCCCAGAATTTTACTCAATTATCTTTTATACATTAAATCAAAGCTTGTTTCCTGAGAATGTGTCCCAAAATTTTTAATTTTGTAAATATCAACGAAGGAGATTTTTATTTTGAGATTTAAGTTAGTATAAAATAGGGTTTAACACCAACCCAATATGACCAAATATTGCTATGAAGTAAGTTCTTCCATAAGGACATAAAGTTACTCACATAATCCAACATTATTGGAGTGTCCTTGGCTTTGGGAAGCAATGGACTCACTTCCCTGTTGTCGGTGTCGACCACGGTGTAGCTGTTCGCTGTTAATTGATTGGGGTTCGCCGGGTCCACATCTATAAAACAATGATTAGAAACTAAACAGCTGAATCGTTGATATTATTATAGCAGTGTTTCATATTAAACTGTGGTATATGTACCCTTAGGGATATGTTAAGGATTTCATGAGGTATGCGAACTAAAGCAAAATTTTATTGATCTTAAGTATATTTTGATAATTATAAGTCTTGATGGATTAAATGACCAAATGAATTAGTACCCTTTTCATTTAACTATTAGCATCATAACGCTCTCCTGAGTCTAAGATGGCTGCACTATCTGATAGCTCACAATCTTAATTGATAGCATACATGTAGCCGACGATTTACACGCACATCCTTTACAAAGTCTGCCTTAAGAGATGGGTGAAGAATGATCCTGATCATGGGAAAGCTCCTGGATAGAGTAGTAAGGTCATTGGCATATTAAGCCAAAAGTCCAGGGTTCAATTTCTGTTTCCAAATGACATGTTTCACTCTAAATAATAATAAATTAAACAATTTAATGTGACATTCTGGTATTTGGTTACAAGTCTCAAAATCAGACTCTTAAGCTCAGTTGGTAGTGTGTTTGCATATTTAGCTAATTATCCTGGGTTCTATTCCTGACATTTCCAAAATATTTATCATCGGTGAATGCAGATTTCCCTTTTTACGTTGAAATACTAATGTTTGAGGCCTGGATGTTGTGTTGGTTCTAAAACCACACAAGTTCATAAATTGAATGATGATACATTCATTGGGTTCAGATAGTGCTTGTTAAATACCTTATAAAATAAAATAAAGTTTTAAATGACTTTGTTTATCACTAATACTTCATTATATTTTAGAAAAATTGATTTTACTATCATAAAATAGTCAGAGGCCTATGTGTTTCTTTATTTTCAAGAAGAGCTGGAAGGGATACATTGGTTAAGCCATGGCACTGATACGAATATGCAACAGGAAAACATTGTGCTAAAGGATCAATCCTTTTTTATATTATAAACTGTAACCAAGTTGTTAGGCAGTCTTATTGGTGTTCAGCTGTGCAACAAAGAATGGGTGGGTCATGTACTGGAGTCGTCTGGATCCCCCTCCATCTCTCATCCCTAAGAAATATCTACTACTATGCCTCATTTAATTAAAATTCACCATTTTAAAACGTTAAATCAAAAATAATTATAGTTGTGTGATACTATTGAGTCAAATATGATCATAATATTATTTATAAACTGTTATAATTCATGATACATAAAAAATGAAAGGTCATTTGGATCAAACAGTTTTCAAAGGTGCCTGCAAGTACCTAACTTACTTTGAAGATGCTGTAAGTACCTACACTTGCTCTGAAGCTTCTTTAAGTAACCGCAGCAACTCTGAAGATGCTGTAAGTACCTACACTTGCTCTGAAGCTTCTTTAAGTACCTGCAGAAACTCTGAAACTGCTGTAAGTACTTACACTTGCTCTGAAGCTTCTTTAAGTACCTGCAGCAACTCTGAAGCTGTTGTAAGTACTTACACTTGCTCTGAAGCTTCTTTAAGTACCTGCAGCAACTCTGAAGCTGCAGTAAATACTTACACTTGCTCTGAAGCTTCTTTAAGTACCTGCAGCAACTATGAAGATGCTGCAAGTTTCTGCACTTACTCTGAACTGCCGCAAGTACCTGCACTTACTCTGAAGCTGTTACACCTACCCGCACTTACTCTAAACTTCCGCAAGTACCTGCACTTACTTTGAAGCTGCTATAAGTACATGCCACTACTATGAAGCTGCTGTAATTTTCTGCACTTACTCTGAAGCTGCTATAAGTGCATGCCACCACTATGAAGCTGCTGCAAGTTTCTGCACTTACTCTGAACTGCCGCAAGTACCTGCACCTACTCTGAAGCTGCTATAAGTACATGCCACTACTATGAAGCTGCTACAAGCTTCTGCAATTACTCTAAACTTCCGCAAGTACCTGCACTTACTCTGAAGCTGCTATAAGTACATGCCACTACTATGAAGCTGCTGCAAGTTTCTGCACTTACTCTAAACTTCCGCAAGTACCTGCACTTACTCTGAAGCTGCTATAAGTACATGCCACTACTATGAAGCTGCTGCAAGTTTCTGCACTTACTCTAAACTTCCGCAAGTACCTGCACTTACTTTGAAGCTGCTATAAGTACATGCCACTACTATGAAGCTGCTGTAAGTTTCTGCATTTACTCTGAACTGCCGCAAGTACCTGCACTTACTTTGAAGCTGCTATAAGTACACGCCACTACTATGAAGCTGCTGTAAGTTTCTGCACTTACCCTGAACTGCCGCAAGTACCTGCACTTATTCTGAAGCTGCTACATTTACCCGCAATTACTCTGAACAGCCGCAAGTACCTGCACTTACTCTGAAGCTGCTATAAGTACATGCCACTACTATGCAGCTGCTGTAAGTTTCTGCACTTACTCTGAACTGCCGCAAGTACCTGCACTTATTCTGAAGCTGCTACACCTACCCGCACTTACTCTGAACAGCCGCAAGTACCTGCACTTACTTTGAAGCTGCTATAAGTACATGCCCCTACTATGAAGCTGCTGTAAGTTTCTGCACTTTCTCTGAAGCTGCTATAAGTACATGCCACCACTATGAAGCTGCTGCAAGTTTCTGCACTTACTCTGAACTGCCGCAAGTACCTGCACTTACTCTGAAGCTGCTATAAGTACATGCCACTACTATGAAGCTGCTGCAAGCTTCTGCACTTACTCTAAACTTCTGCAAGTACCTGCACTTACTCTGAAGCTGCTATAAGTACATGCCACTACTATGAAGCTGCTGCAAGTTTCTGCACTTACTCTAAACTTCCGCAAGTACCTGCACTTACTCTGAAGCTGCTATAAGTACATGCCACTACTATGAAGCTGCTGTAAGTTTCTGCACTTACTCTGAACCTCCGCAAGTACCTGCACTTACTTTGAAGCTGCTATAAGTACATGCCACTACTATGAAGCTGCTGTAAGTTTCTGCACTTACTCTGAACTTCCGCAAGTACCTGCACTTACTTTGAAGCTGCTATAAGTACATGCCACTACTATGAAGCTGCTGTAAGTTTCTGCACTTACTCTGAAGCTGCTGCAGGGACTTCTTCCTCTCCTCTGCCTCCCTTTCTCTCTTGGTCATGGGGACATACATATACTTGTGGATGGAGTTGATCATGTGTGTCCCCACCAGGGTGTAGCGGCCGAAACTGCGACAGTCCACGGCTCGGATGGTCAACGGGGGGCGGTACAACTCCTGCTCGGGCAACTCCTGGAACACACGCAACCCTTTGTGTCATGCCCATCTGAGGAGAATTTTGAGTGTCAGGCTCCAACCATTCGTCTGTTTGAATCTCAGAAGACACTGAACTAGTTAAGTCGTGTGGTGCAAAGCGAGTAATGTACGAGTTCACTATTGATGTGTTCCACTGGCCAAATGAAACTTTTTATAAAGGATATGTGGAAACAATAGGGGAGTACTTTAACTTTGATTCAAAAGTAAAATTCTAGATTTAACAATTACGAAGTGTAACGTTGCTTGAGATCAACGTTACAAGCAAGAAGCAAATATGAGTTAAATAACACCAAGTCTACAACCACGAAGAGTGATCATAACAAGACTCGCCAAAACTGCCCCGTTTCTCGGTCCCTGTGTGTGAAGTCTCGTCAACAAACATCCCGGCCCGCGCACATTGTTCTCGCCCCGAGTGAAAAGGCATAACTGATAGACAGTGGAGGTGTGGCGTGGTGAGCGTGGCATTTCTCGCGTTGCCCCATGGGAAGTGGTCAGGTGGTGATCACGTGATGTTCCAGACGTCTCTCCAATGACCTATTTGTTCTTTACCACCAATCCCGCTGTTTCATGTGAATGTTCTACTATGTTCTTTTGGCTTCCCCTATGTTCCCCTCCTCTCAGAGAAAAATTGCTTATAATCTGATGTCGTGTGCCTTAAGCGGCACTTCTTGGTTTGTCCGTGTCTTGGACACACATCACAGGATGGGAGTTTTCCCAAAGGTATAAATTCAATTTCGGCCGTACTACTCAAAATTTACTGTTTGGAAATTATTCAAAGATTTATTTGGTAAACTATAGGTTAGGTCTAAATTCTCTTTTTGGCCAGTACATTCTAAATTTCCTTTCGACTTTCATCTGTCATTTTCTGTAATATTGTAAGAATGGCTAAGTACGTAGATTAACATGACGTAATGCTATTTATAATTTGTTAAATATATTGCCGAGGTTTTTGCCCTTCCGGCTTGTTGTCCCGAGATTGAAACTATGAGGGACTTTTTGTATATTTTTTTAACTTACCTTTACAAGGCGAATGCCTGGATTAATTTGGGTTAAGAATAATATAAGTATTTTATTTTCTTTTTGGGTTGCCATTAAAGTCATACGCCAATGTTTTGTAACTATGAAGCGTACGTAACTTTCCTTTGTAAAATGTAATGTTTAGTGCTGAAGCGCACTGCGGGTTGCCGCTGAGGCCCGTTAAGGGGCCGTAAGCTACGTAGTAAATGTAATTGTTAGGACAAGGTTGCTATGGATACAGCGCCTCTGTATAGTTATGGGCATAACCTTTTTCCTTTTCTATATTTTTGTAAAGCTACATTGTAAATGTAATTGTTGGACAAGGTTGCTATGGATACAGCGCCTCAGTATAGTTATGGGCATAACCCTTTTTTCTTTTTTTTTATGTAATTCTCTTCTAACTATCTATTGTTACTTGTATACATATATTCACATATATACATATATATATTTATTGTTAATCTTTTCTCAAATAAATATTTATTTATTAGACTCGCAATCTTTAATTTACATCGACAAGTTTAAAGTAATTTTGGCTGATCAAACAAAAGACTCTCGTACCATTCCCTTTGAGTATTAAGGTATAGTAGTGGATGGTGATTGAGAAGGGTTCATGACGACAGATTATTGAATAGGTCCAAGTATAGGCCTATCAACGAATATGTGGTCCTAACGCTCTTCTGCAATTAAATCATTTCTTGTTGTTTTCTTGCCCTCTTTACCTTGTTGTACGTGTTCATCTGCCCTTGTCCAGTAGAGGAAGGTTCAGCAATTAAAATACTTAAAGCTAAAATACACAAACATTATATTTTTGTCATTTTCGCTGTTATTTAGATCATAAATTAATGTTCATATAATACAAATCTAAAATAATAAAATAAAAAGTTGAAATGATAACTTTATTCATAGTTTTAAGTACGATGAAGATGACCCATTATAATATACCTTTTTTTAAAAACCGGGTATCTGTTAGGGATTTACACACACATGAAAATTATTATAATAGGATGGGACTGCGGAAGGAAACATTTTAGAAACATTTACCCGCATTTGCTTGGGAGAAGAGTGTGAAACCATTAAGGGAAATCCATCCTTAGTAGACTCGACAGGAATTCAAACCCCAATCTCGTCCTCAGTTGGCCAGTCTAACGTGCAAGTGACACCTTATACCATTAGGCCAACGAAGCGGGTAGTATTACAGTTTATGGATAGGTGGGGATGGGAAAGGAAAGGGATCGTAAGGTGAACGATGGTGTGAAGTTTGGAGGGAAAATAAACTAAGGGAGACCAAGTAAGGGATGGGAGGAGCAGATAACAGCAAGTAAGTGAGAGAGAGGAGAAGACCGATGAAATGATAGAAAGAGTTAGATACATTTTACTAAACTGACCCAACCACAGGCTGGAAACAATACATTATGATGATCGTTTTAGGACAAAATATATTCATTAAATCAGGGTCTGAATTTTGATGACATGTCATCTTTCTTTTTGGTTCGTCACATACAATGCTGTAATCATGATCCCCTAGTTGTAGAAATGTATATTTTATAGTGTTTTTTTTAAAAGAAAATTTAGGGTAATATTTTCTTGGTTCTCATCATTTTTAGGTATTTTTGTGTCACTTTAATGCATTTGTGTTTAATCATTATATTTTTAATACTATTTATACTTTATAAATGCATAAATAAATACTTGAAACATATATTTTTTTTTTCAACACAGGTTGTTTAAATGATAAGATAATGTAGGCCATGAACTTTGTATCCTCTTTGCTTGTTTTGTTGTAAAATACACATTCTTGGAAGATACTGCAACTAAGCTTCAGAGGATTGCGTTTGAAGGGGTAGCTATTACTTCTGAAGCAAATCTTTCTAATTCAATATTATGTTTAGCGGAATGCAAGAGTTTGGTTGTTAAAGGTTTTTCACCGCATTTTACATTTTCTAAAGTGTGTGTTTGATTTGGCCGGTGCATCTATTAGTAATTTTTGTTCATATTCTTGGATGCTTGTTTTAGAATATTAGGTATTTTATTTGATAATTCTTTGGTCATCAAAATCCTTTCCCTATTTATTATATTTGCAATATAGTATTTTAAAAGTTATATTTAATAACTAAAGCTATAATAGCCGAAGATCATACACGTTAAGATGTAAAGTTCGTGTTTGACACTTACCAGCTCTAGGAACTTGACCGGGGTGCCGAAGTTGGGGTTCTTCTTGGCGTTCTGTATGACAGAGGAGTAGAGGATGTGACCGGCACATTCTATATCCACCCTGGGCTTGTCCACGGTCAGCAGGTGGATCCTCTTTAGATCGCGCAGACCCCAAAACAGAACTTCTATCCTGCACCGTCACAGGTATGTCATTTTCAGAAACTACACCATACACTGGGGTAGGATGACCAAAAACTAAGGCTAGGATTATTAAATTAGCTGAAACACCTACGCATAGGAATAGAACCTGACTTACTCCTCCCTATTTTATATTCAAAAAGCGAGAGAGAAAGGTCATCCAAGTATATCGGGTGTCAGCATTCTTTTTGGACCTCGACCTAAGACCCAGCAATCACCTATCATTTCTCCTCTCTACTTTTGCTTCTTTCTTTTTTTTTGTCCATGCACCTTAAATTCAATATTTCCTCAAATACCTATACAAATAATAGACAAATTCTCATCTTTATAGAAACAAAAATAGAACATATAGATAGAATGTATGTACCTACATTGACCTTGAAAGGTATTACCTTGCATGTTTCCGCTGTGGTTTAGCTTATAGGGTCATAGTGTAATTAGTCAAAGTAAAACTGCTACCTATCACTGTAAATGGAGTTCACATTTTCATATCATAGTATTTTTATTTCCTAGGACATTACTGATTATGACTGATCAAGGTTTTGGTTACACTCAAATGTTATTTAAAATTACTTGATACATTTGAGAGTATAAAAGAATTGAAGATTAACTTTTTTTTTAATGACGATGTAGTTTTCTTACACAATTAACTGAAATTTGCCATGAAATCGGTTGGTCAATTGCTATTGACTAGTGTTTTACACTTAATCTCTGTTATATTTACAACATAAATATATTCTTTTGAGAATGATTAACAGAGTTCTGACCCATTTTCCTTATTTCTTCCTTTTTTTTATGAGAGCTTGTACATTGATAACTACGTCACTTACAGGCAGGGTTTATCTAGTATTTAAAATTCCTGGCTCTGATACAGAAAGCTGGGTTTTTAACCAACTGGAGTTGGTTTACCATTCTTTCATCAAGGTTATATCTGGTCCGTTTCCTTGAAATTCCCTCTTCTTAACCCATGTCCTTATATCAATTACTGCAAAATGGGAATACAAGGACCTACCAGTCAGGTATGATTACACCTAGCTGTATCAGGATTATTTGGCGACACTTAGCTATAGCAGTAGTATGAAAGAAAGGCTCTTTTAGAAGATACAAACAAAAAACTTTAAGTTAATTATTCATAATCTTTTACTTTTTATAAGTAATACACCACATCTCAGTGCTCAAATGATCGAGTTCTATGCATATGTATTATATTTGCATGAAGGATGAGTGAAAAACAATTTAGGAATAACCACCCCCACTAGACCTGACAAGGATTTGAACCTTGATCTCTCCATCATCAGCAGTCCAGTCTAGTGTGAGAGTGGTGCCTTAAACCATTCAACCACTGGAGCTGGTAAATATCGTATTGTCCCGAATATCGTGCAATAATTTTCTCCTTAAAATATCCATCTGAAAACTGTAATTGTATTATATGCATAGCCTAACATTTTTCATTGGAAAAAAAAAGGGCATATTTATACAAAGGTCTATTTTGTACCATGTTGGAACTGTACCAGAGGGCGAGAATCATCACTTAGGTCTAAAAACAAATTCAAGATCAAAATGAAGCAAGATAGAGAGTGTATCTATCCTCACCTTTCAGTCTCACTTAGCTACAGTAGCTCCATGGCTTCTTTGGTGCTGACTGACAGCTTTAAAAAGTTACCAGACCAAATTACATATCCCTACACTGAATCAGATGATCTGCAAAAACATGTTTTAGCAGCTGTCACTTTGACAGTCAAAATTTAGGTATTAACTTAAATTTTGACTGTCAGCTGTGAACTGTGAGCTGTCAGTCAGCACCAAAGAAGCCATGGGGCTACTGTAGTAATTCATTAGGTCAGTGTTGGTTGGTAGTGAATGTTTGCTGTGTTACTGATAGTAAAAAAATCCCTCACGGTATATCTGCACATGAGTGATAGTGTTGAAAACAAGGCTTCCTCAGTTTCTCAATCAAGGGAATGAAAAGAAGCTACCATATTAATTTTAAACTAAAAGTGACACACGAGACGCAACAAACAAATAACGTCCTGGCTGCTAACACTTTTGAAGTTTCTGAGGCTAATATTTGATTTTGGAAGAAAAAAAATGAATAAAACGTTAGGAGTGTCAGTGCATCAAGATAAACGTTAAAAGGGACTAATAAAACTGTGTCGAATTTGTTACAGTTTCACTCTGTGGTGGATGAAAAACCTTTAATTTTTCATTTAGAACACCTTCAAAATTTTAGGGTTGCTTAATGTGTGAGGCCATACTATATTTGGACAACATCTGTAAATGCTAAAAAAAAACCATTGAAAGTAACATGTCATTTTTTTAAATGTTAAAGATGGTTTTATTAGAGAACAGACAAAAAAATTGCTTTCTAGTGTTAATAAACCAGCTTTCACAAAGCTAGGTTCAGGTAGTGGCTCCATCCCTGTTCCCATAAACCATCTCCACAAACGAGCCTACTCAGACAGAAAATTACAAAGAAAACGTAAAATACAATGAATGGTCTCTTTTTGTTCAAGTGAATGTTGGCAAATTGTTTAGTTGCAAACAAGCTTCAATTATCGTCAACTAGTTACTTGTCTGAAAAGGTTTGTTCATTGATAGTGGTTAAGGAGGTTAGTTATCAGGGGCACATGATTGCTGCTACCTGAACTATCGTGTTTGGACCACTACCCTTTTAAAAAAACAATTTTAAAGTGAGTTGTTCCATTTGGAAGTGTTGTTATCACTGAGAATTGTAATTAGTACTCCCCGTTGCCCAAAGACTCAACTTGACTCAAGAAGTGCAGCAATACTTTCGTAAGGCTGAGTGAGTGTCTGATGTACTATGGTGTACGTTGTCTGGGTCCTTGGAAGAGTTAGTTTTTAAGTTGTGTGCTGTAAGTACAAGTTAAATACCACCATTAGAAGCAACATGTTATTGTTTTGTTAAAAAAGACCCACCTGTATTTGGCTAAGGTAGGTCGGATTCCTCTTGGTACTGGAAGAATTGGTCCAGTGTCTGAATCTCCAATTCCAGACTCTGCCACCAGTTTAGCTTCAGGAAGAGCTGGTAGACTAGCTTCATCCGTCGTTTGGGTCAGCTGTTCAAACAATTGGTTCACAGTTTAGGTGTGACCAAAGGGAGGTACACTTAATTTATTTCCAGCAAAATATTTGAAACACTAAAGGCACTTTACATGTTTCTACAGTTTTTATAGAAATAAACATTTTGAGAACAAATAAATAAAATATTGATTCAGTAGATATGTTCAGTTTAATTTTCTACATATGGTAATATCAACAGTCATCTCTCATGAGCATCACAAAATTTGACAAGAATTTTTCTCTTCTTTGAAAAATGTTCTGTTCAAATTCCAAACTATGCTCATGATAAATATTCAAGAACTTTTGAGGTTACACATCACCATTGTCAATTGTTTCTAGCCTATAGCTGTGTCAGTTTTGTAAAATTATAGAATAAATTTCAACTTGAAATTTGAAGATAAATTATAGAATAAATTTCAACTTGAAATTCGAAGTTAAATTATATGTCTTTCCTTACACCACTCTTCTCCTCTCACTTGTACCTTTGCTCTTATCTGCTCTCACCATCTCTTTCTTGGTCTTCTTTGCTGTATATTTTCTTACATACTTCAACTCCATCATTCTCTTTGACATCCTCTCCTTTTCCATCCCCAGTAAATGACCATACCATCTCTGTCTTGCTTTCTCTAGTATTTAATTTGCTCCCTGTACTCCCACTCTTTCCTGGATAACTTGATTCCTTATCTCGTTTCACCTCATGACAGTTAACATGCTGTCACAAACTTTACTCCCATTGGCTCCAATTGAAATTAAAATGTTTAATAAAATTAAACTAAATGTATTTATTAAAGCAATATTTGATTTATTTTGGCCATAAGTGTATTTTTTTATTACTGCAAAAAAAAATGGACCTAAACTTATGTCCTCTCTACTCCAACTTAATTTATTTCCAGCAAAATATTTGCAACACTAAAGGCACTTTGAGAAAAAACTAGTTTTGGGAGTTAAGTGTCCAGTCCAGACATTTCCTTGCCCGCTGGAGGCTATTTTTTAGTTCCGCATCTGGCTAGCAATTTGGGCTATCCACAATCTCACACTAATGGTGTAGGGATGAGGAAGGTAGAGTATTTAAGTAAATGTACGCCCACATTTGCATTGAGGAAGAGTGGTAAGACATTTATAAAACACTACTTCAATACACCCAGCCAGGATTAAAATCCTGCCACTGGTAAATCAGGTAAAACGAAATTCATACACGTCTTTGTGTACCCACCATTGTGGGTCACAGAAGGTAACAACCTGAAGTGTCCCATATTAGGACCCTACTCTATAGCAACTCAAATGTCACTAGCAGTATCTCTGCATGGTTTGGTCCTCTAGTAATACTACAGAGAGGGTCATACATAGTAGGTAACAACTTGGGGTATCCCATATTAGGAACTTATCCTATAGCAACTCAAATGTCACTAGCAATATCTCTGCATGGTTTGGTCCTCTAGTAATACTACAGATGAGGGTAATACATAGTAGGTAACAACTTGGGGTATCCCATATTAGGAACCCACCCTATAGCAACTCAAATGTTACTAGCAGTATCTTTGCATGGTTTGGTCCTCTAGTAATACTACAGAGAGGGTAATACATAGTAGGTAACAACTTGGGGTATCCCATATTAGGAATCTCACCTGTAGCAACTCAAAGGTTGCCAGCAGCTCCCCTGCGTGGTCTGGTCCTCTCGTTAATTCATACCACTCCAGAGAGGGCGGGAACTCTGGTTTGGAGTATGCCTCTTCCAGCAGCTTCACATGCGGCCTCGCTATCGTACGACCGATGAACTCGGACTTTCCCTGACAAACAAGAGTTTCATTGAGGGCAATACACACACGCACACATACACACACATACACACACACACACACACACACACACACAACTGAAGTATTTTTATTGGTTGGTACAAGACAAGCACTTATCTGAGCACACGGTGGGTGTTAATGTATTTAATTATCTACTAAATTCAGTACAAGCAAGTAAACTATTACTGTGTGAAACAGGGCTGTCCTTAATAGATGTGGGGCCCCAGTTATTTGTTTTACCCAAAATTAATATAATTGAAAATATTAGTTTTTGTTTTGGTATTACTGTCTACCACAGACGAACAGAGAAATGCAAATCAATGGAATTAAAACAGAGAACTCACTTCACTCGTTCAATAAATCAAACTAGATGATTATGTTTTTATTTGTTTTTACACACCGACATTATTTGCTAGATCGTCCACACAGGGGACCTACTATACAAGCGCGCACCCCCCTCCCCCCTTACCCCTCAAACCCAAATCGTGGGCCCTGTGCGGCCTCACTGTTTGCACAGACTTGGTGTGAACTATGGTGGCTGTTGTGACAATGAAACAAAATCATTAATGGGGTTGATATGCACCTTATAAACGGGGGAAAACTGAATAAGTCAAGGAATTTTATTTGACAAGAAGAAGTCGGGTAAATGTTAATTTTCGCTTGCTACAATTGTTTCTAAAAAATGGAAGACATACTAATTATATTTGCCTGTAAACTAAAGTTAAGATTCAATAAAAAATGACTGGCCAACAATTTTCAAATTAATTATTGTCTTTTGTTAACATTTTATTAATAATGGTTGGTCATTGGGGGATATTGAATGGACATTTAGTTTATTTCCTCCAAAACGGCTATTTGAATATTTTATCAATTTTTAAAATAAATCTTAGTATAAATTACATTTTTTTAAAAGATTGTGTTGAGTATTGAATTAAATAGAAAAAAAATGGAAATGAGATGATTTAAAGTGTAGCTTTGCATCTAAAACAATGAAAACTTGTGCATAATTTTTTTGGCCATACAGAGCAAGATCCTTCTTTAACTCAAACATTTAGCATTTTTTCTGTCTACTTGTTCTGCCACTACTGCCAAATGCGTGAACTAATTTTAACAAAATTTGGGGGTAAGGGGCAGGACACTTTTTAATACTAGCTCAAACAATGTATGTATGTGTTATTTTCTAAGCTCCATAAACTATTGCGATTCTTTATGAAAATAATGTATGGTATTATTGAAAATAATTTTAATTTATTTTCTGTATTTCAACTTGAAATTCACAGAGAAATAATTACAGGAGATATTTCTACTTGAAATCCAAATAATAATTATAGGAGAATTTCAACTTGAAATTTGAAGATAAATTATAGAATAAATTTCAACTTGAAATTTGAAGATAAATTATAGAATAAATTTTAACTTGAAATTCGAAGTCAAATTATAGAATCAATTTCAACTTGAAATCCAAAGATAATATATAAGTGATGTTTCAACTTGAAATCCAAAGAAAAATTATAGGAGCTATTTTAATTTGAAATCCAAAGATGAATTATAGGAGATATTTCAACTTGAAATAGGACAATAAGTTATAGGAGATATTTCAACTTGAACTCCAAAGGATAAATGATAGAAGATATTTCGCCTTAAATCCAAAGATAGATTATAGGAGATAATTCAACTTTAAATCCAAAGAGAAATTACAAAACCGTATAAGCGATAAGAACATGACAATATTCTTAACACGATGCCAGGTCAATCAATCACAGAACTACTAGTTGGTAGTGCTGCATGTCATAGTTGATTCAGGGCGTTAAGCGTGCAGTGCCTTACCACTTTGTCCTGGTCGAAGATCTCAATGATGATGGCGGGAGGTTCACTCTTGATCTCTTGTTTGGTTCCGTATATCAGGATCTCCTCAAAAACCAGCAGCTCGTCCCAGGTGGGGCTTAGTGTCTCGTCGATGACCTGCGTTGTCTTGCAGTACTCGCTGACGATGACCCGGGCAAACGGGTCAGAGAGGCCCGACGCGTCCGAGCCGATCAACGACCTAGCCTGGTACATGTGGGCTCTCATCTGAAATGTCTGAGGGGTGGGAGAGGACATTATTGAGTTGATAAATTTTTGGGTGTCATTGTACTTATATATTATTTAAATATTAGACTTTTGAATTCTCGAATCCTCAATTCACTATAAGCCTTAAGAAGATTTGTGACCCTCATATTTGAGAAAATATTGGAGTCAAGATTTAACAAAATAATGGTGTTCCTTCAAATTTTGAGGAAGAAATTGTTTTGGAGTTACCTATTATACTGTTTAGTGATGCTTAAAGCTCAACATATTAACAATTATACCTCAATATAATTAATTTATCACATAATTAAACATATAATAACAACAAAAATGGCATTTATCTACTATTTGTATTTTCTATGTAGACTTAAGAATTAATGTAGTAAACAAAACTGGTTATGTTTACAATTTTTTATAAGATTCAGGATTCCTAGATAAATACAAAACTTGGATTCATCAAATTGGAGACGCGCTCCATTCCTACTTTATATTTTTCCTAACCACTCGACTCTTACCCACACATATTATACTCAATGTCATAGTAAGTTTCTGTTATTTCCTCACGTGTTTCTCCACATAGTGTATGGTAGAAGGGGGCATAGCCCTGGGCCTCTCTGCGTTTCTCAACTCGTGGGACACCTCGTAGCCCTTGGGCAGTCCGTTGACGAAGTTCTTCTTGTGCTTGAGTAGCCCCAGCCACATATACACCTGCAGCTTGGCCTGTATAGACCACCCGCTGGGACCTATGCCCTTCTTGCCTGGCAGCTGCAAGGAATGTTGATACCTTTCAGTCGAGGATTTAGCCGGTATCACTGTTAGGGTTGCCAAATGTCTCTAATATATTAATATATTTATCATTTTATATATATCACAGCTATATATTAAAAGCTAGGCTATATCAATCAAACTATATCGATATATCGGTAGTTTCCAATAAATTTGATTGCAGGTGGTTTGGGGTAAATGAAACGGCGCTATTAAGATGGCTACCGTTATGTAATCCTATTTGTCACAGATTTCCACTTTTTAATGTTATATTTAGCTGTTGAAGATAGCAAACAAGTTAGTAAATAAAGGAAAAAAATCTTTTCAATTATAAAAAATAGAGAAAAAAATCAATCGATTTATTTTGATTTACAATGTTTAAAGTGTAAAGCGATACATGAAATATATAGATAAATTAATCAATATACTGTGTACTAAAACGATGAAATATATATATATATATATATATTGATATAACTTTAATTTTTATCTATAATGATGTTTTTATAAATAGATATATCTATATAAAACATTGTCATCCCTAATCAGCATCTTTTCGAATATTTTTACGAATACTCCTGACCAGGATTTGAACATGAGCACCTTTTAAAATATATCTTAAAGAAGGCATGTCAAACTTGTTTGGTCTTAAGGTTTAAATTGAAAATATTGGTTGGATTGCATTATAAATAAAAAAACATTATTGCCACCATTTTAACTAGGAGTTTACATAGTCAACTTTTTAAATTTGAAAAAAACCCAACAAAAAACGCTGATCAAATATATGAAATATACTCTCGAAACCAAATAGAAATTTGAACAGGTTTTGTTAGTTTTATTTAAGTTTGAAAGAAACATAGTATTGTGTTAATTTATATATCTTTATGAAATAAAATCAATTGGAAAATGTTTTATTGCACATTTGGTTTTAATACTTTATTCTAATCATATAAATCAAGTTATCACAATTTTCGATACGATCTTTTCAGATGAATATATATTTGTTACATATACAACAGCTCATAATGAAAATGACTAACCATAAATTGAGTATTTAGTTGTCGATAATTTTATTGGCAAAACTTTGTAGTTGTCAAAGCCGGAATTTTTTTCGAAGTAATTTGGTAGCTGATATTTGTTTCTAAGCCAAGTCTGAGCTATCCAGGAATCGTAGTTGCGGCATCAATGATATTGTAGCCAATGATTTCCACATGTCCATCACAGATTCTGCCTTAAACTGTGATTGAAGAATCCTGGATACCTCAAAGGTAGAGCATTGGCAAGGGTCCCAGGTTTAATCTCCATGTCCAGGAGTAATTTTTTGAATTTACAATTGTGATGATTGATAGCACTTCTGTACTTCTGTACCTAAAGATCATTTCCATTTTATAAGCTTCGCTAATTATTTACAATTTAATTGTACAATCATTGTCTTACTTTCAACCTAAGTAATTGTGCTGATTAAGGTACAACATTTCCTGCACACTTTCTAGGAGGGTTTTAATTTGGGCAAAAATATTTAAAAAAAATATCCTGTCCTAAAAATATGTACATAGCAATTTAGTGAATCACATTAATACTTTAATAGTGCTAATACAATTATTATAAAACATCTTGTGAATGTGAGGAATGCCAGGTCTCCACCGTGGCTTGGATTCCACGTTAAACTGCAGGTCCTCCATTTCATATCACAATCACCCTACCATTACACATTAGTGTAAGTGCGTATAACCCGAACGGGTAGTAAGACGCGGTGATAATAATAATTATTATAAACCAAATATTGTGTGAGATATGCATGCTTTGTGTTTAAGAGTTTAATTTTGGATTAAGATTCCCAAGTACCAATTAATTATATACAGTTATAATAATAATAATAATATATAACAATTTTATAATATATAGCATGAGCCATATTTTTTCTAATAATAAAGTTGATCATTCAAACATTTTTTTTATTAAGACTTGCAATACATTTTAAGCAAAGTTGAAAGAAATTTTGGAAGGTAAGTGCACCTATGTTGTTAAATTTTCTTTTAAAATAACCCTGATAATTTACATCCTACACCATTACAAGCTAGGAATCAGAATAATGACTTAAATGTTTTTCTTAAAAAAAAAGTGTAAAGAAACACATTTTAGTTTTTATCAACATTTTTTTATATTTGATCCTCCAATGGTTTTCTCCACCTACATTGAACTTTGAAAGGTGGATAGAAGGGCAAAGGTATACATATGTACCAGAATAATTTAGGTTCTAAAGTGCACAATAATTCTACTTGTTTGTGCCTAAGAAGGGGCCCTGAAAATTACCACAATGTGTTTTGTTGTGTTTTAAATTTAAACTTTTGGTCCTACAATTTCTGGTAAATGTAAGTAATTTTTTTCTACATATTTTATAAAACTTCAATAAATATGGTGAACCTTTTCGTGTAACAATGGAAATATTTTGTGAAGGCCTTAAAGTTTTTATTACAACTACAAGTCCAGAAAGCACAGACATTTTCTCACAATAAAATAAAATAAAATGCAAAAAAAAATAATTTAAAACATGATAAGCACAGCCTTAAACCAACAAATAAACAAGTATTCCATATTAAGTGAGCGTGAGGTTAGCTTACAGCGTCAGCGGCAATGATTTTTAGATGCAAGTCCAAGTGCGGGGGAAATGTATCTTGCTTAGTAATAGTTTAACTCTCTAAGGCTACCTTTGCTGTAGGTACCTTGAGGAATAGCGTCTGCACTTTGGCGCAGTCCCGACCGCTCTCCTCGTCCACTATGGAGTAGATGAGGTCCCGCGCCAGGATCCTCTGGTAGGCGACCCTCTTACCGTTGCTTATCACCCACATGAACACGTCGGGCATCGCGTGCTGAGGCTGGAAGGGGGAGAAGAGGGGAACAGATCTTAGCTTAAGTTAGGGTGAAATAAACACAAGTTAAGGTTATTGATTCTTATAGTTATCACAACAAACAACCTTTAGATCAAAATAAATAAAACACATCTTCAGCAGATATGCTTAGTTTAATTTTCTACTCATTTTGATCTCAAAAAGTTCTTAGATATCTGCCGCGGACATAACAGAATTTTACCAGGACTTTTTTATTGGTAGAGAATAATTGGCGCGCAAATCTAAACTGTCCCGTGTTGGATTCCTGTTTCCAGGTGTCCTTTTTAAATTTAGGAATATAATACTCGTTGCGGCTTTATCCTTAGCCTAAAGGTCATTTACATTTACTAAGCTTTGTTATTCATATACCATTAACTGTACACTCTATTTACTATGAAAGGTAGCAGTCCTACACTATGACCCTATATTATAAACTACACCATAGTGATAGGTGATCTGGTGGTCTAGGGGTAAGGTGTCAGACTTCTATGCTGGCGTTAGGGGTTCAATCCTCGGTCCCGGCACAGATTTATCTGATTACCAAACTCTTCCTTCACCTCTGACAAGACATCTTGTGAATGTGAGGAATGCCAGGCCTCCACCGTGGTTCGGATTCCACGTTAAACTGTAGGTCCTCCATTTCGTTTCACAATCACCCTACCATTACACATTAGCGTAAGTGCGTATAACCCGAACGGGTAGTAAGACGCGGTGCTAATAATAATAATAATAATAATAATAATAATAATAATAATAATAATAAACCATAGTGGAATAATTCAAAGTAAGCTTTTAACCTTACAGGGTAAATTAAGGGTTTATAAATTAAGGATTCATGACTTTCGTAGGCAAGGGCAATAGAAATGGGATGAATTGAGGAGGTCTCCCCCCTCTCGGAATTTGATGGACACTTTGGGATCATAAATATGTATACATTTTTTTTTACTGTCTAATGATATGGTATTTTATTTTATTTACTTGAGGTATTTAACATGCACTTTCTGAACCCTTTATTTATATCAGCACATGATAATTTCTATAAGCGAGAGTGAAAAGGTCTACCAATTTTGCCAGGAAATGTATTTTCACACATATCCCAGAGTTATTTTTACATGCCACATTTGACATAGGGCTGACGTCCTTACTTCCTCTCCGAAGGAAGTTGTGTTATGGCTTTGTATCGCTCAAGAAAATTCTGTCAACCCCGGCTGGGTTTGAACCTACAAACATTGGCTCCTGAGGCAAGCACTTTACCCTAAGATCACCGAGGTCGACAAATGTAAAGTAAAATTTTTTAATGGATGCTCCTCCCCCTATAAAAATGAACTTTCTACACCCTTGTATGTAAGTAATACAGCTTAAACTAGACAATGCGTTGTGGTGTGGTTTTATTTATTTTACTTTAAAAAACAGTGGAATTTAGATTAGTAAGTTATTTTAGCATATTAAAAAAATATACAAGATTGAAAAACAATAATTTTAAAATCGAAAACCATAAACTAATCCCTATCCTGTTGTTGTCGTTTAGTAAAGAATTCAGAAAACCGCACTTCATTACAATTTCTATACAGGCGTAATCTTATATCTAATATCCCGGTTAATTGGAGGAGAGATAGTTTTAAAGTAGTGAACTAAACTTAGGAATTATATGTGTTTGACGTTAGTAAAAATTTAAAAGTTGTCTAAGCAATTAATAGAGCGTCATGTTTATGATGGGGGGCTACTCACATCTTCAATGAGGAACCTCAACTTATGTAGATATGTCTGAGCTGTCTTGTACCTCTCCTTGAACGAATGTTTGGTCACCAAGGCTTTTAAATTCCTGGCCATGTTTCCTATTTGCTCCTGAAAAAAAATTACATATACAACATCACTTGCGTCATAGAAATTAAGTAGGGATGTGTGAGAACCAATTTATCAATTCGAGACAGTATCAAAACTAGAAAATGAAAAAAATATCGAGATGTGAGAAAACGTATTTTGAAAGTACAGAAATGAAAATAGGGTTTATTAAATTATAAAGTTTCTTTTGAAATTTTGGCTGGCACTTGCTTTTGATTATCTAATAGTTCATACAAACACTTAATATATAACTCACACACATTTTAAATGTGATTAATAAAATGGTTATAGTTGCACTGTATACAATTTATAATAATAATAATAATTATTATTATTATTATTAGCACTGCGTCTTACTACCCGTTCGGGTTATACGCACTTACGCTCATGTGTAATGGTAGGGTGATTGTGAGATGAAATGTAGGACCTACAGCTTAACGTGGAATCCGAACCACGGTGGAGGCCTGGCATTCCCCCACATTCACAAGATGTCTTGTCCGAGGTGAAGGAAGGGTTTGGTAATCAGATAAATCTGTGCCGGGACCGAGGATTGAACCCCGGCCGCCAGCACAGATTTATAATTTAATTTCATAGTGTTACAGCGTATAATGTCAAAGTTTAATTGTGAAAAACAATATTTATATACCCGCCTCAGTGGCGTAGTTAGCTAATTCAATAGTTTCTTATTGAGCTAGACTGCCGAGGACGTGGAGATTTAGGTTCGAATCTTGCTCATGTGAACTGGAGTGGTTTTTCCTAAATGGTTTTTCACTTTCCTGACACGAAAATGTGGGTTCACTTCCTCTATATTCAACTTTACCAATTCCTAACCAATTAGTGTAATAGTACTTAAGCATATAACCTGAACGGGTAGTAAGACGCAGTGCTTAGTATAAGTATAGTAAGACATGATGGGGGAAGAGGTTGGTTATAAATAATTTTAGGTGCCACATGTTCTCAAACCAATGACCCTCTAACTCACGATTTCTCTGAGACAGAGTTTCATCCTTTCCTTGTCCAACTTGGTCTTGCCCATGCCGGCGCTCGAACCGTTGCCCTTGGCGATGGAGGAGTACCTCGCACAGCTGGTGTGCACCTCGTCCAGCACAACGCGCAGTTTACGTTCCCCTCCGGGGTCCTCCAGATCCATCAGGCTGTGAACCTCGCTCAGGCCTTCTTCCTGGGGATAAGCTCAACCTTACAAAAACTGATTGGCGGGAGGGGGGGNGGGGGGGGGGGGGCTTTAGAGCTCCTGTCATTAGTAGAAAACACAAACTTTTTTTTTTGCCGTCAACATTGATAACATTTTACAATCTGACACCATAGCCCAGCCCAGTCGATAGAACGTCTTTCTACTGAGATAAGAGCTACGGGTTAGATTCCCGGAATGGACAAAAAAGGTATCATTGGTGAAATGTGGGTTCACCCTTTCACAATACGGTATTGAATTAATAGTCGGGGACTGGTTGTTGTGCTTGTCCTAGTTTTAAGTTAGATGAAGCTGCGACAGGACTGGCCAGCTGGCAGTGGAAAATATATAGCTTGAATAAAAAACTGACCTAGGTCACAGGCTGGAAACAGTAATAAATGTAAAAAAATGGATAGCCTTTTACTATATTACAATTGTTATTTTATAGGTAATGATAATATCTATCAAAAGTGACAGCTGAAGATCATTTAACCTGATGTACAAATACACGAAAAGTAGATCTAGTAACTTTATAGTTATCAGATAAGAATCTTCCTATGAAAACTGTACTAGACTTCACTTGGGTTAACAATAGGTCATGTACAGACATTATTTGCCCCTTCTCCGAAGTTAATGCATCCATTTATTTTTATTTTGAATCAATTGATTGAGTTAGAAACATAGCCACAAACTTACACAGCACGTATTCAATTACAGAATGAAATTACATTTAAACCTGCTAAAGTGGACGAACGATCTGAGGCATCACTCTCATATTGGACTGAGCTGCTGATGATGGCGAGATCGAGGTTTGAATCCTGGATGGGTCTACTGAGGGTGTTTTTTCCTACATGGTTTATGATTCTCCCTCCATTCAAATGCGTGTAGATTACCTCTAAAATGCTTCCTCATTCACCCCTACCCCATTAAAGTAATTATGATGTGTGTAGAACCAGAACCAGTAGTAAAACAAAATGCTAAAAATAATAATATATATTTAATTCAAAGTTTATTATTTAGAGAATTCAGGTCTGGTATTAATGAATGGGAGAGGCCAACTAAGCCAATACTCACCAATTTGTCGACGATCTTAGCGATAATGTTGGAGTTGTACATTCTCCGTCTATAATCCGGCCATATGGACCGAACATGCATGCAGGGCTTGTTGTCCCAGTAAGGTAGGTAGTAATATAGGCGGTCGTTGGTCATCGGCTTTACTGGCGGAGTGGTGCTTTGCCACGTGGCTTCTGTTGTGGTCACCACTTCTACCAGATGCAACACATGACGGGCGTTAAAAGAAGGAATATGTATCCAAAGAGGTGGTACCAATAATGCTTCTGTAATTTTCACCACTTATACTAGAGTAAAGATATTATATAAATATAACCTCCTTGGTAAACACTTAAGTTATTGTCATTGTCATACTCCATTGTAGGCCCAAAGAGGATGTAACAGTAAATATATTCTAGAAATACAACCTCTTTGGTAAACACTCAAGCGCTTGTCATTATCACACTCTTTTGCAGGTCCAAGGAGGACGTAACAGTAAATATATTCTCGAAACAACCTCCTTGGCAAACACTCACCTATATTGTCATCACTGTCCGAGTCGCTCAGCTCCCTGGTAGTCTGGTTGTGACCATCTATCGTATTCCCGGCGTTGCCAATGCTGATCTCCAGGTAGATGGGTTTGTCTCCCAACTTCTTGTCAATCATGGTCACGTCGAGGACTGTCGTGAACATGAAGAACTCCTCGTTCTTACCGTACGCCGTCTTGAAACATCAATGAAAATATTCATAAATGTAAATATAAAATAAGACTTGGACTTCACGGTAATGTTTGTAACTTATTAGTTTAGAAAACCTATTTTAAAGACATTGATAAGAAATCTACATAATAATAGGTTATAAAAAAGGTAATGAACAGTGAAATAACATACAGCTAAAATTTATGAATATAATTTGAAAAGTAGAAACAAATTAATTAAATAAATGTAAATTGATGTAAAATCTATAAATTCATAATGAACCTGAAATGATAAATGAAAAAGATTGATAAAGAATAATTATAAATTGATAGGTTAAATTATGTTAGAAAAATAATCAATTGTATACTATAAGATATTTGGTATTAAGTTAAGTTGATATTTAATGTGCTAAAGTGATAATAGAAAATATTTAAAAACATTAAAAATATACAAAAACACATTGTATGGATAGTGAAAGAGGTTATACATAAATTGGTGAATGTAAATATATTTTGTTATTAATTCAAATAGGTGAGTCCTAGAATCAAACTGATACACATTTTCAATTGAGTCATTTAGTTTAGAAATTTGATTTGGTTTCCTACAAATATTTTATGGGGAATCCCAGACAAAGCTAAAATGGTTTTAACCAGTTCAGAGATATCTACAAAGTCTGTGCTGTTATTTTTTGGTTGAATAAGAGCTTGTTACGTGACCATATTTCAGTTCTAATTTTATTTTCCAGCGAACTTGTAAATCCACATTTAATCTGTCCCGATTCCGGCCCTGTGGTTTGTCAGACTATCAGGATGAAGGTGATGATGTAAAGAGAAGACTTCTGACTCGTCTCACCTCGTTGATGGGGAAAGTCGGTTCCACCTCCACCTCTGACGGCGCCAGATCGATGTTGTCCGTTATCTCCGTCCTGATGGCCACCAGCAGTCTGGCTCTGTAAGACACACCCTCTCCCAGACCTGTGTTGAGGTTAGAGTGCTCGTCTATGAGGCTGTAGTCACGGGTAGAGCCGTACAGGTGGATGAACGTGGGACCAAAGGTAGGCAGGAAGCCTACAAAAATTGAAATAAATTTTTGTTTTTGTTTACTTGTGATTGTTTAATCAACTCAGATCATGGGAAAACATGTAAACCAAGGATTCTTTTTTTTGGCCCCGCATCTTACTACCCGTCCGGGATAACACATACCTATTAATTATGTTAATGTGCTAGGGATTAGCAAGGTTAAATTTAGAAGGAGTGTACTCACATTTTCATCGAAGGAGAATAGCAAATCATATACAAGAAACCACCCTCAGTACCTCCAACCAGGATTCAAACCCCAATCTCCCCCTCATTGAGAGTATAGATTATTGTGAGAGTGACGCCTTACATCAGCAGCCACCGAAGTGGATGATTAATAATAAACCATATAATACTGTTGACATAGTCTGGTATATTGTTTTCATGAGTAACACATTGTTCCCTAATTGATATGTGCTTGTTCCTTGACAACCGACTGCTCATAAGGCAGTATTTTGTGGAGGTAGTATTCCCCATACTAGAGATAAGTTCCGGTCGAGAACTAGAGAAAGATTACACAACCATTTCTTGTGGTTGGCTACGCCATCACAAGAAGTAGAGTAGCTCTTGTTCTGACCTCTGGTGTAACCTAACCCGGCCATAGGGAACAACAGAGCGCTCTCAAAATAAAACACAAAGTCAGCGCATGTGAGTGATACACTACAGAATACTGCACAGTTTTGAGGATTTATCATGACATAGCAGGGGGGGGGG
>CABFVX010001037.1:7054-19335 GCA_902151425.1 Timema shepardi | reverse complement strand
GGGGGGGCAATATCAGCGCTCACTATCACTGTGTTTAATAAAAGTACAAGCCCCATATTACTAAGGGCAATCTTGACCAGCTAGAGTAGTCCGTCCTGTATAGTTAAATGGGAACAGTATAGAACTTTCTCGGAATATGCTCACGAATCACCCCCCAGGTTTCTTTATTCAGCACAAAACCCCTATTTTAGCACCCCAGTACTTAAATCAAAGAGGAGATACGATCGAAAATATTAAACTAGTGCTTTTACAAAAATGTTGATCAGTGAAATATATAAAAAAAAACACGAGTGATCTTTACTGTACTACAGACTCCGTTCTTAGTAATTGTCAGTGAACAGTTAAATAGGGCTCACTATCTATATATTTTTTAAACACCAGGTTTCCCTATTCGTTGTGGTTGTATGCTTAATTTATTTTGAAACCTAAAAACATAGGTCAGTAAAATGAGGAATAATAATGTTGGCATACTGAATAAATTGTATTAGTAGCTTTGTTTATTTTTTTCTCCAAGCAAGTCGAAGCTGATATAAGTTTCGAAGTCAAATCAAAGTGTTGAAGCTTCATACACCTCTACTTTTCAATGTTAAGGGCAATTAGGAGAGTTGATGTTTGAGTCTGACTCAGGATACTGGTACTCAACACCTAAAGGGGCACACCAAGGGAAATATTTCCCTTAAATTCAATTTTCTTTCACCAAGGAAACACTAGTTAATTCCTGTTTAAATTAATATTATTCCTGAGTTTATTTCTCATATGAACAGTGTGTCTTACCAAATATATTAGCAATGTTTTGATCATTTCCTTATTGCAAAATAATGTATAACGAGTTTTACCAAGGCAAAAAAATCTCTTTAGTCAACTTTTTTGCTTTTCCAAATTACCAGGACTTGTAAAAAAAATCCCAGCTTAAGTTCACACTTTTTATGATTTTTGTTCAGGTCCCCAGCTTAAGACATTTTTTGTCAGAGACCTCTACCGCACGTCATTACATCCAAAAAATATGTAAATTATATATTGCGGCTTTGTTATTGGAGAATGCTAAAATTTGATATTCATAAAGTAAATGATTTAATTATTAAGAAATAAATAAAAATTGGTTTGATAGAACTCAATACATTGTTTCTAAGATAAATTGTCGTTTTATAAAAATTTTGGTTCCCTCCTGAATACTTTTGAAATTTAATATGAATGGGCATATTCAATTAAAGAAAAAAGAAATACGAAAATCGGTTGGGGAGGGTTCAAGAGATCATTATCAATATGAATTGCTTCCCGTTTTAAATACACATATATATAAAAAACTATAAAAATCAGTTTGGAACAGATATCATCCCTTTGATGTCAGTTCCTCATTTCGGAGAATGACCGTGAGAATATGAAGGTCTCAACAGGGGGGAACTACCTGATGAGGCTCACCCTTCTCTCCGTCGTTGGAGATAGTCTTGAGGTCGATGAAGTGTGTCCCAATGACAGTGTTGTTCACAGGGTCATTGTCCCTCAGCTGTATCTTTATCCTCTGGCAGAGAGGGGGGAACATCTCCGTGAATACCAGCTGCTCGTTCCACACGGGGGCGTAGCTATGCTTCTTCACGCTGGTCTTGCCCTGGAAAATGATTTCAAAATGGCTGGTGATCTTCGCAGGACTTCTTTGCCCTGGAGATAGATATGGCAGCTGAATCAGGAAGGGGAGAGGCTTGTGAGGATTAGGTTAGTTGACATTTTGGATTATCGGCATTCTACTGTTGTTGTTTCTTAGCATCGCATATTACTACCCATTTGGGTTGTATGCATATGTACTAGTTACGCTAATATGGATAAGAAAGGTTGAATTTAGAAGAAGTGTATTTGCATTTCCGTGGAAGGAGAGATAAAAACTATTTAGAAAAAAAATCTCAGTACATCTGAACTAAGATTTGAACTCTGATGTTCCCTTCATTGGACGTCCTGTATATTGTGAAAGTGACACCCTTATATCATTTAATCACTGAAGAAAGATAACGTAATCTGTTCCAAATGCAACTCACAGTAAGTCCTGCAAAGGATACTTGGACGTAAGGATCCACAAGGTCCTTAAACTCGCCAGTGAAAGCCTTCTTGACGTTAGCGACGATGGAGGAGTTCATTTTGGGCAGACCGTCTGCCCGATACACTCGTACGATGAAGCGGGCCCTTTGTCGCTCCACGGGCACTCCATCTGGTAGCAGCAGGTTCCTGTTATCCAGATTGACAGGTATCAGATCAAATGAAGGAAAAACTCTTATTTCTTCTCTAGTGAACGTCTGAACTACTAGCTATAGATCGGTTGCAAACCTTTGAGTGTCTGAAATACAAATTGTAGATTGGCTGCAAATCAGTGGACATATAAACTACATTCTGTTCTGACTTAACTATAGGCTGTTGTTCATGAAAGACTGATCTATTGAACTAGATAAACAAACTGCTCATTTGAGTGACTTTGAACTATTCCAAATAGTGAACAGTATTGCCCAACTCTAGCTATGAGTGTATCCGTGATGTATGAGGTGATCTTTATCAAATGATAACACAGTTTAACATAAACAATGGTAGAGCAGACAAGATGTCCGACTCACGCCTCAATGTCATCCTCATCCTTCTCACTCTTCTGCGGCACCTTGACTGTGTCTCCTTTGCCGATGACGCTGATGTCGCATTTGAGGTAACCTTTGGGACCCCCAGCGATGTCATCTGGGTCCGTGAGCAGGGCCCACTTGTGGTAGAACTGGTGGTCTGTGGACACACTCTCATCATCATTGGACATCTTTGAACTTACAATCTAATGTTTACAGGAAGGATAGTTATAATGAGTTAAGCTGAGAAAAAAAAAAGTCCTATCTAAAAATTTCTGATGTACCCCCTTAGGTGTGTTTTATTTTATCAGTATTCAAGGCGTTTCTCCAAAGCGATACAACATTAACTTACAGGCAACGCTGTGGAGTCAGATTCAGAGTCATGGAGTCAGAAGCCATTTTGGATGGAGCCGAAGTCAGTAAAAATAAACTGACTCTCGCTCCGGCTTCAAAATAAAAATATAAAATACTATAACAACATATGGTAATATATATAATTTTAATCTTATACTATTTTATTCTTTAAGCCCGATATTTGGATTGAGAGATTTATTCAAGTATAAGTTCACAATGCCAAAGAAGTTTACCATGAAGTAAGTAATCTGGACCTAAAAAGGTTGAAGACACCGGTTTTTGACATTTCTGAAGGAGTCGTTGGAATTTAATAGTAGAAAATTAGAAGAATCATAGTCTAATATTTGGCGTACTGACTCCACAGACCTACTTACAGGATTATATTTTAACAGTTAATCGTGGAGTAAAAGGCCGTTAATAAACAGGTTGGCCAGATCCGGCACCAATTACCGCGGGAGAAATTAGGGCAATTGCTTGTTTGATATAAGTTTGTACATTTCATAGCGGCCGGTACAGGCTCTGGGTGATTATGTACAATCTGTTGTTTGTAGCAAGGACCTTATCTGACCGATAGAAAAAGTTACTAGATCACTTTTATAGTATTCATAAGTCAAGTCATTTGATCCTCAGTTGTCACTTTCAAATAGATAACTTGAATAATAATAAAAAATGTTATCAGTGCTAAAATTAAAATAAATATGTTTGTATTTTTTTATAAGTTCCTTCCAACCAAAGTTTTGACTGTAGCTACCTGTTGAGATTGTTTATTGTTTGTTATTTTCCTACCGCACCTTACCCGGGATATATGCATATTTAAATTAATGATATAGGGATACATAAGATTGGATTTAGAAGAAATGTGTATGCATTTGCGTGACAAAAAAACTCAACCAGGATTTATACCCCAAGTCATCAGACAGTCGAGAGACAAACATAAACCATTCAATGTGAGGTTTTTAACAATGCACTTTTTTTTATCAGCGCACAATTTACAAACTAACTTAATTCTAGAAAAAACATGATACCCAATCTCCCAAGATTTACATCTGTGACGGGAAACCCCGAATTTCAATTATTTTTCTCCCGGTCATGTCGGCAGTCAAACCAGTGACCCTTAACATATTAGACAGTCATGCTACCATCTGAGCAAATGTGTTGGCTAATTATTTCCCAAAATAATGTTTTCAAAAATTAAAATTCGCTATGCATAAAGCCACCACTAAAATACACATTTCTTATATAATCATATTTTATAGGACTCAATGTATAATGTTTCACAATTAAGTGAGTGTATAGTACAGTTCTGTTCGATTATGATAACCAGAGGCTAGACAGTTGAAATGCTACTAGATTTTTTTTTATCGCCAGGTCTAACTAGATACCTAGTTAGTATTCAGGTTATATGCATACATGAAAGTTACTCTAATGGGATAGGTACAGTAGCCCCATGGCTTCTTTGGTGCTGACTGACAGCTCACAGCTGACAGCTAAAAGCTTTGAAAAGATACCAGACCAAATGATGTATCCCTACGCCGAACCATATGATCTGCAAAAAAACATGTGTTTAAAAGATGTCACTTATGATGGTCAAAATTTAGGTATTATACTTAAATGTTGACTGTCAGAAGTCAGCTGTGAGCTGTCAGTCAGCACCAAAGAAGCCATGAGGCTACTGTATAAGGAAGGCAGCATTGTATATGTAATCTACTCGCATTTGCTTGAAAGGAGCGATCCAAACCATTTAGGAAAAAAATTCCCTTTGTAGACTCAACTGAGTTTCGAACTTCAATCTCCCTGTCTTCAGCAGGCCAGTCTAATTGACCATTCAGCTACTGAAGCGGGTATTACTAAATATATTTTCACATATTCAGACATCAAGTCATGTTATCTGCAGATCTCATTTTTTGACAGGTAGTAATACTATCTATACATTATACAACAAATATAGTAACATGTTAAATGCTATCCTCAAAATATACGATTGATTTTTTTTAAACTGTCCTTTATACCAAGTTCTTACTGTAAGTACAATGCTAATGCACAGTGCCATGTTGTGAGAGGTTGCCAGTGTATGCAGAGTTTGTTTGGACTGTAGGTACCTGTAATGTGTTCTCATCACTCAGTAGAACACTCATTGTCCAGGTATCAACAAACATACATTTCCTTGTGAGGAATCTAAAAAATAGTCTATTAGTGATCGGTAAAATGGGGAGAGAGTGGAGAGGAAAATACCACAAGCTCTGCTTACTCTGGCAACACTTCACATCGCACCCGTCGCTAATGTAAATTTCAATACAACTCTATGTCATAATGTATCGTAACAGTAATAACAATTATCAGCCATGCCGTTATGGCAAAAGGAATAACTTGTGTTTTAGTAATGTTTTATTGAGTCACCTTATCAGATCATTAGACTTATTACCAAGTTGGGTGTTTTAAAAATGATGGGGTTAAATATTTCAAATACTGGGGTGCTTTACACATCTTTGGACACCTATATCCTAATATGCCTTTTATGACTCTAAATTAGGTTTTATTATCAAAACTTAAATTTGAATGTACGTTTGAATTTTTAGCTTAAAAAAATACTTGCTAGTTTCATTATCCTTAGAGTGGAGTTAGGATGATCAGGTCTCATAGATTACGGTGGACAGGACATGCACCATGAATGGGAGGATCTAGACCCGTGTTCAGGGCAATGACTGGAAAAACAAATGGGAAGAGACCATTGGCAAGACCTAGATGCGGTTTGGAGGTTAACATTAGAATGGAGAGAGAGAGAGATAGAGAGAGAGAGAGAGAGAAAGAGAGAGTAATGAGGGGGACTGGACAGAACTAGTTCAAGATAAGGATAAGGTGTAATGAGATGGAATGGATAGAACTAGCTAAAGATAAGAATAAGGTGTAATGAGATGGAATGGATAGAACTAGCTCCAGATAGGGATAGGGTCTAATGAGGTGAACTGTATGGAACTAGCTTAAGATAAGGATAAGGTGTAATGAGATGGAATGGATAGAACTAGCTCAAGATAGGGATAGGGTGTAATTAGATGGAATATGAATGTTTGTCAAAATAATATATTTTTTTTTTCCTTAGGAAAACTTATTAAGTTTTCCTAATAAAATATTTTTGAAAATGTCGTCTCTATTATATAGACTACACTAGAGAGTAAGCTTATAAGAAACAGATACACCCCAATTTTCTTAAAAATATACATATCACTACTA
This sequence comes from Timema shepardi, assembly GCA_902151425.1. NCBI lineage: Eukaryota > Metazoa > Arthropoda > Insecta > Phasmatodea > Timematidae > Timema > Timema shepardi. The sequence continues at coordinate 13,162 of CABFVX010001037.1, read as the reverse complement.
TACAACGTTACTAGATCTACCCGCCTCGGTGGCGTAGTTAGCTAACGCGCTAGTCGTGTTGAGCTCAACTGCTGAGATCGAGGTTAGAATCTCGGTCGGGTGAACTGAGGGTGGTTTTTATTAAATGGGTTTTCACTCTCCCTCCAAGCAAATATGGGTACACTTCCTATATTAGCGCAGTTAGTACATAGGCGTATAAGCCGAACGGGTAGTAACTAAGACGCAGTGATAAAAAAAAAAACCTTTAATCTACTTAAATAGCTTAAATCAAAAAGAAAAAAATTCCAATCAGCAGTTATGAAAAAGGTTAAGTGGGCCTACAGGTTGATAATGTTTTGTTCTACTGAAAAAGTGCACGTGTAAAATATAAACTAGGGTAGACATAATATAATAATATTTAGCACCGCGTCTTAACTACCCGTTCGGGTTATACGCTTTTAAGTACTAATTACTATAATGGGTTAAGAACTGGGAAGGTTTAATTAGAGGAAGTGAACCCGCATTTTCGTGGAGGGAGAGTGGAAAACAATTTAGGAAAAACCACCCCCCAGTTCACCCGACCGAGATTCGTAGGGTAAACAAAAGTGTTAAAAATCATAGAACTCTGAATCAGCCTTTTTTTTTCCTTCCCTCTCTCTATCTCTCAAATCTCTTCATCGGAGAAAAGAGCTCTTCTATTGAAGAAGTTCGAAGGAGAGGGGCTTTCTGTTTTAAGAGCGGCTAATGAACGTTAGGAAGAGGGGGTGAAGGTGGGTATACTTGGGAGAAGTTCTAAAACTTTTAACGAGGTGAATTGTTGGGTTTAGCCCGGTCAGCAGGTTGATGAGAAATATTGTTCCCCGAGCTCCAAGGGGGAGCAAAGATTTTACTGGAACAGATTTACTTTTTTTTAAAAGCACCTGCGTCTTAATTAATGTACGGACAGACTGGGCGAGCGACTAAAAAATAAAATAGAACACATTGGTTCTAACGAGAGGTGGCCAACCAGACTGGAGCGAGCGAGCGAGCTAGCGCGCGCTTGGAAGATAGAACCGATTCTATTTTTCAATCACGCGCGCTCGAGCCGGAACAGCCTAGTTTACAGGCGCTAGGCAATATTCATGTATGTTGGTTCATTGAGTGCTAGGAAAACTTCTCATTTTGACCTGATATGACTTTTTTTTATAGTTAACGATAGGTTTAGCACACTTGCTACTAACAAAGTTGGCCTTTACAAATAAGTCACCATTAGCGTGGAGAGAGGATGGGAAAACCACAATAATAAATCAGTTGTCAAAACCCACCCTCAGTTCACTGAGCCAAGATTCAAAGCTTTGCCTCCTCATCAACAGCTATCGAGAGCTATCTGCTAATCACGCGCTCGCCTGTCAGTCTGGCAGAACACTAGGAGGGGAGTTAAAAGTTTTACGTAAGCATATTTTTGAAAATTTTGGACCCCCTAGGACTTGGTTCACACCTTCGCCGAGAATAAAAATCAGAATCTTTTTGAGTAGAGCAGCAATTCACTCGCTGTATGTTTACCCATGATGCATTGCAACGCTAACTTAAAACAGTTTATTATGAACATATTTTATTTTCTAGTACATAGACATATATTATAGATCATTCTCCCGATGGATGTTTTCAAATTATAACGCCGTGTCGTGGCACAATTCAATACATCGATACACACGCTTTACATTAACGGGTTAATTCAAATCTCCTCACAACAACCAACTAAACTGTCTGCTCGCTTCTAGCTCTACAGCGCATGCGCATTGATTTGAATTGACTGGTTCTCCTGTGCCAAACATCTCAGACAGAGCGGAAGAAATAGAGATGAGTAGAAGTTTATCGGAAAAAGCTCGCGTCGATGAGGCGGAAAACTTGTGATATGGCCTATAGCTTGTCATGCGACCACGTTTCTGTTTGGTGCTAGTTTTTCGGTGAAGGTGTGAATCTACAGTAACATCCTTTGTAAGAAAAAAAATAAGAAAAGCTCAAACCACCTTCCTTCCTTGATGTGTTTACTAACCGTTCGGGTTATCCGCATATGCAATAATTATGCTAGTATGTCAGAGATGAGGAAAGTTGAATTTAGAGGAAGTGTACCCAAATTCGTGTGTAGAGAAAGTGGAAAGCCATCTTAAGTAAGCTTGACCTGGATTTGAAAACCAATATACCCGTCATTGGTAGTCCAGTCGAATTCGAGAATGAAGCCTTGTGTAAAGAAAAAAACTATTTGCTGGCGGTATGTACTGGTTAAACTTGTAACAAAAGAATTATTAAATTTCGCATTAAATCTTATTCAATTTTCAATTTGTAACCAATCAGTGGCGGCTCGTAGCTAAAATTAGTGGGGGTGCTGCTAACACGGGAAGCCAAACAGTGCATTTTTTACTTCACAGCCGCAAAGCCAATTTTTCCGTTGGTATCATTCAGAATTAAAGCTACGAATATATTTCTTTTATTGCTTTTGCCTGGGTGAAATATTAGAATATCAGATGTTGAACGACCTCTTTTCTTAACTGTAACTTTCTCGTGAAGAGATAGCTGTGAAAACTTAAGCTGTTGAAGTTCACTTACAGTCACAGAACTTATTTCTTGGGGATGCAAGGCCATGGTTAAAGTTCTGTTAAATAAAAGAACCGAAACAAATTAATCAAATAGAATAGCTGGAAGCAGAATAATAATCTAATTATACACTCTTCTACACTTTATCCCGTTCAAGAATATGGTACACGGTTTTTAAGCACAACACACACTGGGTAAAAAAAACACTTCCTTCCACCATCACGGCAGAGCCGGCACTGCGAGAGCAACAGTGCTCTCTATACCTGGCAACCCCACCTTCCTCCCCAGCCCCTCCTATGTGTGCATGCGCACAACAGTCAAACGCCACGTCACTGGCACTGTGAAGCGCACCGTCCCATACAAAGATTTTTGTATCTTTTTCATAAACTGGAGGATGGCTACTGAATTACTGACATTAAGCTTAAGGAATATATATTGTACTACAAAAATAAATAAAGAATTAAAGAAAGAAAGGAATCATAATATTAAGTGGAAATAGGGGTTGCTGCAGTTCCACAGTGCTTATACACGAGCCGCCAATGTTTGTAACAATTTTCATACTTTTCGTCTGAGGCAGTTGTAACTTAGTAGTCAAAGTGTTCAGGTTTTGAATAAACTTGTTCAACCCAAACCGTTTGTGTTGTTTTAAATATTCGGTTGAGCGACCTAATTTCTCAATTTTTTACATGGTGTGTCGAATTTCACTTCTCATTCGACACACCTATGACTACATTGAGAAATATGCTGCCCGTTCCTACCTTAGACCATGCGGCCCCCAATGGGGTATTTGTAATTAATTTGATACTAAGTTGTTTGCAGTTTTATACGTTTTGAGTGGAATATTTTTTTTACCCAGTACACACCTTAGATTTTGGCACGAATCATGGTGTATATATAACGTACTATTTATATATTATTTCAAATTAATAATCAAAATAGTCTTATAGTAATCCTAAAATAGATCAAATTGAATAGTGGTTTGTTACTCTTTCATGAAAAAACAAACAAAAACAAAACACTCAACCGATTGTGTTGAAATTTCGCGTAGATACATCTAGGACGTCTGGTTGATATACAGGATAATTCAAATTTGCGCCCGGCATTTGTTTAGGTGAGGGATAAAAAATACTTTTTGGTCATATTTTCAGCTTCTGCTTATTGAATTTTCATTGGGCATTTAAGTTTAAAATGTTGCAGGATATAAATACGCATTATAAAACACATTCCGTATGAAAAACGAGCTTGTTTACTTAAAAATATAAAAAATAAATTTGTTCAAGATAGACATAGTTTGTAGTGAGGTGGACTGGATAGAACTAGCTCAAGATAGGGATAGGGTGTAATGAGGTGGACTGGATTGAACTAGTTCAAGAGAGGGATAGGGTATGAGGTGGACTGGATAGAACTAGCTCAAGATAGATATAGGGTGTAATGAGGTGGACTGGATAGAACTAGCTCAAGAGAGGGATAGGGTATGAGGTGGACTGGATAGAATTAGCTAAAGATAGATATAGGGTGTAATGAGGTGGACTGGATAGAACTAGCTCAAGATAGATATAGGGTGTAATGAGGTGGACTGGATAGAACTATCTCAAGATAGGGATAGGGTGTAATGAGATGGAATGGATAGAACTAGCTCAAGATAGGGATAGGGTGTAATGAGATGGAATGGATAGAACTAGCTCAAGATAGGGATAGGGTGAAATGATGTGGACTGGATAGAACTAGCTCAAGATAGGGGCAGGCAACGCACTTAAAAGTATGACTATGAACTTTAAAGTTCCTAATGCCAAAGAGTGAGTTATCGATGTGGGCCACAAACAAAAAGGTTTTCCTACACAAATTGGACTATACCCAAGTAAGGTGTTATCCGTGGGTTGAGAAGGAGGACGATAAACTTCGCGATTAAAAGGAAATCCTCTTGGCTTTAGTTGCACAGACAACGTTGCCACATCTTTTAATTTAAGCTTCAGGTTTATAGAGGGTGCGTGTGTGTGTTTTATGTGTAGTTTCCAACCCCCACCCCCTAATAACGTTTTGTAAGTTGCAGTTTACCTTCTTCGCTGTTGTAAAGGCACGCGCAATCCCCCCCTTTCCCTCAGGCATTAAAGCCCTAGACGTGTCGGCACGCCGCCTGATGCTTCTACACTCGGGTCAATTAAAATAGAGACCTGTATCATCTGGCTCAAATGGCGATTTAAAAATAAAATTGGGTAAATATTTCAGGTCATTGAAATTCTAGAGGAAGAAGACACGTTCGTAAGGGCTTTGATCATGATATTGTCAAACACAGGGTAAACCTTAGGGCTGTGTAAACGGTATGGTCCGCACACGGCCCTGTTATATGTGGGGTTCCACGCTCGCTTTGGTGACACGTTAATGAGATGTAATGGATAGAACTAGCTCAAGATAGGAATAGGGTGTAATTTGATGGAGTGGATAGAACTAGCTCCAGATAGGGATTGGGTGTAATGAGATGGAATCTATAGAACTAGCTCAAGATAGGGATAAGGTGTAATGAGATGGAATGGATAGAACTAGATTAAGATAGGGATAAGGTATAATGAGGTGAACTGTATGGAACTAGCTTAAGATAGGGATAGGGTGTAATGAGATGGAATGGATAGAACTAGCTCAAGATAGGGATAGGGTGTAATTAGGTGGAGTGGATAGAACTAGCTCAAGATAGGGATAAGGTGTAATGAGATGGAATGGATAGAACTAGATTAAGATAGGGATAAGGTATAATGAGATGGAATGTATATAACTAGCTCAAGATAGGAATAGGGTGTAATGAGGTGGGCTGGATGGAACTAGCTCCATATATGGACAGGTAGTGTACTTTGGTAAGTGCTGCGTTGAACCTTTGAGTTCCTAATGCCATAGAGTAAGTAAGTAAATGAGTGAATTAGGAGTTACTAATTCTACACCATAATATGTATGGGTATATTTTGGTTCTCATGTTCTATATGACCACTTTATTTTTACTGCTCATAGTCTAATGACCTATCTGGACTACATACATCTAATTATGTTAATGGGACAGGAATGTCATATATATATATATATATATATATATATATATGTATAATTTAGAGTAAACGCACCCACATTTTTGTAAATGCCAAGTGAGAAACTATTTAAGAGTTTGTTTCCACACTGAGTCTTACTGCCAGTTTGTGTTATCTGGATATTTAGACTAATCAGCTAGGAACGAGAAAGGTAGAATTTAGAGGAAATATTCCACCATTTGCATGAAAGGCGAGTGGGAAATTATTTAAGAAAACGTTACCATGAGTATACCTGATCAAGGTTCAAACCCCGATCTCCCTGTTATCTGCGGTCCAATCCTTTGGGAGAATGACACCTTAGACCATACAGCCAATGAACTAGGTTGTTTATAAACCCCAATCAATCTAGCTGGGTTTTGAATCTCGACCTTCCCTTCACCAGAAAACCAACCTAGATGAGCTTAACATTTAGTCCACTTGCCCACCGATTTGGGTATGATTCTCTAAAAACAAAATTTAAACACATTTCAAATGTTAAAAAAAA
>CABFVX010001036.1:174337-199119 GCA_902151425.1 Timema shepardi | reverse complement strand
ATTCTTGCTAACGTAACTAAAATTTTGGGGAGTGTTCAACATACCTTTTAGAAGAAAACAAATCACAACCGTTGGAAAGGCGTTTAAAAAAAATTGTTAAAACTATTTTTTGGCCTAGAAAACCAGAAATAATGCTTGAATTGTATTCTACGGAGTGGCCACTTTGTAACCATGTAGGTAATGTAATACAGCTTAAACTAGGTGTCGCATCGTGGTGCATTTTTTCTGAATTATTTTTTTTTAGTAAGGAAATTGAGACCAGTGAGTCCCTTTTACTATATTTAAAAAATATGTGAGAATTTAAATATTACTAAACTGATATAATAATAGTTATTGATTGAAATTATTTTTCTGTCAGACTAAGAATGCAGAAAACCGTTCTACTACATTTCCCGGTTGTTCCGCTTCTGTGTCCGAATGGTCTTTAGGCGTCAATCTCACGTTAGACTGGACTGCCGATGTCTAGAGGAGATCGGGGTTTGAATCCCGGTCGGATGTATTGAGAGGGTTTTTCCTCGATGGTTTTACACTCTAACGCCACGCGCATGCGCGCAATACTCATTCCTTACACATCAGTATAATTAGTAACCGACCCCGTAGTCAGTGCACCTGACTACGGGTACAGGGGTCCCGGGCTCTATTCCCGGCTGGTAACGTGGGTATTCTTCCATTGAGGGGGATTATCCCAAATGTTACCGGGGTCTGGTTAATTAGGATTAAGTTAGGTTAAGACCCACACTGGCTCCACAATTGTATAATAACAATCATCACATCCTCTCATTGCGGGTAGAAGGTGTAGTAGACAACCTCCATTGGTGAACCCCGACAACGCTCTGTGCCGACAGAGCTGTTAATAGTCTACACATAAGGCGACCCAACCTGGATACTATGATGTCCCTCCCGGTCATGTATGTTACACTCGGTTTGCCATACCTCGAGTATATTTTCTTTGCAAGTGGATGTAAACTAATGTAATTCCAGAGCCGTTTTTTGATAGTTATTACCGCTTGGCCACAAGAGATCTCCAAAGAAAGGTCCGCACCGTCTTTAAAGTTGCTCCGACATTTTGCATTTTGTTTCGGGGGTTAATTTTTTTTTTTTAACTTTTTGAAATTTTCCCGGCCGTTACAGGCTAGAAGCTATAAGTTTGCCAAATTTCAAGTTTATGGCTCATCTGGAAGTGGGTCAACCATGTGGCTTTATAGTAGTATATAAAATAATGAGAAGAAAAGAAAGAGTCCTAAGCGCCATTTCACACTGGCATCCGTGGTATACGTGGAATCCATGGTTGAACGTTTTGTAGTAATTGCTTCCCAGCTTATCAAATGGGGCAATTCACACTTACTACCCGTTTGGGTTGTACGCACTTACGCTAATGTGTAATGGTAGGGTTATTGTGAGATGAAATGAAGAACCTACATTTTAACGTGGGACTCTAACCACGGTGGGGGCCTGTCATTCCCCAAATTCACAAGATGTCTTGTTAGAGGTGAAGGAAGGGTTTGGTAATAAGATAAATCTGTGCCAGGATCGAGGATTGAACCCCGGACCTCCAGCATAGAGGTCTGACACCTTACCCCTAGACTACCAGGTCACCCTAAAGTTTGTAGACATCAAAAATGTCCAGGGACGTTTGGTTGCTGTGTGAATTGTCACGTCCATGGGCATTTATTTCGTCCATGGTTACCGTGGACACCGTGTGTGCCAGTGTGAAATGGCCTTTAGTAAATAAGCATATAAACCTGATGGGTTGTAAGACACGGTGTTAAAATAAAATAACACATCACGGCTGTTTTGAAATAAGGCAGTCTGTCCTGTTACTAATATCCAACCAGCCAGCACGCTGGTCCTGAAGGCCACTTTGCATATTATAATCTCGCCACAGCCGAATGAATGGCAAATCAGAACAATGTCTACTTTCTTATTTCGGCTAACCGCAAGATATATCGGCGCGACGACGCACTATGTGAGATTTCTCTTCGTCCACGTGATGTAATCTGCCTTCAATGAGCGCCCTAAAGCAAGCGGACATACGATACGAGCAAACTACTCATTTGTTTTTTTGTTTTGTTTGTATTAAAGTGAGTGAAGACCACTCCCTTTTATATCTTCTCTTGAACTTTCACGTTTGGTAGTCTAATGTGTTAAATGTAGTGCCTAGTGAGAGAACTTATCTCTTCACTGTCCGACGTACACTTTCTAAATACGTGATACTGCAAGTACTTGACTTAAAAACTAGCTTTACATAAGTTAGCAAACCTTTCAGGCATAGACTGGGATCAAACCAGGGTCTCCAATATTCTTATTCGACCTCCCTGGCTACTACGGCACGAATTGGGGGTGCGATTGTTGGATATAATATAGCCATATGTTTAGCACTTTATAATACTCCCCTATTCCCCCCCCCCCTCTTTCCGCCGTACACACAACGTCCGAATGTGTGAAGGAAACGGTCTGTCTGGGTTAAGTACGAAGAACTTCACTGAAATTAACCGACTGTAGTTGACGGGGAGATCGAGGTTCGAATCTCGGTCGGGTGTACTGAGAGAGGGGGTTTTACAAAACTTGTTTTACACTCTCCCTTCACGCAGATGCGGTTACATGAATATAACCTTTCTAATACCTAGGACAATTAGCTTAATTAGTACATAGGCATATATACTCGAACGGATAGTGAGACGCGGTGCTAAAAAAAACACTCACTTTTACCCTAAAAGATAAAACGTCTTACTTTGACCCACTATATTATGACCGTATCTTATAAGCTCGCCATAGTGAAACATTGTTAAGTAGGAGTGTAGGTAGGATAAGTGAAACTAGCTAAAGTTGCCAGATTTACACTCATTTATCCATTCGCCAAACCATTTGATCTGCAATATCATATGTTGACTTGTTTTCACTTTTAATAAATATTAATTATTTCCTAATAGGTTGACGTTAATTACTTTCGGCCAATGTTTGCGATACAGAACCTTCCGCCAACTGTCACCGCCACGCCTACCTTAGATAGACTATATTCTTACTACCTTTCAGGGTAAACGAAAGGTAAAAGATATGATAGAAAGCTACCACATGGGGAAAACAAGTTAGTGTTGTTGTCCGATATTGAACTCTGACCTACGGGGTCAAGGTCCTGCGTATTGTCCGTGTGGCCAACCTTGGTTGAGCTGCGCGACATTCGATCATAGAACCTCCTGTTCGTAATATTTTAATCATACATGGTAAATTGCCGATTTATAAAAATGGAAATGTCAATATATTAGTGCGTTTAACATTGGACCAAATGATAGGTTCATCTAGTTTGTCAGCTACGTGGAGGTCAGGATTCAAATCCTGTGAGGGTATAACATTTTCTCTAAATGTTAACCTTCCTTATCCCGACCCAAATAAATTAATTAAAGTGCGTATAGTTTGATCGGGTAATCAGTTGAGGAGGGCGAGTGGTATGGTTTAATCTTAAAGTTAGTACACTAGTGAGAAGGTTAGATTAAGAGGAATTACGCTCGAATTAGCGGGGATAGAGAAAGTGAATCTTTGAGACCTAAGTTTTGTATTATAATTTTTGAATATTTGCGTTTACCACAAGAATTATTAACGATTTAATCCCAAAGATTAGGGATTACAAGGCTAGTTTCGAGGAAATGCACCCGCATTGACATGAAGTGAGTGTGATAAAATCGCATAAAGGTGAGAGGGTAGGGATAATATCGTCAGTAGAATTTAACTGGATTCAAACCTTGTGACTTAATACTTTAATAAGAATCAAGGCATATAAACCGAACGGGTAGTAAGATGCGATGCTAAAAAAAAGGGGGGAACCCGCTTCAATGATCTAAGGCGTCACTCTCATGTTAGACTGGCCTGCTGTTGACGGGTAGATCGGTGTTCGAATCCCAGTCTATTCTGAGGATGTTTTTCCTATATGGTTTCCCACACTCTTTCCACGCAAATGCGGTAAAATTACCTCTTAAAATGCTTCCTTCTTCATCTCTAACCTGTTAGAGTAATAATCATACATACGTCTCGCCTGAACAAGTAATAAGACGCGGTGATATTTAAAAAATAATCAAATTCACCTGTGAATCTTAACGCATTGGTCATCGATGTGTGTATCTGAATTTCAAAAACCAATTAAATTGAGCCTAACCTTACTCCCCCTCTTATTAAGAATAAAATGTTACCTCGAACATATTGTAAGCCGTGAGGAGTATCTAACGCTCAGCTGGAAGGCTAATACTGAACTGAAGTCTGGTGGCTATATATTGTATTAATTTCCAATTACTATTCTACATTTTAATCCTATTGGCAGTGAAGTGCCCAATCCACCACCGCCAACCTTGATTATTAGGTACTTCTTTATTAGGCGCGTTAATTTGATGTGTGGGTGGCAGTACGAAATTGTGTAATACGTTATGTTCCTGTTTTCACGACAAATTAAAGTCATAACCAACCATTGTGACACAAACAAAAGTAAATTTACTCAGACTAATGTGTCCTTGCAGATCTACGCCAGTGGATTCTGGAGGCGGTAGTCAAAGGCTGGCGCTAATAATATTTAATATTTAGCACCGCGTCTTACTACCCATTCGGGTTATATGCTTTAAGTACTAATTACTCTAATGGATTAGGACTTGGGAAGGTTGAATTAGAGGAAGTGTCGAGATTCGAACCTCGATCTCCCCGTCCTCAGCAGTCTAGCTCATCACGACAAGCGCGTTAGCCAACTACGCAACCGAGGCGGGTAAAGGCTGGCGCTAAATGATAACTTTTTTTTTATTTTCTCGTATTTACAAAGTATAGAGAAAGTCCTAAAAGTTCATGAAAAATTGATCAGTTCCCCCCTCCCTTAAATAAAAGGGAGGTTTACCGTGGTTCCGGTAGAAACTGTTTCCAATAGGACGTTTATTTACGTGCTCCTAGAATGCACAAACTGTTGTTTGCTTTGCTATTTTTTATTGCATACGTTTTAAAACAAGGATTATTTATTATTTTATTTTTTCGTGCTTTGGGGAAGTGGGGATTGAACTCCCCCGACGTCTTCTTTTAGCCTACACTTGGGATAATTATTAATACATTATTTTTTAATTCCTACTCAATATCTATACTACAGACAATTTTCATGGAAAGTCACTTTTAGAAAATGTAAAATTTTGTTTGCAAAAAATGACAACATAAATTTGTACCGTATTATTTTTGTTATTTTATAATTACTAGCAAAACTACAGTTACCCCATGGCTTCTTTGGTGCTGACTGACAGCTCACAGCTGACAGTTGACAGCTTTAAAAAGTTACCAGACCAAATTACTTATCCCTACGCCGAACCAGATGATCTGCAAAAACATTTGTTTAGCATCTGTCACTTTTAACAGTCAAAATTTAGGTATATACCTAAATGTTGACTGCCAGAAGTGAGCTGTGAGCTGTCAGTCAGCACCAAAGAAGCCATGGGGCTACTCTACAACTACGTATATCATTATTTGACGTATGAATATGGTAAAGTAGATCCAGGGACTTGAGTTTCTGTAAGATAATACCCTTCCTACGAAAATTGGACCATAACTCAATAAAATATTATAAAAGTCACAGCACCTACAACTTCATTTTTTTGTTACTGTATATTATTTTAAGAGGGATTTAATATGTTTAAAAACTTCCTTGAAATCTCCTACTGGGGGTACTTCCCCGCAAACCACCACAGGTAGAATCAGACCACCCTCCTACCCCCAAAAAAATCTGGTTATAGCTCTGAGTCAGGGGGAATTCAGGATAAATGTATCTTCTACCCCTATCCCATTTGTGTAAATTTACGGGTAGTCCGGCTGGTTAGTGATAGCAGAGTGTAAAAGNGGGAGGTTAAGTTTGGATGGAAGAAAACATGAGTTGAAGTTTCTAATTTTCGTATATTTAAAAAAAAATTGGAGATCAATATAAATAAAATCTTTTTCCAGCATATACGTTTAGCTTTGTTTTCTACACTCAATAATTCAAACAATTCTTGAATATTCTTTCATCTGAAAAAGTGACACTTGGATACAGGGATCGAACTCGGAACCTTTGACTTGGTACCACTGGGCTATCCAGGAGTCATCCTTCACTCATATTTTAAGGCACAGTCTGTGATGGACGTGTTTAACTAAAATACGAGTGAAGAGTGACTATTCCTGAATAGCTTAGTGGTAAGGGGATTGAAGTACTAAGCCAAAAGGCTCCTGGTTCGATTCCTGTGTTTAGGTTTAATCTTTCAATTTATATAATATTATAGTTTTGCTCTTTAATTCATCAATTCTTGAATATATGTAATGAATATATGTATTTAATATTGTGAGCAGAAACTTTTAAAATGAAGATTAAAAAAAAGTCCTGTTCAAATTACACAATGTTCATGCCAATTATTAGAGAACTTTTTTTTAAATACCTTGTGTATAAAATTAATCTAAACTTCTTGAAGAAATATTTGATTCAAAAATATATTTTGTAAACATAGTGACATTAGCTCTCGTTTCTTCCCGTCCCACCTTAAAAAAAACTTACTCAAGTTTCTTTTCAAGGTAACTTGATAACGATGTTTCATATTTTGATGAACGCAGCATCATATTCGCAAATCTCGTGTCAAGTCAGCCAGTCAGTTCCAAGAGTGAACGTCCTGAGCTGGTTTCTTATGAACGAAGAGCTGACAGGAAGTGGTCCCACAACTCTGACTGGGCATAAACGGAAGAACAACCCTCCCACGTTCAGGATGTATTGTCGGTAGCAGAACTATCTCTCAACTCCAGTTCTTTTTTAAACCTCTCTAATTACCTGATCAACTCGCGCACATATGTACTGATTATGCTAGTGAGTTAGTGGTGAAGAAGGTTGAATCTAAATTAATTGTACCCGCATTTGCGTGAATAGAGAGAGTTGAACAAATCTAGGGAAAACAACCCTTAGTACACCGACCGGGATTCGAACCCCGATCTCCCTGTCATCGGTATTCTAGTTTGACACGAGATTGACGCCTGAGACTATACTGTCACAGAAGCAGGTATGATATTTATTAATATGGTCGAAATCCGATCTTCTTTGTCGTCTGCAGTCGAATCTATTGCGAGAATGACGCTTAAGACCATGCGGCCACTAAAGTAAATTCGGAACAAGCGGGGGACTACGAGGATACATTATTTTCACAAATTTTAAAATTACAGTTGAAATATTTAGGTTAAATTTTCATTTATTTAACTAATTGTATAATACATAATGAGTTAAAGGAAAACATTATGTTGACTTCAACATGTAAATATTAAGCATTTATCAGATATCACTTTTTCTTCCTATTCTATTTAACTTTGAACCTTTTTATCCAATAAAATATATTTCCTCTAGCTTAGTTTTTTCTCCCCGTTTTCCGAAAAGTCTGTTCGAACTATCCGGAATTTCAGACTTCGGGTTTCGGTCTAAGGGATTTAACGATATAATTATATATTTATTGTATTCCTTCTCGTTTCTTAAGCTAGTTGAGTAGTTTATTGTAGTTTTATAGAATTCATAGCACCTATAAAAAAAATCCTGATTTTTTGCTAGGAAGAACAAGTAGGCCTATCTAGTACCGTAGTTACTTAAGTTACTAAAACAATTTTAAAATACATACATTGAGTCATGTTATCAGTAACTGTCATTTTATATACCTATTATCAATATCTATAGGCCTAAAATAAAACTAATAATATAGTAAATATTACTAGTGGCTGCAGATTATTGCACTTAAATGTATTTTCAACTTTTTATTGGGAAAGGATCTTTATAATAAGGCCTTTCTTACTTTATAGAAAATGTGAAAAATATAGCTATGGTACTCAAACTTTACGGTACAGTTCTTTGAAATATAATTCCTTCAAAATTAAGCATCAACATGGAAACATGACTGAACTTAACTGTATTTGTAAGAATGGGAAAAGATATATGAGGTACACAAAACATTACTTTTAAATATATTCTCAAAATTAAGCGGTAAAATTAAAACGTGGCTTAACTAATGTATTTGTATTGTGTTAATATTTGTTAAAATGGACATCAAAACCCATTATTTGAAAAAAATTAACACCAAAACTCATAATTAGATAGTTAAAATGGATTTTTTTAACATCATTCAATATCATTTTTATCGTTTTTTAGCTTATAATACATACCTAAACATATTTAAACATAATTTTATCATTCTCGAAACAAAACGTAGACTTAACAACTTAACCTTTTAATTTTCTAATTATACTCAATATTATTGATTCAAATGCGAATTAACGATAGCAATATTCCAATAAAAAAATTCCCCCAGTCTTGGCATCTCAATTTAGATGTGCTCGGATCAACAAATAAAGATTACGCTATTATTTTTTTTAGCTAAATATATGTATTTTATTTAGAGATTTACAGTCACTCGGCAAATAACTGTTTCCGAGGTGATTAAACAAAGAATGAAAAAATTATAATTATCTATGAAAATTGGATTTTCGTGGAAAACTACTATTTTTCCCGACATCCTGGACTCTAACCGTTAAAATGAATAGTCGTCTGTCAAAATCTGTTTAGTCATTTCCTCTTAATTTCTATTACCGGAAACGGGCTTATCAAATTATATATAAGATGTTTGTATTTTCTAAACTGTTCTTTTAACCAAAGCTTTGTTTTGTTTAAACAAAAAAAAACTTAATAAATTGTTTCAAGGACGGTGGGAGGGGGCACTTTTAGATAAATACTTGTAATCTCTAGAAGGATTTTTCCCGCGACCGATTATATCAACACAACTTTAGAAATTTGCTCAACTTTAGAACATTGGTTTTAAAACTGTGGTACACGTAGCACTTTGGGTCGCGGCATAAGTGTAAATAATTTTAAGTAAAAGTGGTTTTTATTTTTTATCCATGTTAACCTAATTTAACGTAATATAAAAAAAATTGAAACAAGTTTAGGGCTTTCATTAGTTATTTATCTTATGTATTTTGATTCAAATATGACTTTTCTCTTTTCATTATGGCTAAGCTGCAAATAAATCTATACCTCATTGCAAAATTGTTGTCCATCAATTACTTTTTAATAAGCATGCGAGCCATTTTGGATAGGAATGGAATTGTTTTATGTACTAACCCACATATTTGAATTAATTAAATAAAACTTTCAATAAAGATATATTTTATGATGTAACCTTTGATAACATTGTTGCGCGGGACATAGGAAGTTTGTGAAAATGTTTTATTGAGCTGATTAAAATATTTATTGTTGTAGGTTAAAATGTAAAATATTTAATTAATTATTTTTAATGAAATGTTTTAGTCAAAATAAAACACTCCCTTACAGGGCTAAGCAAATAATTAACAAAAACACGGAAATATAGAGTGGTTTTATTTATTTTTTATTTTTCATTTTACTTTCTCTCAACACCACGTAGAGAAAGTATTGTGATGGGGAAAAATAAAATCAAACTCAAGATTTTGATTACGGTCGACGTTTCATGACCCCCTGAAACCAAACAAGTTGTTTTCGTGATCCCGTCTGTCTGTACCTCGGGCTAGAGATGAAACTATTTTACCGATTGGGCTAAAACTTGGGTATCTAAGCTTTTCATAGGGTCTCCCCGAGGTGTTTTTTAGATATCCAACCATAAATTTAAGGGTAGTTTACTGAAGGGCAAAAAAATCAATTTTATTTAAATTTAATCTAACGATTTTTATTAATTTTTTATAGACACTCTTTATCAATTATAAACAAGATGGCAATTCTCGTTTTCTCATTAAAATTACTTTGAAGGTACTATTATTGTAAAATTTTAGTACTATTAAAGATAAAAATCCTTTATTTGAAATATACCTTCAGATAAAACCAATAATTCCTGAGTTATAATCAAATATTTATACTATTTAATTCAGGACTTTGAAAATTAATTTGATTCTTATGCTCAATTTTTCTGTGATTGTTCCTAGTTCCTAATGCCATAGAGTAAGTAAGTAACAGTGTATATTATTTCATTTATGATATTTGGTGTAGTGTTTCATAAGTCTTACGAGTTTTCAAAATATGTATATTTTATTATAAAAGCGGGAGAAAATCTCTGCGATGTACCATACCGTTCACTTAAAATTAGCTCATAGTTTGTTTTTTGTTTTTGTGTCAAGTTTTTACGAATGAGAAGGTACGCGACCGAAAAGAGATTCTGAAAACCACCGGTATAGAACATATTATATTTTCCCCAGTTAGGCTATATGCATTTGTCCTAGCTATAGCAATGGTTTAAGGGTGAAAAGGTTGAATATATAGGCAGTGCGCCCACATTTACATTGAAGTAGAATGTAAAACTACCTAACTTTAGGATAAACCCCCCTCGGTGCATTCGGCCAGGATTCAAACCCCTTTTGGGCCTAAAGATTCTCTCAAATGTAATGTTGAAATAAATAGTCTGTACCAGGCATTGAACCCAGGGCCCTTTAAACTCAGAAGGTGGTAAACTTGCAGGCTGTGTGGCTCATTAACTTGTTTCTAACTATGAAACGGGGAATAGTCAAAAAAAAGGGCGGGATGCTTTAATTTTCATTTCTATATCATTTCATGGAAGATTAAATATTTTTTTTCACAAATTTTGAATAATAACAAAGTTATTATTGTAATAAAAAGTTTTTAAAAACTCGCCATCACAGGAGCACGTTAATATTTAGAACGTAACTACATTTTAAAAGAATGTCACAACATGGCACCAAAAGTATTTTAATATGCAGCATTTAACAATGTTATCCAAACCGAACAAAACCTAACCTCTTCCAGACATCAATAACACATGTTTCATTAAATTCCAGAATCTATCTACAATTATTTGCCAATATTAAATTTGTCATAATCAGAAATTTGCTTTTAGTGTTGAGTGTATAGATCAAGGCTTCCCAAACCTTTTAGATTGAAGGATCAGGAAAGGCCAGAAAGACAAAGACAAGCTCAAATCATCATAAAATATATTACGCTAATATTATCTTACTACTTGTTCGGCTTATACGCTATTATGAAAATGCAATAATGACATTTAAATTTTACAACTATAAAAGTACATAATAAACGTAAATATCACATTCTTTGTCTGCATCTTTGGCATGAATATCCTTTATTCTAATTTGGGGGAGGGGGGGTGGCAATCCTAATTACAAACAAATAAATAATATTTTAAAATTGCCTCACTTAACCTGAAATAACTAAGGTGTAGCTCACTTTAAAAAAAAACGCTGGTATGTATAGTAAAACTTAATATTTTATATTTCATAAAATGTCACGAAAGAAAATAATTAAAGAATCCCGCCCCCTTTCCGTACTATTCCCATGAAAAAGTAATAAGCCGTTTCTTACCATGGCGGATGAATCTAACTTGGAAGATTTCGCACGCACCTAGTCTTGTATCTCGAGCTGTACTCTTGTTACGATCGAGCAACGAACCACCACCACCACCCGGACGGACAAACACACCTTCGTTATCTGACCGCGAGAGTCCCACTCTCACTGTTCGCTCGACGGAATGGCGGGAGTGGGAGGAGGGTAGAAAGTGTTGTGTGGGTCAGTAGTAACCACTTCAAGGGCAGTGTGACATGTGCGTGCAGTCTCATCATCCACTGGTCGGTGGTCGACCACTTTTATTTTTTACCACCGCGTTTTACTACCTGTTCAGTCTATACGTGATAATTACTCCAATAGCTCGACCCCGTGCTGCAGTGGTCAGTGCACCTGGCTGCGAACCTTGGGGTCCCGGGCTCGATTCCCGGCCGGTACTTTGATTATGTTTATCTTAAAGCGAATTATCCTAAAGGTCACCAGGGTATAGTAACTTAAGCTTTAGTTAGGTTTAAGATTATCACTGACCTACACCTCAAGATTTAGTATCATCCCATAATGCACCCCTGGTAACTCCCTGTGCCGCCAGAGAAGCTAATAGTTAACATACTGGCGACCGAACTGGATGAAATGTCCTTCCTCGGTGAGTAATGCCATACGCTGAAAAAATAGTAAAACTATTTCTTAAAGGGTTAGGGATGAGGAGGAAAGTATTTTAGAGGTAATCCACCCTAGATTTGCATAGAAGTAGGGTGGGAACCCATCTATGAAAATCACTCTCATTATACCTGACTGGGATTCGAACCACGATCGCCCCCCCCCCTCCCCCGCCGTCATCAGCTGGAAATTCACACATTTGAGTGATACCTTAGACCACTCGGCTACTGAGTCACCCACTTGAAAGTGTGTGTGTCAAACTGTATCCATCGGGTGACGAAACCAGGTCGGGGGGCAATTGCACCTCTGGAAAAAAAATCCCCCCCCCCCAGATATATTTCATATCCGCTGATATTATCGAGTATGCAGCTGAAAGATGGCCTTGAATCAAATTTTAAATTACTTTGAGAACCCTCCATACAAATGCGGGTACTCTTCCTCTAAATTAAACCTTCATCATTCCAAACTCTTTATTGTAATTAGTAAATGTGTGTTGTATAACTAAACTGGTAGTAATACGCAGTAATAAAAACATTAAAAAAATAATCGGAGAAGACCTTCAAATAGTTTCTAGGGCTATCAAATTTTCAAAAATTTGCCGCCGAAGGAGGATCAATCCATATAGCTTCTAGAAGTATCCACATTTCAAAAAACTTCTGAGGAAGTATTATCCTAATAGCTCATAAAAATTATATAACCTTCAAAAATTGGAGAGGAGGATCACTCTATATTTAGGGACATCCACTTTTCAAACAATTATCGGGGAGGGTGGGGGTGAAAGGCAAGTCTCTAAAAACACTTTAATTGTACTTATTTCCCCTCTGTTCCCCCTCCCTCCGCCCATCCCAAAACAAATAAGGTTCCTCCGCCACTTGTATTCATATACTTTGTTCGCCTTGAAAGCTGCAAGATTATCTTATGGATTCCAAATAGCGTATGTCTATTGTAGAATTCTGGTAGGATGAAAATGGTATAAAATAGAAACATTTTTGCGGTCAATATTTATAACATTTTACAATATTATTAGTGTTATTTGTTGACCTTGGTGGTCTTGGCGTAAAAACCCGATGTTCGCGAGTTCAAACCCTGCCGACGTCTTGAGCGATACAAATCTGTAACACAACTTATTTCGTAGCCGTCTGTCCCATGTCGTTTATGGCATGTAAAATAACCCTGGAAGGTATATGGGAATAACCTTTCCCGTCAAATTTGTTAGGCTCTTTTGCGCTTGCTCATAGAAATTCACTATGGAAGGCCACGGAGAACCACCACACTTTTTAAAGTCCTTTAATACATGGGTATTTCTCTCAGGTGGTACAGGCAGCATTAACTAGCGCCGGACGTATAGAAAGAAATCACATCAAACAAACCTTTAGGTTGTTGACCCAAGAAGGAAAATTTCCTCACTCTATAGTTCTATAAATTTCAGTCTAGACGGAGTCTTCATATTACCTGTTTTACTATCCAAAGATATGTGATTTGTTGAACATAGACCTTGTCGAGCATAGACCATGCCGAACATTAACAAGCTTTCAGGTATAGTCCGTGCAAAAAGTATCTTGACGGTAACGATGTTCGTACCTTGGTAAATTGATGATCATATTATAACTATTATTACTATTTTGTTGCTCTGTCTAAACTGACTAATTATATCAGTCCTGGAGTTTTAATGACAACTTTTTCTCTTCGTTTAATGCCGCTATGCTCATGGCAGATATTCACAAACTGTTATCACCATGTGAAGAAAATTAAACGAAATGTTTATACAAGGGCTTTTTTTCTGAAAGAATTTTTGTTAAAAAAAACTGCAAAAACACCTTAATTCTCCTTCCATTTACTGATGAATTACCCACCTCGGTGGCGTAGTTAGCTAACGCACTGGTTTATTGTTGAACCAGACTGCCGAGGACGGGGAGATCTAGTTTCGAATGTCGGTTGGATGAACTGGGGCGAGTTTTTCCTAAATGGCTTTCCACTCTCTCTCAACGCAAATGCGGGTTCACTTCCTTTATAATCAACCTTACCAATTCCTAACGCATTGGCGTAATTAGTGCTTAAGCGTACAACCCGAACGGATAGTAAGATGCAGTGCTAAGTATTATTATTAGTATTATTTATTCGAGAATTGTTCTCGTCACCGAGTAGAACATTATTTAGCCACTCCCACTCCCACGGGAGGCATTTAAAGTTGAGAACTTGTTTGGTTGGTTGGTCAAATGGGGAGCGAGTGTAAGAGAACTTAGTCCAGGGTACAATTTTAGCCAACTATACTGTCAGTATTCACGGTCGGAATTCGAATTTCAACCTGACCCTCAAAATCCAGTCTAGTGCATTGCAAGTAGGTCACTCGAAAATCCGTTTAGTTTGAATGAATCTAGCCTCGTGTTTAGTTATAAAGCGTTTAAAAAAACCGGTAGTTGTTAGATCATTTACTCAAAGACTTGTATCAGACTTTCTTTCCGTCAAGTTTTGTTTGTTGTTGACGTGTTTTTTTTTTTATTAGTTGCGAAAATGATGTCCACGCGAGGTGAAATTCTATACGTAGGTCCAGTCGCGAAAATGAGTGTGGTATCCATCAGCCACTCGGTAGGTAATTGGTAAAGAACATGTCTTTACATTCCGCAGTAACTTTCTTCTCGACCTAAAGACAAAATCCACCAAGCTGAAACAACCATAGACGTATCATTGGCGCGACCAAATTCGTGTCCCTACAAGTGTCGTAAAATGGGTCGTGATTTCAATTTGAAATGGTGATATTACGTTTCTTATGATTTGTACAAAAAAAAAACTTTTTTATTCTCCGCGTCTTTTTAACTTGTTCGGGATATACGTATTCTTACAGTTCACTTTTCATAGAAAGAACCTTATTTGAAATACAATTTGTTTATCGACTTTTAAAACATGTTATTATATTATTATTGTTATTTTATAGATATTGATTATATATATCAAGAGTGACAGCCTCAGATCACATTAATAGACGTATGAATACGTGAAAGTAGATCTAGTAACTTTTCTAGGTGCCAGATAAGCCTCTTCCTATTAAACTTTTGACTGTACACTATTGTAGAGTTAGAATTTATAGGAAATATACCCGTATTTGCGTGGAGGGAGAGTGGAGGAAATAATTTAGGAAATACCGCTCTTAGTACACCCGACTGGTATTTGAAGCCCGACCTCTTTACTACGGGCAAGTAGGACTAAATGAACCTGATATATAGGGCCAGTTCCATAGTCAGATGAGTATGGCTAAATTGTGGAGCTACACTAAATACAAGACGACACCGAAACTCGAATGGAATGGGCCAGTTTCGCATATGAAACTTTCCATCCCATTCCATTCTGGTCTAGGTAGAGGGATGACATATTACATTTAGTGCAGCACCGCAATCGAAGCGTACTCGACCCACGAAACTGGTCTATATACTGCGATGTGAGTTAAATCATTTGTAATTTAACATAAAAACTCATACTTTTATTTTGGCGAGGGTGTGGGGGGAGTGAGAAGGGGTGCTTAGAGCACTTTATAAACACAGGGGATATTTTGTGTGGAGCTGTCGGCCAGTAGAACAAACGGGGAAAGAATAAAATCTAAAACCATCAAAAGTGTGGGGGGTTTTTTTAGCACCGCGTCTTACCACCCGTTCGGGTTATACGTTAATGTAGGGCCTACTACTTACGCTAATGGTTTTAGGGATAGGACATGTTATATTTATAGTAAGTTTACCCGCAATTTCCTCGAGGGAGAGTGAAAAAACATTTTGGTAAAAGCCCCCTCAGCACACCCAACCGAGATTCGAACCTCAATCTCCCCGTCATCGGCAGTCTAGTCTACTGCGAGGGAAGCGCGGTATACCATGCGGCCACCGAAGTGGGTGTAACCTCTGTTTATTTTGTCTTTAGCACCGCATTTTACTACCCATTCTGGAAATACGCCTATGTACTAATTACTCTAATGAGCTAGGTATGAGGGAAGGTCGAATTTAAAGCAAGTGCACTCACATTTGCGTGGGAAAGGATTTATGGAAAAACCAACCTCAGTACACTCGACTGGAATAGAACCGCGCGATCTCCCTTTCAATCGGCAATTTATTCTATTGCTTTAAACGATTGGACCACTGAAACTTTTTTTTTTAATTTCCTCCAACAAAATAAGTTCAGAATTACATCCAGCCTGTACACTGTCCATTTTTAAACTATTCTGCACAAGTAGAAACAACAACCGCTAGGGTAGAATCAGCAGCGCTATAGTAGCTGTTTAACAGTCGCGTTTTTACAGTCAGGTGTAGATTCAAGTTTTTGGGGGCGTAAACTAGCGGTGGTTTCGGATCTCGGCCGACTTTACGAAGGTATTTTTCCCTAAATTAAACGGGTTTTTTTTATTGCCATCTCGCAAATAGGGGTAAATTTCCTACTAATTCTATCTTCCTCATTCTAAGAATAGTTCTGGATAGTCAAAGTCTAAAATAAAGCGTTAAAAAAAAATCGGCTCTCTTATATTTCTATGGCATTGGATTTAAAAAAACAAACTGGTGGTGATTGGTGGGGAACGACATGATGGAATAGCGGATAGATAGATTAAAAAAAGAGTTTAATATAGAAGTGCGTGATCTTTGGTGAGAGTGACAGGTCTCTCGTCATACCCGCCAATCATCCTCATTGGCCACGCCCCTGAATTACCTCCACTGTAAAGGCAGTGACCCCAAAACAAAATGAACGCGGCATGGGTCTGCGTTCGAGTACCGGTGCGGAATGTTGGTCAACAATTCTTTGAAGACGTATCTTTTGATTGATATAACGTGTTGTTCTCATGTTAGACTGACCTGATGATAATGGCGTCCTGACAAATGGTACCAGCGACATTTCGTACCACTCGGGGGGGATGGCTACCAGATAAGGGTATACTAATGACTTTAAAATATTTTCGGTGCGACAAATGGTACCACTTTTATCTATTTAAAAAATCGAGCTAATATGTTCAACCCATGTTGAATACTGTATAGTAGATGGCTGTGAGAACGTCAAAATTTCCGTTAGTGTAAGTTGAATATTGGGTTAAGTTAGATAAGTTTGGGTGACCTGGTGGTCTAGGGTAAGGTGTCAGACTTCTGTGCCTGGGTCTGCGGCTCAATCCTCGGTCCCGGCACAGATTTATCTGTTCGTCAAACTCTTCCTTCGCCTTTGACACGTCGTGTATTAATCACAACTTGTGAATGTGTGGAATGCCTTGCCTCCAGCGTGGTTCGGATCCCACGTTAAACTGTAGGTCCTCCATTTCATCTCACAATCACCCTACCATTACACATTAGCGTAATTGCGTATAACCCGAACGGCTAGTAAGACGTGGTGCTAATAAAAATACTAAATAAGGTTAGGTTAAGTTATATTTCAACTATTCGAAACGCTTCACTACCATTGTAATTCTCCTTTGTGACGTGACCTTGCATAACAGAAGCATTTTAAACACTAATTAAATTAAATTCGCCTAAGTGAATTTAAAACTGGTTCCTGGTACACCTTCTCATCAAGAGGTACCATTTGTCGCATCGTAAGTATTTTAAAGACATCAGTAGACCCTTCTGAGTTAGCCATTCTCCCGAGTGGTACGAAATGTCACTGATACCATTTGTCAGATATTCGTTGATAACTGGGAGATTGGGGTTCGAATCTTGGTCGGCCTCTCACCTTCCATGCGAACGCGGATAGATTACCTCTATAATGCAATGCATTCTCCCTCATCTCTACTACGTTAGAGTAATTATCATATATATGGGTAGGCCTACTACCTGAACAGGTAATAAAACGCGGTGGAGGGGAAAATACTTTCAACTTTCACAGTTTGACAACTTACATTATTTTGGCACAACTTTTTTTTTTACCTTAAAAATGCAAAAATGTCAATCACTGAAATAGTCAATTTCGCTAATATTTATTTATTTTTGGCTCTAAGCTCACCTTGATGCCGTGATCTCAGTGTCGCTACAATCAGCTCAGAGGTTGGAAATATTGTTATACTCTTCATGCTCCTAATAAAGTTCGGACTAATTATTTATACCAGTCTCTTTGTACTTGTTTGTTGTGACCGTGGTGTGTCTAGTCTTTATACACCTCCTCCTTTCCTGATTACTAAAAAAACCTCATTGCTCTGATTTTATTGCAGAATGTAGTCCGTCCACTTGGGTCAACAACGTTTTCAAGTGAAACTCGAGCCTTTTATTACACACATTCTTTACAAGTCTTCATATTTTGTATTTGTATGTATGTGTGTGTGAGCGTGAGGTTCTATCTAGTCCAACTCATTACACCCTCTCCCTATCTTTAGCTAGCTCTATCCAGTCCACCTCATTACACCCTTTCCCTATCTTTAGCTAGCTCTATCCAGTCCACCTCATTGCACCCTATCCCTATCTTGAGCTAGCTATAACCAGTCCACCTCATTACACCCTATCCCTATCTTTAGCTAGCTATATCCAGTCCACCTCATTACACCCTTTCCCTATCTTTAGCTAGCTCTATCCAGTCCACCTCATTACACCCTATCCCTATCTTGAGCTAGTTCTATCCAGTCCACCTCATTACACCCTATCCCTATCTTGAGCTAGTTATATCCAGTCCACCTCATTACACCCTATCCCTATCTTGAGCTAGTTATATCCAGTCCACCTCATTACACCCTATCCCTATCTTGAGCTAGTTATATCCAGTCCACCTCATTACACCCTATCCCTATCATGAGCTAGTTCTATTCAGTCCACCTCACTACACCCTTTCCCTATCTTTAGCTAGCTCTATCCAGTCAACCTCATTACACCCTCTCCCTATCTTGAGCTAGTTATATCCAGTACATCTCATTACACCCTATCCCTATCTTTAGCTAGCTCTATCCAGTCCACTTCATTACACCCTCTCCCTTTCTTGAGCTAGTTATATCCAGTCCACCTCATTGCACCCTATCCCTATCTTGAGCTGGTTCTATCCAATCCACCTTGTTAAACTCTATCTCTATCTTGTGTTAAGGCTCATTCACACGGGGTAAGTAGGGAGGCAATTCGAATGAGCCAGTAGTTTGACTGGCCACTTTACTAGTGTCACCAATAACAAGTAACCGTTTACACACGATCAAGTCATTTGTCTTATAGAGAGCGAGCATGATGAATCCGTTTGTGCCTCGCCGTCATCGTCGAGATGTGAAAAAATGTGTCAAACGCTTTGTACAAGTTTTAGTTTGTGAATTAAGTGAAAAAATTCAAGAATAAGTGACCATAATGAAACGAAAATGGGTACTAGAGTGGATAAGTAGAAGGGGAAACTCATGGGGCATCTGCTATTCTATTGATTATATAGTATCTGCCTCTGATCACCTCATTTTAAAGTAGCAGCACAACGAAAGAACACTAAAAACGGTCACTTCGTATAGAGCCAGTACCATCCGGGAAAATCAGGGAAAACGGGAATTAGCAGGGAATTTGAAGTGATCGGGGGAAAACGGGAATAAGCCGGGAATTTGTTAAATCACAATAAAAATCCAGGAAAATGATATTTTACTCAAAATATGAAATACTATTATCATTAAATCAGTAAATAATGTTGTTATTTTGTTTGTAGCTGTGTAATATATTTTTATTCATAGTAAACAATTTTAATACAGATTTTAAAAAATATTCAAATTTTAAAACTTATTATTATTCATAAAAAATATTAATAGAAAAGCGAATGGAGGAGGGGGGAAGTTAGAAGGATGTTACATACATTTTAGTGGGAAATTTTAGGAAATGATCTAGGGAAATCAGGGAAAAAGTCGGGGATTTCATTGGTCAAGTTGAGTAGACACCATGTAAATCCCGTGCGTCCTCTCCAACCCTGTGCGCTCGACTATATACTCCATTCACGGTAGGAATTACTCTCTAAAAGGTCTTTTTTTCCTACCAATGTCTTATTATATAATAGATTTCTGTTAGGGAAAAAAGACTTTCAGAAAAAATTCCTACGTTGAACAGACTTTTTTTTTACACTTGCCTGTATCTGTTTACACTGGTCGAGTGGGGTGAGCAGGGGGAGGAAGGAGAGTGGGCGAGTGAATGGATCTCCTGTCTCTCCACTCGACTCTCCCATTTACTCTCTAGAATACTCCCCTCAATACTAGCCCAACTGCTTTACACGGGGCAAGTAGCTTGCTTTTCCCCACTTGCTCCAGTTACTCTCCCGGCTACTCGACCAATGTAAACCGGCCTTTAGTCCAGTACCTCTTCAACACACTATATCCCTATCTCGAGCTGGTACTAACCAGTCCACCTCATTAACCCCATATTTTTCAGGTAGATTATAATGCTATCCTCCCATCTGTGTCTAGGTTTTCAAAATAATAATTTAAACAGTTTCTTAATATTTGAAGAGGCCTTACTCTTTATTTAAAAGGTTTATTGTCCATTTGTATTAATTTTGGTGTAAAAGATTATAAAAAACTTTAAAAATACGGGCGGGTTATGCGCAGGCAGTCTAATCGTTGACCTCGTTGGTCTTGGGGTAAAGTTCTCACCTCATGACCCGATATTTGGGTTCAAACCCAGCCGGGGACTACGGATGAGTCTTGAGTGATAAAAATCTGTAGCACAACCTCTTACAGAGGGGATGTAAAGATGTCGGTCCCGTGTCGATTGTGGCTTGTAAAAGAACCCTGGAAGGTGTGAAAATACATTTCCCGGCGAAATTGGTAAGCCTTTTTGCTCTCACTCATAGAAATGATCGTTTGCTGATATAATTACTCGGTTCAAAAAGTGCACGTTAATATCTCAAATAAAAGAAAATGAAATGGTTCTCTTTAGTCTAGCGATTTTCAACTTGTTTTTTATATTATTGAACAGAGTGCTAAAATTTTCAACGCCCACCGCCAGTTTTTATCAATAAAATAGCTAAAGTAGCTCC
This sequence comes from Timema shepardi, assembly GCA_902151425.1. NCBI lineage: Eukaryota > Metazoa > Arthropoda > Insecta > Phasmatodea > Timematidae > Timema > Timema shepardi. The sequence goes on along the minus strand of CABFVX010001036.1, from coordinate 178,202 downwards.
GTGGCTTCTTTGGTGCTGAGTGACAGCTCACAGCTGACAGTTGACTGCTTTAAAAAGTTACCAGACCAAATTACGTATCCCTACGCCGAACCAGATGATCTGCAAAAACATCTGTTTAGCAGCTGTCACTTTTGACAGTCAAAATTTAGGTATATACCTAAATGTTGACTGTCAGAAGTCAGCTGTGAGCTGTCAGTCAGCACCAAAGAAGCCATGGGGCTACTATAGTAGTATTAAGATTGTGTGTAAAAATTTAATAACTAAAATTCTAATAACAATTGCATTACTTTTTAAAACCATTTTGATAACTTTTTTTTTTTTAGCACCGCGTCTTACAACCTACTCGGTTTATATAATTAAGTACTTAATTATGCAAAGGGTTTTAAGGACTTAGGAACGTTATATGTTGTAAGAGAAGTGAGAAGTGTACCTGAACTTTCATGGAAAGATAATGGAAAATCATTTTGGAAAAACCATCCTCAATGCACCCAACCGAGATTCGAACCTCGATCTCTCCGTCAACGGCAGTCAAGTCTACTGTGAGAGTAGCGCATTAGACCATGCTGACACCGAAGCGAGTGATTCATGTATTTAAAAAGATTGTTTTTTATTCCTCTAATATTTCTTCGCTTTCTCTTTGATCTTTCAACCAAACTCCCACGCCACACCTGTTAACCCAGCGCAGCACACCGGTTGAAAAACTCCGGTCTAGTTTATTGCGAGTGTGACACCTGGACCTAGGGATGTGGAATCTAAAGAAAAGTATCGATACTAGACTCATTAAAAGTATCGGAAGAAAAATATTGATACCGTACTAGTATGTGAAAAGGTGTGTGTTTTTAATCTAGCCATTTTAATGTCAACTTTTGCATCATAATAGTATTTTATTATTTATTTAAACAATGAAAATTATAGTGAGTGAACTCTACAAAAGCTTATTTTGTTTAGTTTGCGATGACCGTGCTCATTGATAAAGGAAGGGGTAGTAAGTGGATTGGTTGCCACTCGCTCCGTCACCCGTTCAGGCATCAGGCCATGCAGGAAATGAGTGAGAATAATAATAAATAGTGTCATTTGTTTTTCCTATACAGTCCAATCTATTAAAACATGAGTCAAGATAACAAAAAAGTCCTTTCGATAACGATCGGATACCAGAGTTTGAATACAAATATCAGTAAACGTATCGGTGACCTGGTGGTTTAGGGGTAAGGTGTCAGACTTCTGTGTTGGGGGTCCGGGGTTCAATCCTCAGTCCCGGCACAGATTTATCTGATTACCAAAGCCTTCCTTCACCTCTGACAAGACATCTTGTGAATGTGGGGAATGCCAGGCCTCCACCGTGGTTCGGATTCCACGTTAAACTGTAGGTCCTCCATTTCATCTCACAATCACCCTACTATTACACATTAGCGTAAGTGGGTATAACCCGAACTGGTAGTAAGACGCGGTACTACTACTAATAATAATAATAGTAAACGTATCGGAAAACAATATCGATATTAGTAAAGTATCGCTACTTTTTTTTCGCATCCTTACCTTGACCACTCGCCCGCCAAGGCGGGCTACCTAATGTTGGCTATAGTAAACCCGACGTACTCCCAAATATTGGGACACATCTGCACTTTCCACAGTTCGCACCGTTCTTTGTCCCAGATTTGGAAACCGGAGGTTCGTTCCGTACCACAACCATCTTTTGTTTTTAGTGTGTTTGTTTCATGCGTTACGAAACAGGGCCTGATTACTTTCCTCGTTAGGTCGTGGGTTCGTAGCCGTGAAATCGTAGAACGTGCCGCAATAAGGGATATATATATATATATATACACACACACACACCGTGGTTTTATCGAAAAGGTTGGTGACCAAGGCACCGCCATCGAAGGTCACGCGGTCTAATTCGTCAATCTGGAGAATGGGAGGCTTAGGTTCGAATCTCGACTGGGATGCACTCGGTTGGATTTCCACTTGTGATATTGCACTGACCCCTGTTTGTTTTTTTTCTCGCGTCCTACTACACGTCCCGGTCATCCGTATATTTATACTGATTGGGTAGATATGAGGAAGGTATAACTTAGCTTAAGTGTGCCCGCATTTGCGGGTAGAGAGACTGATAAAGCCATTAAGAAAACAAATACTCGATACACTCTGCTGGGATTTGAACCTTAACTTCTCCATCACCGGCAAACTAGACATTATGAGACAAACTCCTTTTTTGCTTCCCTTCCCCTCGTGGGACATTTAAAAACTTGGCTTTACCTTACCATCTTCTCTCTACGCTAACTTAGGTGCATTTCCTCTTAAGTTTATCACCTTATTCCATCCCCTTTTCTTAAGTTGTGAGTGAATTCTTTATTGAGCTTATTAATTAATTAACAAAAGGCAGTCACATATTCAAGACTCGAGTATTAATATTTTATATTACTGTTCCCTCTAAGTTGCTTACCTCTCCATCAATTTAGTAGGTAAGTTACTCATCCTCCCAGAGATTCATTGGATAAGCTATTTACAAACCCAGTGATTCATTGGGTAAGGTACTTGTAAGCCCAATTATTAATTGGGTAAGGTACTTGTAAGCCCAGTGATTTACTGGATAAGCTATTTACCTGCCCAATTATTCAATGGATAAGTTACTTATCTCCCCAGTAATTCAGTGGGTAAGTTACTTACCTGCCCAGTAATTCAGTGGGTAAGTTACTTACCTGCCCAGTAATTCAGTGGGTAAGCTACTTACCTGTCCAGTGATTCAGTGGGTAAGCTACTTATCTGCCAGTGATTAATTGGGAAAGTTACTTATCTTACCAGTGAATAATTTTCTAAGTTACCTACCTTCTCAGTGAATCGGTGGGTAAGGTACTACTTATCTGCCCATTAATTCATTAACCAGGATAGTTCTGTTCTTCATGGGTTCTCTTGTGTTACAGTCGAGCAGCAAGTCTGGTAGCAGCGGCGTGCCTCCTCAACCCTACTACATGACCCACTCGTACCCCCCAGGGGGTCCGGGAGCATCTGCCACACTGCCCAGAGGGGGCCCTCTACTTCGAGCTTACTCTCCCGCGGCGATTCCGCCTGTCCCTGCCGACAGGTTGAAAACATTGCCGCAGTCAGGTGAGTGTGATCAGTCAGTCTGAGCAAACAATGAATATATAGCCATCTGTAAGGCCCTTTTACTTACCAGATTTATATTATGTAGTAGGGTTCTGGAAGGATAAAAAGGCCTTAAAGATGGATTAATGAAATGTTAATATTAAACATTAGGTTTAAGTCTAGTTCATGTTTATCAGCAGTATGGTGCTGTTTTCGTGTATGGCAAATAAGTGCTTTTCAAATTTCTCTTAAATTTAGATTATAAAATACAGTTTTCATATATACCCTTTGTCTAACCTGTAAGGTGGTAAGCTTACCTTGAACTAATCCACAATGCTTATAAAATAGGGTCATAGTGTAATACGTCAAGATCAGGGTAAATGAAGTGTACTTATGGTGGGAGTAAAGGTAACGCGAGCCAAGGAATGTGTTTTCGCATATATATTTTTTATAGAAAAACATTATTTTGACCAAAATAAATAAAATATGACTTTAGTAGAAACCTAAAGCTCAATTTTTTTCACATGGTGAAATCAATAGTTATTGAATATCTGTCATGAGCATAGCGGCATTAAATGACAAACTTTTTAAATGAAGAGAAAATGTTATCATTAAATTCCATAACAACCTTAACAGATATTAAATGATTGTTGAGGTCATCATGTAAAGAAAATTAAACTCTATCTGCACTGAAACAATATGATTGGTTTATTTTAGCTACAAAAAATGTCTTGATGTAAAAACTGCAAAAATACTTAGCTTTTTTTTTTTCCTCGTTCCCTAC
>CABFVX010001036.1:131159-171497 GCA_902151425.1 Timema shepardi | reverse complement strand
TAGGGTTGTATACATTTTTTTTTTAAATAGGCTAATCCTGTCCAACAGTGATCTTAACTATCGCTCAAACAGTGCCCCCAGCCAACAAACAGAGATTTATAGAATATAACTATTAAACTAATTACTAGCGCCTGCCATCAGGCCACCTGCTGACTTCAGGGTTGATATTTTGGCGCATGCGCGAGCAATTCCAACAGTATTCACCATTTAAATCGTCAAGGTCAAGTGCCCACCAATGAATTTGTATAAACTTGAAACAATTTTTCTTATGCTGTATCTTATTTTCAAGAGACGAGGATTGCCTTAAAAAGCGTCTTTTAGTGCTTCAATTTAATAAATTTTCCAGGGGGGGGGCGAACCCCCCCTCCGTACTGACAGTATTCACCCCCAGAACCCCGGGGTTTCCCCTCCCCCCACTTTGGGCGCTTTTGCGAGGATTGATCAGAAAAATAAAGTTGTACATCCTAATAATTAACATTGCTTTTTGATCAAAGTTCAAATGTTTAACTATCGCTGGCCTACTCACTAGAAAGCTCCAATGTCCCAGGTTGAGTTTTAGAATTACATGCGTGGCAAGAAGTGCGCAGGGACAGCTCAAAGCTGGCCTTTTTGTCGAAGTGCAAGCACTGAGCACTGATAGGTCTTTTGCGATCAAAGAATGACTACTCACGTGAGATTCATCGTCAAATTGTTGAAGTGATAGCCAATGGAGTAATGGCAAGGAGAATGTGACGAACGACAATTTGATCGGCCACATACAAGGTATGCACCAGACCCACAAACTCCAAGTTAAAATGGCTGCTCTCGTTGGGAGAGACCTTTCAACACGGGGATTGCCACGTGCAGTAAGAAGCGACCACATTTCTATCAAGCAGAGATCTTTAAAAACAGTTTACTTTAAAGATGGGTTTACTAGAGACCAGGAAAAAAAAAATATAGTCAATAAAACTGCCTTCACAAAGCTAGGTTCAGGTAGCAGCCCCATCTCATCTTGTAAACTAAACCCTCAAACGAGCTTACTCTGACTGGAAATTATAAATAAAACTTAGAATACAGTGATTTTTTTAACGAATTATCTAGTTGTAAACAATCTTCAAATACCCGACTAGCACTTCCCAGTGCCCAAGGACTCGGCCTGCCTCAAGAAGCACAGCCAAACCCCCATAAGGCTGAGTGTCTGGTGTATACCTTGTCTGTGACCATTGATTATCCTCTGGAATTGTGCAGCACATAGTGGATGAATTGCAGTGTTCAAAAGTATTTGCTAGACGTGTACCACACATGTTGACAGAAAATAACAAAGCAAAGGAATTATGTCATCTTTGAGTTAACTGCAGGGCTCTGCATCGGACGAACCCATTTTTCTGAATCTTATTGTGAATGGTGATGAATCTTGGCTCCATAACCTCATCCTCAGAAGTAAGCGAACAACCATGAAGTGGAAACAGTGTAATTCACTAATTCCAAGTGATTCACCATTCTGAACTGTCTCTGCGCGCCTCATTGCACACCTCTTGCTGTGCATATCATTGTAAAACTCAACCTAGGCACTATATATATACTCTTCTATTGAGTAGGTCAGCGATAAATGAGATTTCACTTGCACTGCAATGTAAATTGATAGGACATGTCATTTTTTTTCTTACTGGCCCTTGTAAATAAAAATAAAAATATTATGTATTTAATAATAGAATAATCACACTATTCTACTAATAGGATGTGTGCACCTATTGAGAACTGCAAATTAATAATTTAAAATAACTTGTAACACCATCATGAGTTAACTGCCGCACCCCGAGGTGCTGCAGCGCACAATTTAGAAGCTTGTAGTATAACCTATTACAAGAGCGGTGGTTTATACCATGCAGCCACCGAAGTGGGTCTGATTTAATTAAACAAACCAATATATCTATGAGATTATATATTTATTTAAAACATACGATTTGTTATAATAAAAGGTAGATCTCGTTTAAAATGGTGGGAAAGTGTCTGCCGGAAATGTTAGGAACCTTGCTAGCGCATTGTTAGTTGGTGCAGCGGTAGATTAAGTTGTGTTGACAAGTGTTCTTGCTGTATATAAAATGTAAGCTATGCTATATGTAATGATCTAGACTTTATTGAAGCCGAGTTATATTTTTCTTGTTTTATATTAAATTGATTTAGTGCAGCTGACATTTAAATATATTTTATAGTATATTTACAAGCACATTATTACTCAACGTTGCTAGTGACACAATCCATTACCCTGGTATGTGTTCTCATATAATTCAAGAATATTTGGATAAATATGAAACTAGACACAGAAATTGAATTTGGGACTTTTAATAATTATGACCCAAATTCATTCTTGTCTCCAGGTATGAGTATTTTTTTAAATATTTTTTACACTTTTTTTTGTGGGCGAGGGTGGTCACAATCTGAACCAAATACTAATTGCATCATTTTGCGTACCCATATAGTATATTAATTCCAATTTTCTTAAGAAGGGCCTTTTTAGAAAATAATGCAAATTTTTTTTCAGCAATAATGTATAGCATTCTATTATATTATAATTGTTATTTTATAGGTATTGATACTATCTATCAAAAGTGACAGCTACAGATCACATGACTTGACGTATGACTGTATGAAAGTATATCCAGAAGCTTCTTCTAGCTTTCAGATAAGGCCCTTCCTACGAAAATTGTACTGTACCAACATATTTTGTTTTAACAATCACCGACAGAGCACAGAAGTTCCTGTAATTGTATTGACACGGTTTCTTTTTTTTTTTACTAGCCTATTGAATCTATTGAAATGTATTTTTTTACAACACTAGACACACTTTGTAATAGTATTGACACAGTTATTTTTTATTAAATCCATTGAAATGTACATTTTTTTTACAAACAAAGTAGAATAATAATTGTAAACGTTTAAAATTAGATTTTTTTTTATTTTTTTTCATTTGGACTTACATTTTAGATTGATTTGACAGCACTCCATATACAGCTATCACTCAAAAAATAAAAATATGTTGATATGATACAAGCATATACATACAATTTACGTTGTCAATTAATGTATTTTGATGCTAATATGACAGGGTTCCCGATTTCATAAACAAATCGATCGAGGCCTTTTTAAACAAAAATCTTGATGTAGATTTTCACAAAAAATTACAAAATATCTTAAATTACACTGGAATTTTTTTATTACAAACCTTGTGACTTGGACAAGCAATCAAATTTATTGGTGAATTTTTGCCCAAGTATGACGGCCAGTTATATTAATTGCTATTATTATATGTTTTAAAAATGTTTGTTTAAAAAATGTTGTGCTACCACAATGAGGGGAAAATGTATTTCTGCACAACCCCCCGAACCCTTTTTTTATGGGCGTGTTCATTGGTATTCCATATTCTTACACAAAGCAAGCTCACTTACTATATCATTGAGAAACATACAAAAAACACTCAAAACTAGCTCTGAACCAAATAAAATATCTTCTAGCTATGTTTGCTATTGACGTGATTGAAATTTGGTTGTTGCTCCAAGGAGTTTTTAAATAATAACTACAATATTTCATAAGATAGCTTCAGATTATTTTGTTTATTGGGATTTTCAGCATATTAACAACTCCCTTTTTTTAATTTGCCCTTTTTGAACCGACTGATATCAACATACGACTTACTTAAATATAGAACAGACAGAATACCCAGCCCCTGGCCATTTCATCACTTTTAAGGGGGAAACCCACATTTCACCATTGATGCAGTTTTGGCCATGCCAGGAGTCGAACCCAGAACCATTATCTCAGTAGGCAAACTCGCTACCGACAGGGCCAAATTGTTGGACAATGAATTAAATTTATGGATAGGGATTAAGAGGACAAATTTGAGGAAATATCCCCCAATCTACATGGCAGTGTAAATATAAAAAATCAAAGTGATAACCAATAAATCATATGAGGAAAACCACCCACCATTGCACCCAGCTGAGATTAGATCCTCAACCTCCTTGTCACCGGAAATAATTGATTCACTTTGTTGCAAGACTGATTCTGATCTCCAAGACTGTGTGACCACTTCATTTCAGAGGATTAAACATATATTTGATAAGTGACTGTGAACATGGGCTTGAGAATACTGATTTAAAAAAATTACACCTATTACATTGTTGAGGCCTTGGATCACTTCGCCTGTGTTAGCGCACTAGTGTAAAATACGTTTTAACAGGCTTGCCAATGGGCTAACGCTTTGGTTATTTTCAAAATAGTATTTGTGTGCCATGCATGTATTTTCTACTCCACTCCACTACCCCATCATTTCATGGTATATCAATTGACTTTTTGTAAATTAGTTGATGTGTGTAGTTAATCTGGTAAATTTGGTATCATTGTATGGAATTTCCTAGTTATATAAATATAATGCATGTTTAAAGGACAGTGGAATCTCATCTATCCGACCCTCGTTGATCCGGATTTCTGGTCTAGTTGGACAAATTTTGGAATTTTTTTTAACAAATTTTTATGGGACGAATAATTGATATGTTTTTTTTAACTCTTTTAAAATACATTAACGATGATTAATGCAGACGCTACGACCCACCTAGACAAAGTGATGGTTTATTTGTAACACCAGTAAGAAACAATACTGGCCAAATGTATGGCGGTGAAATGTCTACGTGACCACACCACTTGTAAACGCCATTCAAAATTGCTCAACAAAACTTATTCGTTATTTTATGAATGAATACGAGCTGTAACATGTTTCAATTGTTTTATGATTTGTTATTGGGGACAAATAAATGGCTAGTTGTAGTAATATAGCTTTACTCCTTTAATCAATTTTTCTTATAATTTCCTGACTATTCAAATGTTTGTTAATCCGGATCACACTCGGTCCCAGTTAAGCCGAATAAACGAGGTTCAACTGTTTCATTTTTTCTTGGTGTTATTCTTTTCAAGAAGCTTTTTAAAATTGTTGATGGATATCATTTACTTACTTTTATAAATAGTAATCAGTTAAAAGTTATAGTCTACTAATCCTGGTTTGTAGTTTGCTGTTTTGCTCTTATTTTGGTAAATTTGCATTTTGACATTGCTTTTCACATGTGCTACTAATTTGCTTTTAAATATAAACCCTCTTTTCTGTGTTCTCATCCAAGCAATTATATATATAGATAATGAAAAGAGCATGTATAGAATAAATTGAAAAATGTATTAGTGACTCTTACTTCAAAATAAATTTAAATTTTTGTGAAATATTCACTTAAACGTTTTTTTAGGTTTATGGTAACTATTTTTTTTAAATAGAACATTGTTTTAGCTAATTAATGAAGGAAGATAAAATGTCTAATTTTTTTTAAATGACAAAATTAAATTGTCCTTTCTCTTTTAATATGAATTTGCAACATACTACAAAATAAATGTTACATAATAATATGTAATTATTCCAATGAAATATAAGTAGGCCTATCTTGAAAATATTTTGATCTCCTTTTTATTTTTTATTCTTTGTACATCCATTACTGTTTCTAGCCTATGGCCTGGGTCAGTTTTTTATTCAAGCCATATGGTTTTCTATTACCGGCCTGTTGTAGCTTCATACGCCCTATAATTGAATGTAAGACTAGGATATGCACAACATCCACTCCCCGGCCGTTAATTTATCAATGTAAAAGGGTAAACCCATATTTTCATCAATGATAAATTTTCAGCTATGCTGAGAATCTAACCCGAGACCCCTAGCTCGGTAGGCAACATGCTACCGACTATGCTAAGGTTTTTGACAACTCTTATCACTAAACAAACTATTTGTGAATACAGTCACAACTTTCTATCTTTTTCTTTTCATGTCAATAAAAAAAAATTTAACAAGTAATTTTTCTATATTTCATGATGGTTCATATACAGACTTCAAATTATAAATCCCTACAGTTAAATCTGGTAGTTTTAACTCAAAACACCATAGCATAGGTAAAAACTTAGATTATCCAATTTTATATTCAAAATTAAATTAAACCTCAACATAACCTAAAGCTCAAAATATTGGTGACACATTAATTTCAAAGAATATTCTAAATATTTTTCACTGATTTTAATAATTTAAACAATCCTTTATTTAGACCACACAAGGTTTTTGCTTTTTTTTTTATGTAAATATTTAAACTCATATCTAGCTATAAGATAGAAGAAGATCATTAGATTATTGATTTCTCCTTGCAATACTATTTTCTCACAAAATATGTAAACAATGTTTCACTGGAATAAATTATTTAGTTTACATGTAGCGTTATTAAGTTAATACACTAAATTGAAGAAGCATTATTAACTTTACTATTTCACTAAGAATAATTAAATAATTGTTTAGGAGCCTCAGCTCTGGTCGAGACTTAAGGAATTTAATTACATATGCTGACCACCTTTTATGAACAAGACTTGTTTTAACCACAGGCATATTTGAAACTTCACATATGTAGAAGAAACCCGTACACTGAATGTAGGCGAGACTGGGAAAGTGAGGGCCATGGAAATGAAGTGTGTGAGGATCATGTTAGCTGTCACGAGGAGAAACAAGATTAGGAATGAAGTTATCCGGGAAAGAGTTGGGGTACAGGTAGTACATGAGATTGTAGAGGAAGTAAGGGTGAGGTGGTATGGGTATGTAATGAGGATGGAGATGGATATGATGCCAAAATAAAATTATTGAAATTAAATACACAGGAAAAAGACCTCAAGGGAAACAAGAAAGAGACGGTAAGATCAGATAATATAAAGTGTGCAAGCGAGAGGAGGAGAATGGGAGTGATTAAAGGAGGAATAAATAGAGAAAGAAGGAGGCATTTAACTTAACTGACCTGGCCCCAGGCTGGAAACAATTGATGATGACATACCTAGTGTGATAGTAAGTAACTTACAAATAATCTGAAACTAGGCCCTATGTTTGATCTCAAGCGCAACTCCAACTAATTTAGGCAGCAATAAAAACTCTGGTGAGAAGTACTTCCATAGGCTATCTTTAATTAGGTTTTTTATAGTCTTCTTAAAATAACTTTGATTATCTGCTGATGTGATATATATATGTAGATGCGCTAAGGCACTCTTTACATATGAAATGAAGTTGAAACAAAGCTTAAAACATGCAAAGAAAGGTTTAAGCTAAAGTTAGGTTTTTGTTGTTGTCATTTAATACTAATTTTATTTTAAACTATTCTTAAAGTGTATCTAGGTAAAGAGAAAGGCTTGGAGAAATAAACAAACAATACTGTATTATTTTATTCCAACATATTTGGATGTGACTATGATTATGTCATACATGTCATTTAATCACTAGTCTGTGTTAAAATACTGTTTAGTGACTATAAAAATTATTATATGTTGAAATATGTCATATTTAGTGAGATATTTCAAATTCGTTCTTAATACAGTAAAGTTTTAATTCCAAAGATGCGAAGATAGGTGTTAAAACCAATATTTGACCTTCATCTTTGATATTTTGAAGATTTTCATACTCCTATTAATAGGCCAGGGATGATTTCTTGCATCACCTCTCATAATGTGCAGCTTGTCCAGTTTTATTAAGTGTAGATATATAAAGTAAAATATTTTTAGTAAGCATGTTTAGTTAATATTACTATAGTTGTTATCTTAGGTCAAATATTGTTTGAACAAATATTATTTCATATTTAAAAAAATTAGTTTTAAACAAATAGTCAACCATAGTATCATGGGGCCCCCCATGTTCTGTGACTACTTTTTAAAGGTAATCTGTCAGCCCCCCCTAAACCCGCGAGAACATATCAACAACATGGGGCAGGCCCTCCCCAGCTGGGAAAGGGGGGCACTGGCCCTAGAGTCCCAGATCGGATTTACGGTTCGTTCATATCCCCGACTGAGCGCAGGGATGCCAACCTCTACTCAACTCCAGGTCAGTTTGATCAGTCTAGAATGGGGAGGAACGAAATTCCAAACTGGTCAAGAGACTTGAATTATCGAAAACCAAAGGGAAAAGAAAATATTTGCACTCCAGTCTTTCATTCAGAACTTACGTCCCTTAAAAAAAATTGTTCTCTATTGATATAAATACTGAGCATGATAGTAAAATGATGTTAAATACCGATTTTAATCCGTTTCACATATATTACACTTTTTTGTAAAATGAAAGCTTGTCTTCCGGAATCTAACCAAGGAGCTTTAGTTAAATATATGAATGCCCTTACTATTGAGCTATTCAGGTTCATCCAATCCTCAAGATTATTCTTCACTAGTCCTAACAGTGTAAATGTGAGTTGCAATATTAGAGGTTTTACTCAGATTTGTACATTAAAACGACTATAAATATTTTGTGAGTGTTAGAACCTCTTCTAAACTTAAAAAATAATCAGGGACCTACATATAACTTTTTTTTAGCACCGCATCCTACTACCTCTGTTCGAGTTGTACACCTTTTTACCAATCATGCTAATGTGTCTGGGATGAGGAAGGTTGAATTTAGAAGAAATGTACCAATATTTTCATGGAGGGAGAGTGGAAAATCATTTAGGGAAAACCTCCCTCAGTACACCCCCTGACCCGGATTTGAACCTCAGTCGTCCCGTCATCGGCAGCCAATCTATTGTGAGAGTGATGCCTTAGACCATGCTGCCACCGAAGTGGTCCACGCCTACTTAGTTATGCTTTTAAAATCATTGCTGATCAAAACATGTATTAGTAAAATAAAACTCTCACTATGCCGAATTTCTTTATGAGATGGCTCGTACTATTTAATTGCTTTCAAAGATAATGCCCCATCGAAGTTGATGCTACTGCAGGTTTCACATCCAGTATGTTTCATTACTTAGATTCTTAATGCAAGAAAATTCAACTGCACAAACATAATAGATTGTGGGAAAAGTTATCAAGGTCTTTATTCACATCCTCGTTAGACAGTTTTAATTATCTACTCAGAACAAATATGGGGTTGGAAGTCTTCGAGGTTATTTTATGAGAAGATGAGTCTTAGAGAGCTGCGAATTTGTGGACACCTTTAAACAATTATGTGGTCTCACTAGGTTACAGAGTTCCCAGGCTGGTAAGAGGTACTTAAGATTATCAGTGAAGAATGAGCTTGAATATAATGGCAAACACTTGATTAGTTCATTGGTAAGAGTATTTGAACAATGAGCTGATCTGGACTATACTTTCCTTTCATGTTATTATTTATCAATTAACGTGTAAAATATTTTGCTGGTAGAAATTGGTTTTATTATTATTATTATTATTATTAATGCTAAAACTTTGAATAAATTTGTTTGTCATTGATTTGACTATAATTTTTGTTGGATACCTTTATGTCTAATACATTATTGATTTTAAACTTATAATATTTTATTCTTTTATTTTTTAATTTATTTGGGGTGATGTGAGGTTAAGCTTTGAAATATAATCATCAGTACAAATTTTAAATAAATAATTACTTGTTTATTATATGATTTAAACTTTTAAGTAGTAAAAGTTTTATTTAAAAATCAAATTTAAATCTTCTAAAACCATATTTATTGATGTCAATTCTTTTAATCCCAGATTATATTCTACTCTATGTTTATCTTATATTATCCTTACCTTTTGTCTGGATGGTTTGGGTGGTGTGTAGAAAATATAATAAATACATATTGAGAAAGATTACAGGAGGAAAATATTCGGTTCAACTTTAAGGCCGAAATTAGATGTAGCTGCTTTTGTGTATTATCACAAAATAAAGTCAACAATGTGTCACATCTTAAAGCTACTCGCGGATAATATTTAGAAAATCCTCTGGCTGCAAACGTGACTATATCATTGATAGGAAATATATTTAGTCAAGTGAAAATATAGCTAAAAAAGCATTTATATTTATATATATAAAAGTCAAATTTAACAATAAATTCATTTATAGATAATTTTATATTTAGAAATTAATATTTGTCAAATGTATTAGAGTCTCAATTATTAGAGTTTGATGGGGCCAAGCCAACCTTTAAATATCGAAAACTTTGTGAAGGACTTTGTGTTTACACATTTAATAACACATCTTTACTAGTTCAACAAAGAAATGCTTCAAATAAAGATTAAAATAACAACAAAAGATTGATAATTTTCTACATACCCTTGAATATTTTATTTAACAACGTCCATAAGATGGCCACTATTATATGCTATACATTATTGTATGCACTTCTCGAAACGTGACATGACTTTGTGCAACGTCTCTTGTTGAATTGCTTCAACTTCCATCACAACTATTTCTTTAATTTCATAAATAATTGTTCTTGAGCGAGTTGCGTGGACATGACTCTTTAATATGCCCCACAAGATAAAGTCCGGAGCTGTTAATTCTGATTAATGTGTTAGCCAAGCGATGTCTCTCAATCATGAAACAAGGTGCCTAGGAAAAATTTTGCGAACCACCCCCATCGATGTTTGGGCATCTTGCTGGAACCATATTTTTGTTGGCATACATACCCTTACATTAACCTTCAAGGCTCGGAAAGTTTGAGCATCTACGGAGGTGCTTTGCAAAATGTTTCCTGGCCACTCTGTTTCACAATTCGGGTATATTGCATGGCCACCACGCTCACTACACTTAAAGTGCCCTCGAAGTGTAAGCAAGAGCTGTACAGGGCACACTTTGTGATCATAGTCACATATGCGGTAGAAACATGGACATTGATTATAAAAGTTACAAGGAAAGTGGAGGCCATGGGAATTAATTTTGTGAGGAGCATATTATCTGTCACAGGGAAAAAGAGGATTAGGAATGAAGATGCTTGGGCAAGAGAGGGGATATAGGGAGTACATGAAATGTAGAGGAAGAATGGTTGAGATGGTCATGTAATGAGGATGGAAAAGGATAACATACTAAAAGAAAATGATAGAGATGAAGTATTTAGGAAAAATAACACAAGAGAGACCGAGAAAGCAATGTAAGGAGCAGATAACAGAAAGTGTGTGAGTGAGAGGATAAGAATAGCAGCAAAAAATTGTGCAAGGAAAAAGGAAGATGTAGGCATTTTACTAAACTGACCTGGTCACACGCTGGAAACAGTTAATAATGATAATATATCAGCTGAATCCCTATCTCACATTAAATGATACCTCAAACTATTGTTACTCAAACAATCTCCGCTATATTTTTTGTTTACTACAGATTGCCATGGTCATAATACTACACATGTTTTGAATGTAAATAAATAAATAAAATTATATATTTAATTAACCAAAATATATTTCCTATCTTTCATAATGAGAGTTGAAAGTTGTTTTCGACTAAACACATTAAAAATACACTAGTTACAAGATGGACATGGTAATGTTTTCCACTGTAATCTTTCAAATCATAAAACTGGTAGTGGTATCCTGTTATGTGGGTGGTTGTATGTGTTTTTTTATACTATGGTTACTGCTAAGGCTGTCTTCTTTTTTTTTTGTGAGCATACTATTCTTAGTTTCTCAGTCAATGTGTATCTATTGTGTGATGAGCTTCCTTTTTTTCTTTAGCTACATCATTGCATTACTATTTAATACCTTCATTGTTATTTTATTATTTTGCTATAGTCTGTTGATATTTCAAAATTATTGTTACCTGTACTTGATGGATATTTTGGAGAGTCATGATAGATCCTCGAATTTTGTGAATGTGGATAAATTAAATTTCTTTGCCAGGTCTGTTCAATGTCTAAGACTACACAGACAACACTTCTCAATACAAATTATGGTTTATTAACATTTTCCCCTCATTCTTAATGTAAATTTTTGCTTTACATAAATTAAATACTAGTTCTTGAAGCAGAAATTGAAATTGCTATTTTCTATGTAGATTAATTATATCTATGAAGATTTAAACTAGCTGTTTAGTGAACCCTATTCAAAACTATACACAAACATTTGAAGAACATTGATATATATATATATATAATATAAAACCCCTATTTGTTTAATAAATATTGATTTATATTTTGCCCATGTGGCAGTAAAAAGCTCAACCCAACACCACATTACTAAGAAAATCAATTAGTAATTCCATTTACCAATGTTTGATAAATGACATGGTTTGCTAGATCATTTAATTTAGTTTTAATGTTTCCAAAATCAAATGCATACATTTTCATTGGAAATAGAAATACACACATACTGACAGTCATCAAATATAAAATTTGTATAATAAAACATCATTTTTGATTATGTGTTGTGCTATTGTGTTTACTTTAACATTTAAATACACATAACTTTATTTACATTGGTGCCAAAAGTTTACATTAATGAGAAATAAATGTACCATACATTTAAATTTATTGAAAAGCCACACCATACAGACCTGATTCTCATGCAAATGCTACTTCAGATCGCCTTCATGCAGAAAGCGGATACATGTCTTCCCCAGAGAGGGGTGGTCCCCGTGCGTACCCTGGTGCATACCCACAAGGAGCGCCTGGCTATGAGGATCCTTACTACAGCCAGTATGCTTCTCGTTCAGGATCTATCACACCTGTCATCGATGAGGAGGCAAGGTGAGGCATCGTTTCTATACACACAGCATTGTGATTGTGCTTTTATATGTTTTGTTACTTGATTTAACATTTACTTTTGATAACGGGGCTATTTTATTACCATTTAACCTGTGTGTGTTCCCTTGAAGAATCTAACTCAGAACATCCTGAATATAAGTACAGAGAAGTAATTATCAGCTCCCTCTAATCACACATTGTGATTGTATGTGCATGTGCTTAACTCAGAAACTCCTATTGTAAGGTTGGAGTCATATTTATTGATGTCGTTGTATGTAATGTTTGAAAATGTGTGTTAAAATATTAACTCTTTCAAATTTATTTTCTAAAATATATATATATTTTTTTTTTCCTTCTTATTTAATCTCTATTTTCTTAGCTATCTTCGAGATATTGAATAACTAAGAGGATTTGTTTTGAATAATGATTGAGACCAGTTTTAATTTGTATGTAATGCAAAATTGAGAAAAAAGTAGTTTCCAGATTTTTATAAATTATATTCTTAAGTGTTTACAGCTCAACTTGCCCAATAAGTACTGCTTATATCAATTATATATCACTAATACAAAATGTAAGGTACACTTTTGGTCAAGGGTGAATCCAGGATTGTTGTGAAGGAGGGGGTAGGGGCAGGAGTTTCTTGAGGGGTGGATCTCTCACAAGACAGGGCTGGGGGAGGTTCCCCCTCATGAAATTCTATTGGAAAAAGGCTTCTAAATTTTAGAGTGAGTTAGAAATTAATTAGAAAATTTGAAAGAAAAAAGCCTCAAATATTAGAATTTAATTGTATTTATTAAATTATATTTTTAAAATGTAACTTAACTATTGACAGTGATTGAAACACAAAGCAACTGGCTAGTAAAGTATTACATGTCAGTACAACTAGTAATGACTATAACAGAGATTCAATTGGTTTAATTTCTTTAGTAACTATTGTTAATACTAACAATAGATTCTCCTGCACCCCTCTCTGGTTCTACCACTGGTTTTGGTGAATTTTTGCTTTTATATTATTGAAGCCTAAGTCATAAATAAAGAAACCTGTATATATAAAAGTTTTATTTATTTATTGAAACTAGGAATAAAACCTTTGAATCTTTGTGTACTTGAAGTTCTTCTATAAAATATTAACTTTAAAATCCCATATATTTTTTTAAAATTTATAGTGAAGCTTGTTTCAGAGCTCTTATATTGCTCAATGATTATATATCACAATATAATTATAGTATCAACTCAAAAACAAAACCCCAGTCCATTAAATTACTCCTTAGCTGTATGAATGTTATAATGAATGATCTGTAGCAACAACAAAAAATGTTAAAATTTAGTCACCATATCTATTTTGGATATGAAAATAAGAATAAAAAATAGTAAAGTAAATCTCTTACGTTTACCATGTTTTCTAAAATTCGTATTCAGGACTCATTCATAAAATGAAGATTCAAATTCATAAAATAGTGGTTTTGTTCCATCTCTAGTAAATATGTTCTTTATGTGTGTGTGGGCATCTGTGCTTTTATTGCTTCTGTGCTTTTCCTTTCATATGTTATCTTTTTATGAAACTCTTTTTAAAAACTGGTGTAGATTTTTCTTTACTTGTATACAATAAACTCACATGTTGTGACTTTGGCTAATATTTTTAAAGCCCTACTTTAATGTGTATTTTATAATAGGTACTACATGACTATTATATATGATTTTGCTATAATTATAAATAATTATTTAACAATCCAAATGGATCGATTAAACTTTTCACCTTTTTGTATTATATCATAATTTGTTTGAATAAAAACATATTTTAGAAACATTGCTCTTTAAATATGATACTAAAATAATCTCACTGCATATATATGTATAAGTAAGTCTCTAATAAAATAATACTGGATATATAAATGAATAAAAACATATTTTAGAAATATTGTTCTTTAAATATGGTACTAAAATAATCTCACTGCATATATATGTATATATAGTACTTTAATAAAATAATACTGGATATATATATAGTCAGTATTATTTTATTGGAGTACTATATATACATACATATAATAATCTCACTGCATATATATTTATGTGCAGTGAGATTATTTTAGTACCATATTTAAAGAGCAATGTTCCTAAATTATGTTTTTATTCCAACAAATTATTATATATATAATAATTTGTTTGAATAAAAACATATATATATATATATATCCAGTATTATTTTATTAGAGTACTATTTAAAGAGTTAATCCAACATTCGAAGAACCAGCAGTAGCGGATTTAGGTTTGAGGACGCCCTAGGCCCGAGACGATATGGCGCCCTTTTTTTTTGTAACAGTGTGTGTGTGTGTGTGTGTGTGTGTGTATATATATATATATATATATATTTCACTGTTGTCGAATGAAGAGCTCAGAAAACCGCATCTCTATACATTTTTTTGGTTCAAGTGTACCTATTATTGTATCAAAAGACTGGTTCTCAGTAGCGGATTTAGGCTTAGGCCCGTGAGGCCCTGGCCTAGGGCGGCAAATTTTGAGGGGCGCCAAAATTTTTAAGATGACTAAAATTAAAAATCGATTGGGTTTTCTGTAAAGTGTAAGACCAAATTTTAAAGTTTATTTTATGTTTAATTTATACCTGAATTAGATTTCTTCTTATTATTGTTATTATTTTCATTATTTTATATATATATATACATATGCGTGTGTGTATGTGTGTGTGTGTATAAAATAATGAAAATAATAACAATAAGAAGAAGAAATCTAATTCAGGTATAAATTAAACATAAAATAAACTTTAAAATTTGGTCTTACACTTTACAGAAAACCCAATCGATTTTTAATTTTAGTCATCTTAAAAATTTTGGCGCCCCTCAAAATTTGCCGCCCTAGGCCTGGGCCTCACGGGCCTAAGCCTAAATCCGCTACTGAGAACCAGTCTTTTGATACAATAATAGGTACACTTGAACCAAAAAAATGTATAGAGATGCGGTTTTCTGAGCTCTTCATTCGACAACAGTGAAATTGGGATCAGTTGAAAATATTGTTTCATTCTAAAATAATTAATTTTTAAATGTTGTAAAACTAATTCATTGCTTTTTAATTATACTGTTTTCTTAAGTATAATACAGTAATTAGCATTACAATGCTATGCCTGGTTCAAGCTGTATTCACTTACCTAGGTCAGGTGTTATCCATAATGGGTTGGAGGGGGAGATGGGAAAGAGGTCTTTAAAGTACTGACTCAAACAAACATATTATCTTAAGTCTTATTTGTTGTTGCTGTTTCTCTTGTAATTTTTTGTGTTTTCCTGAATGTCAATGCTTTCTGATTCTTGGTGTAAGTTTCCCTTCTGTCACATGAACTCTTGAAGGGTCTTCCGAGTTTTGAAAACATGGATGGGTGACAACATTTCAAATGTTTTGCAACGTTCTTCTTTAAGAATTTTGGGTGGCCTTGGTGTATATTAAAATTCAGAGCTTTGTGGAAAAGAAATGTGTTAACCTTGTCTAAAATAATGATCATAAACAAACTGTTTAAAAAAAAAATGTAGTGGTCCTGAACCAAATTATACTATAGAAGATGGGGTACCAAATTCAAAGTTTATTTGGGCCCCCAAATTATGTTCAAGACAGCCCTGTTTAAAATTTTCTTTCTCCTACATAACATTGTGACCATCTCTGGGGTCTAGTGGTCCCGGCTAGAGATCCATTGGTTACGGGCTCTATCCCCGGTGCTTCCAGAAGTTTATCTGTAAAGCAATGGGTCTGTTAAGGGGTCAAGTCAGCTTCGTGAGGGCAAATTAGGAGTTACTTGATTAAATATATAGCGGCTCTGGTCTAGAAAATTGAGATTAACAGCCGAGGGAAGGGAGCTAGTTGTGCTGACCACATAGCACCATCTATCCGCAAATGTCAGCACTAACATCGCTAATGACAGTGGCTGCTCAGAAGTTATAGCACTATAATGCTATAAATGCTGTGTTCCTTACTAATATATTATTCTCTAAACAGATTAGCCCTCCGATAGTGTGCAGCACATTAGTGAGAATTTAGCACTAGCTTGTAAAGGGCACCATATATTTGTGATTTTTGCTATGAAAAGGCATATCACAGTATTCTTTGGATGTAATATTATTTGGGTAAATGAATAGGGGGTGATACACACTACTATTATTTTTCTTGGGTAGAAATGTACCTTTATATGGTATTGCCATTTAACAAAGAGTTTATATCACCCAGAGAAAAAGAAAGAAAACATTTGCCAAAGAATAATAAAACTAGAAGCATGGACACAATTGAAAAGGAATAAATATGCCATCAATTTTATATAATATGAAAGAGCGTTGAACATTTGAAATATTGGTTTATAAACACACTTCATGTTTAAACCTTGAAATAATCTCAATCAATGTATGTGTTGTTCTCTATGCACTATGACAGAGCTTTGTGGTGTTTGTTTTCTCTCTGCTGTAGTGACACTGAACTAATTGACGAGTCCTATAGTTTGTACGGAGTCAAGTTACCTGCCGCACGTACTGTAGCACCTCAACCTCGAAGCCAGTTCCCAGCTCCAGCCGTGGTTCCATATGATGCCACTCGGTACGAAATAAACACACACACACACTATGCAAAGTAGCCCCTTAATTTCCCTGTAAATGGTGACCTAACAGTCATGGCATAACATTATAAATTGATTTACCAAATAGAAAGATTATATATATATTTGTGCTATCATCCGAATCACAACTCTCACTCTAGATTACAGACAAGGATGTGTTTTGGGTGTGCTTTGCCTGAAATAGGTCATATTCTTGGCCCTTCAACTCAATTACATCAATTTAAATTAATTATAGATGAAGAATGACACGTGGGCTAGAGATGGGCGATATATCACTGACTGTGATTTTTTCACCGATACCATTTGATCACTGATACTCCCAGTTACTCGATCCCAAAAGTATCGGTGATTGAGATATCAGTGATCAGAGATACTCGCATACTCGTAATACTCGCAATACTTGCATACTCGAAATACTCGCAATACTCGCATACTTGAAATACTCACAATACTCACAATACTCGAAATACTCGAGCTACGGAGCTAGTATTGCTCCTTTTTCTAGACACTCGAATAAATACTCTCTTCACGGCCTTTGTTATTCTTTTATTTTTTATTTTCTACCAACTAATTGAGAATCGACCTTATTGACTGGCATGTTTTACGTGTTATTTCTATTTAAAACACTTGATCTCTTAGAGCTCATTTATCAAAATCAGTATAAGATTGCTACGTAAAAATGACTTTAATAGTTTAAATGTTTCCTTCACATGCATTTTCAATACAAAACATTTGTTGTTAAGAGCAAAATACAAAAGCAAGCTTAGCTTACTAAGCAAATCACATTTCGGATTCTTTTTAAAAGTAGGCTACGAAAAAAAATCATTTCTTTTTTTCGGTGATCCTATCCCCAAAATCGTAAATAATGAATTAAAATAAGTAACAAAATAGAAAAAATAGAAATAAACCTTAATATATTATTTACAATGCGTTGATGATCCTCATCATCCTATAGTCTAATCTAAAGTGTGTTTATATAATAATTGATTAAATATTTTCTAGCATCTTATAGGTTTATTTGCTTCTAATAGATGTATAGCTCATCTACTATTATATGTACGGTATTTAAAATAAAATAACACTACAATAATATAATATATGACCTGCTTTCCAAACGTTTTCTAAACAAATCACCATTATGTTATGTTCATTTTTAATCTCACATAAATTTTAATTGTAGTGAAATAGATCACTAAATAAATTACACAATTACAAGAGTTTCTCATAGTACGTAAAATAAGTTAATATTGGTATTCAAGTTTAACATAATGTTTGTTGGACCACTAATTTTGCCCAAATTACATAACATTTCACTATAAAATACTAAATAACATATTTTATTTCTCTATTTTTCAATTGTATTAAACTTCTTAAAACGCATACTTTTGCATTGACTGTACATTAGTCAGGCAACACGAAACCCGGAGATTAGGTAGCTGTATGTCAATAATGTCAATGTCAGTGCCGAGTGCGGACAGAAAGAGCTTATGTTAAGTCTTTAAGTATCGAATTCCATTGCAAGCCGCCAAACTTCCAAGTAATTAGTTCTCCTTTCAAGTTCCAACCGACAACCGAATGTCATGGGATTATTCGAGTAAATAGTAAATACCCAGTACTCAGAAATACTCTCTACTCCTACTCGATACTCGATACTCGATTTTACACGCCTACTAGAACAGCAGCTAAATACTAACAGTGAAAAATCACTGGTATAAATCACCGATATTTTAAAATCACAGTCACTGTATTCACTGATATCATAAAATCACTGTTTTTCCCATTTCTAACGTGGGCACAATAATATATAACCTAGGACTAAGTATATTTGTAATGAGGACACATTTGCATATTGTATTCCCTTATACTTGCCTGATCTCAAAGGATTAAATCAAATATTTGTAGCTTTCAGCTTTTATAGCCTCTAAAATTAAAACCCATAAAATTGCTTTTTTCCAAATGATTGTTGCTTTATTATGTTGTTTGGAGAAATGTTTGTAGATTTACTCCGTAATATTTGTAAATTATTTTTTAAAGTATTTGCTTCATTAAATAATATTTTTTTTCTTAAAGGTGCCACTGATTTTCATTGAATTCTTACAACTGCGGTTTAATTGATTTTTAAACTGATGGTTCTTTTTAATCGTTTTGGTTTTCTTCTTTTTTCACTAGAATATAGTATATACGAAACAAATTTGTTCATATCTTGAAATACAAACTTTTGTCAGATCACAGAATGTCACAATTTCACACCACAATAATTAGTATCTATGTTATTAAAATATCCTTCATTTCTCTTTTTAGGCATGGTGTAACTAACATTCACTAGCGCTTTTTGTTGTGCACTTTCTAAATTTCTTTTATTTGTATGTTGAACTTTTCCTCTTTTTTTATAAATGCTTTAGTGCCGGTGACATAAACTGTTTATTCTAAGGGAACAGAATGAGGAAGGTCAATTTCAAAGAAATGACCCACTGTTTTGTTTAGAATAATCATTGTGCTAAAACAGCACAACCACTGGTAGGTTACCCCTGTCTAGTGGATCCGCTACTGCTAATGGATTAAGCAAGGGATGGGCAACTTGGGGCATTTTGAAGTAATCTGCACAACCTGTTCACACATTTTTTTACTCAATTATGTCTCTTCATTGTTTAAAAATTATACATCCTCAAAAGTTATATTTATTTATGATTGGTGTACGGCCTTTTAAGGAATCTGGGGTGTGACATGCGGCCTTGCAATGTCAAATAGTTTCTCAGTTTCCTAGGGTGCAGAGGTCCTAGGGGCACATTCCAACATTTTTTTAAATTTATTTATTTTAGGTATTTAACGTTCAATTTCTGAGCTGACTAATTATTAAAGAGCACAACTTATAAACTAACTTAAATCTAGACAAGACACAACATCCCCCCTCCAGCAATTAATTTATTTATTTGAGGTATTTAACGTTCAATTTTTGAACTAACTAGTTATTAAAGAGCACAACTTATAAACTAACTTTAATCTAGACAAAACACAACATCCCCCCTCCAGCCATTAATTCATCACTGTGAAAAGGGAAACCCACATTTCACCAATGATACATTTTTTGGCTATGCTGGGAATCGAATCGAGGACCCTTAACTTAGTAGACAGACTAAATATTTTATCTAATATTAATAATAAATACATTTTTTTAAGATTAATTAACAACTCAATCACTTTTATGGTTTTATGACCTTCGATGTCGCAATGTTGGTTAATAACTTTTTTATTTATTAAAATGCTAATGAAAATTCTAAGGGAAAAGAAAGAGAAGAAAAGCTAATAATTTTGCACACATGGATTAAGAGGAGGTTGTAGTGAGGGGAGTCACCCCTTATTTTTTATCTACTATCTCTCTTTTTTCTTCCCCCCCTCCGCCCTTATATTTTGGCACCCCGTGAAACCCTTGCTCTGGCCTTGTGCTACTATTGTACTCCAAATTCTTGCCAGCTATGTTAATGCAAAGTATCTTAGAAAAGAGTATGACATAAAATACAAATACACACATGTAATTGTCAATATAAACTTTAAAAGTTTCAAACCAATTTTTAATAGTTTGACTAGTAAAATATATTGGCTAAACAATTTTGATAGTCACTTTAAAATTTAATTTACCCAAGAACCGAAATTCAAGATCTTTCATTTTGGCTTTTAAAACCTAACTATGTCTTTTAGACTAGTTGATAGAATGACTAAATCTAACATCAAACTCTTCTATTTAAAGGTGTTTTCTTTCTCTTGATATTAAAAAAAAAATAGTAAATTTAATATTAATTAATCTCAAAATTGTCTTTCTTACTTCTGAGTTGACCTTAACATGTATCGTGTAGCTATCGATAAAATTGATATGTGTTATATTGTAGAATCCGAGTGGAGCACATGGAAAGGCAGCTTGCCAACCTAACTGGTCTCGTCCAGAAAGCTCTGACACAGACCCCAACTCCTCGAGAATATCTGCAAGTACCGGCAGGAACCCGAGATGCCAATTATCGGAACGGTGAGCTCACGAAACATCCCTATTCAACTTTTCCCATTTCTACTTCTCTTTTGCAAATAACACTTTTTTGAGTGTGTTAGCATGTAGCTTTTTTTTAACCTTTTATGGACAACTGACATTTTTTCTAAACAAATTTAACTTTTTATTTGTAGCTAAATATTATATACATATGTCATTGTAATTATAGAGTTGCTTGGCTATCTCACTTGTCTTGTTCACAGGCAGACCAGTAAAGTTTTTCTGAAACTTTGTTCTAGGTGACAGGGTCTATAAAAATTAATACTTATGTTAGGCAGTTAACAGGAAAACTTAGCTTTTAGGCAGTCAGTAAAGGTAAATTATGAATTTGTTATATTTAAATAAACAGCAGTTTCTAAATAGTTAAAAGTTTGCCCCTTTACAATTACAAAAAAAACTTTAATCATACACTTTTTTTTTAAATAATCGTATGTGTCTTAGACTAATTCTCAAGTTTTCCACATGATTTCCTTCACAGCCCTTATTGTAACTTAGATCGGTGCTATGAAAAAGGGTGTGTGCAAAGAGCATTCGTGCCTTGAACTATACAGTGTGTAGAACAATCAAAACTATTCTGTATCTCAAATAACGTAGGCACTTAAATGTAAATGATAAATATGTATTAGACCTACTTTGGTGGCCGCATGGTCTAAGCCATCCCTCTCCCTATAAATGACTGCCGAGGACAGGAAAATCAAGGTTTGAATACCGGTCGAGTGTAATGAGGGTGGTTTTCTCTAAACTAAACCACTCTCATCCTTAATACACCAGCGTAACAAGATACTGTGCTAAAAAAAGTGTATGGTATTTTATTGGTTAAGTATTTGAACTCTTGTTAAATAACTAACAAAATTGACTGGAAATACTTATATAAATGTTCTAGAATCAATTTATAAGCACTATTGTTTGATATTTATTTGATGTGGACCAGTATACAATTTTTTATTTATTAATATTCTCAAGTTAATTGGAATTAGCACACTTTTAATGTAGACAAAATAATGTTGTGAGCATTAATTGCTGAAAATTATGATTGATGAAAAGAATATTAACTAGACTATAAGAAGGGGGGAGGGAGGGGAGAGCTAATACTAATTGTTCATTATTTTAATTGTTATAATTGACATCTTAACCAGGTTATGCAAATACTCTGCCCAAACGTTAAACATGGTTTTGATTACACTTTCTAGCTGTGAGGATTTTAAAACAATCACTTAAACGCCAAATAATTCAAAGTTAGGATATTTTATAATTTTAAAAAAAATTGTCAAGTTTAAATTAATTTTCATAAAATTAAACCATTTTAAAACATAAATTTTAAACTATAGAACCGTCGCTCTAATAAAAATTGCCATAAGCCAAAGCTGACTCTTTATAACCTTTTTAAAAATCACATATTCATAAAAAGTACCTAGCTAGCTTATAATCAAAGCCATTATAACTGAATAAAATACAAATTTGGTCTAAAAATATTTCATAAAACCTGATTTAACATCACATTTGACAGCATATGATTCAAGCATGTTTAACAACAACCTTTTCCACGTTCCTCTTAACTAGCCGATAAATCAAGCTGATCAATTTGATATATACTATGGCAGTAATGACTATAAGTGACTCAAACATTTTAAGTTATTGAAACATGTTGGTTGTTTTATATTAATAGAAACTAGACCTCTTGTAAATTGTTAAACTACAACTGTCATGAAATAGTTGGAATAAAAGGTATAGTTTAAATGATCGCAAGTAATTTATAGATAGCCTCAGTGAGGCTGTAAAGTATGACAGCTATAATTTAACAGGATATCACGCAGACTAAAACAGGATTATTTGGTTGACTGACGGTTATGCTTACAATGGAGCCTTAATCATCTGTCACTCTTACTCAAGCATTCCTGTTATGTTAAGCTGCGTTAATTTACCGTTAGATTTGTCTTTCAGCCACTGAGCGGGTACCGTATTTGTGCTGTATATATGTAGCTCATCTACGATGTGAGTTTATAAGTGACAGCTAGCATAAGGTTTTTTATCGCAAAAATTGGCTAAAAGTTACTAATATCAACCTTTACGAAAATATCTGTATTTGCTTAGTAATATTATATTTTTAGTAACAGGTGTTATCAAAGGTTTTTAATAATACTTCCAGCCGTTGTTTGCAATAAATAGCCTCTTGATTGCTGTTACACTCTCACTATAAATGAGTTATAAAAGCTAATGTTTGTAGGACAGCTATAAAAGCTACTAGATCTCTTTCGCATATCAGTCAGCTGTCACTTCTGAAATATATTATCAATGCCTGTAAAATAACATTGATAATAAAGAAAATTTTTATCAAATTTGTCTGAAAAATTTTGTATTTTCTGTGATAATAAAGTAGAAATAAACGCAAGCTCAAATCTTTGGTCCCACACCATGTTTTTCATTCTCTGTGTAATCATTAGCTTATTGGTTCTGTCCACCGATGGATGATTAAGTTTCCGCTATATTTACGTTCTACTCTATCTGCTTGTGACTTGAAATCTCTGTTAACCAAATAATCTGTATGAGAGCTTCCAACTAACAAATTTAACCCTGTATGTTTTGTCTCCCAGCCGCAGACGAGTATGACAAACACTCGAGCTCCAGCTCTGCTTCTCTGCCAGGTTGGTCACCTTGCGCTTTTCTCTTATTAACACACGCAGGGTGATACCAAGATAGTTTTATTTTGACAACACTTGATGATGGCCCAACTTTTACAGACTTTTTCTTTCTATCAAACTGCAATTACTGTTAGGCAGTAATAATGAAAAAATGATGTCACAAGATTAGTATTGTTGCAAAATATACTATTAACAGAATTAACGATTACCTCAGAGGTCTTAGGGTAAAGTGCTGATCTCAGAACTCAATGTCCGTGGGTTCAAATTCAGCCAGGATCAATGTATTTTTCTTGAGCGATAAAAATCCATAGCACAACTTCTTTCGGAGGGGAAATAAAGCTGTCAGTTCCATGTTGATTGTGTCATATATAAGAACCATGGAAGGTATGTGAAAATACCATTCCCAGCAAAATTGGTAGTCCTTTTCAATCTCGCTCATAGAAATTATCTTGTGCTGATGTAATCAATTTGTTCAAAGAGTGCACATTAATTACATCAATAAATCCCCCCTCCCCCCCCCCCTCTTTCTTCCCAAATCACACCCCTTCTCAAACAAAGTAAATTTTTGGGTCTGCCATTGTGGGGTCACTACATGTCCTTGTTTATAACATTCTACTTGGGGGACATTTTTTATTCGCTTTAATCACAATAAACACTCCTGGTATCACCTGCATGCATGTATTCACTCTACTCAATATCCAATCACTATTTTAAGGATGAATCTATTAAATCTTTGAATCTCCAAGAATATTCAAGACTCACACATTTTAAAAAAGCTTAAAGTACATTTTTTTGGGGGAAAAAAAGGAGTCAAATTTGGAATCTGAATATTTTAAAGCTATTATGATGATTTTTAAATCATTTAACCCAAATAGTAATTTTAGGACAAACATAACCTGATCTTTTATTATTAATATTATTAGCACTGCATCTTACTACCCGTTCGGGTTATACGCACTTACGCTAATGTGTAATGGTAGGGTGATTGTGAGATGAAATGGAGGATCTACAGTTTAACGTTTAATCCGAACCACGGTGGAGGCCTGGTATTTCCTTATATTCACAAGATGTCTTGTCAGAGGTGAAGGAAGGGTTTGGAAAATGACCTTAGACCATTAATTTATAGCTTAGTATGGATTCACCACATAAAAAAGTTACCATTTGGTTATTATTTATATTTTCTATAACAGCTAAAGAATTAATGTGAACAAAATTGGTATAAAAAAAATATTACACCTGTGCAGGAAAATTAATCTCTTTATGTTTTAAATGCTTTCTGAGATTATTTTTATTTTACTAATATTATCATTTATCATCATTATTAGGTAAAACGGAGATTCACATTTGAGAAAATTGGGCTTGACCCATCTACCTAGGCATGTGCCAAAAATAATTGTGTTTCAGTAAAGCTGAACAAAGATATCAGTCTTATCAACTTATGTTTTCTAATTCCCTTAAATGTTGAATGTAACAATTCCAAACTCAACATTGACCTTGTATGGACCTAAATATAATTATTTTAAAATATCTAATGCCCGCTTTGGCGGCCACATGCTCTAAGGCGCTATTCTCGCAATAGACTGGACTACCAAAGATGGGGAGATTGGTGTTTTATCCCAGTCATGTGCACTGAGGGGGGTTTTCCATAATTGATTTTCCACTTTCCCACCACATAAATGTGGGTGCACTTCCTATAAATTAAACCTTCCTAATTCTTTACACATTGAGGTAATTAGCACATAGGTGTACAACCCGAAAGAATATTAAGAAGCAGTGCTAAAAAAAATAGCCCATGTCAATTTTTGACTTTATATCCCTTGAGGACGACACTAAATTTTCAATATCATTGGTCTAAATACTTTATATAACTCACTCATAAATATTTAGACTTTGGCCTTTCTATCACATGAAAATATAGTGCTTTTAATATATAATTACCTACTTTTGTGACCTTATGGTCTAAGGCGTCACTCTCGCAATAGACTAGACTGCCTTTGCCTGGGAGACCAAGGTTTGAATCCTGGTCGGGTGTATGAGAAATCTCTTAAATCTCAAAGTTGGAGTGGTTTTTTTATCTTAATTTTGGTAATTTTGAAATTTCTTATTCTTCTGAAAAATGATGCTTTATGAAAGCTTTAAAGTTCCTTATCTTAAGAAATGCCAAGTATGTTAAGCTCCCCCATGATAATAAGAGATCCCAGGCTATCAAATATAATACTAAAAATTATGGAGGTTAGATTTATAAATTAAAGATGTGAAAAATAAGTACGATACAATCTTTAATAGATTTTTTTTTAAATATAGGTACTGTATGTTTAAACTAACTATGTTCATTTGATAACTTTTAATTATGATTTGATTCCTGTTATATATAAAGTTTTATTAAAACCATATCCTCATACTATAATAAACATACTTGTAGGAACTTTTGTTTGTATATGTTACACACTATTTGTGAATTTTCCCATTTCATAAATTGGGAAAATTTCTACCCATCCTTTAAGATGATCTCTCCTCCTGACCATTCCATGAATTGGGCAAAAAATAGTCCATTTCATGAATAGTTTAATGCTTGTGCTGCCCAATCCATGAAATCAACTAGTTTTTGCCCAGTCCATGAAATGGACAACCAAAGAACCAGTTTGGTCCTTAAGTTAACCTAACTTTCAATTTGTATATCTTAAAACGAATTTGATTTAAGCTTATAGTAGATAGTACAAAAATGTTCAAGTTCATGAAAAGGGTAATGAGAGTTGATGCAATTTTTTGCCAATTTCATTAAATAGTTAAGCGAAGAAACAAGTTCAAGAAATGAGCAGAAATTTGCCCATTTCATGAAATGGGCAGTTTGACAATTGGGGTGTAACATATATATGAGACATTGCCCAACTCTTCTGGCCCTTTGCAGATTATTTTTATGTTTGATGACTGGTTTCACTAATGAGATACAAGCAAAGTGCTACTATTAGAGGTAGCTTACTAATTTATTAACACACTATTAACATATGTGATAAATGTTAACACCATGGCTTGTTTGAAATAAGAAACAATGACAAACACATGAGCAAATATGCTTGGTAGAAAATATTTTAATTTTATGTGACTTTTGTGGTTAATATTTGTTACTAATTTATGAGTGTAGAGTTGATCTTGTTTATTAAATTTAATCTTAGAAATTTGAATTGTGTGACAAAAAGCAACTAAAAAAAGTTGTATTATAAATTAATCAACACTTTTGTTAGTTATAGGAGTGTATGCCAATTTTTATTTCCTAGCTCTAACATTGTTTTCCATCCTTAACAAATGTGTGTTACATTATAATAACATTTGTGGTTAATTATTTTGTTTGCTAGCTCTTAGCTATTATGTTTTATTTTATATCTTTTGTTTTTTTAGGAAGTCATTCCAAACATAATTACCTATATTCCACATTCTCTGCCCAAATTAAAAGCAAACCTTAAAGTTTCTCACGTGTATGCACTACATATAATTAATTAATATCTCTTCAAATGCATGTTTCTAAAAGCTTTATATATTATTTTATCTAGTTTCTATTATTTTCTAAACCTATTTATTTAAAAAAATATATTGATCTTACTCATTATAATTTAATTTTCCCATTTGGCTTTAATTAGATTTTTATTTGTTAAAAAAATATTATTTGCATGTTTTATACTAGTACATATTTGCTTAATATTAATAAACTAACCAATATAAAATAAAATTATTGAATACATAATTTTAAATTAAATTACAAAGTCAATTAAAAAAATTTGACTCTAGAGTGTTAGCAATGTAATAATAAATATTGGCTATAATTTGATATTTTTAATTTAATGTTCTCATTTTATTAAATGTTTTATCTATAATATAAAATTTTTAGTAATTGTTCACATATACCAAACAGCCAAATAATATATTTATTGGGTGTACTTTCAAATCTTAAGTATTTATGTTGAAGTTATAGAACATGTATGAATACAGTGTATGACACATTATTATGTCAATTTTTTCATATTTACTCTCAATATTTAAATTATAGCATTTTAATTAATTTTGGAAATTTGTCAATAACTATTGTTATATATACTGAAAATATTATCTTAATCATAAATTTAGTATAGTGATAAAAGGGATAGACATTTCTTTTGGTGATATTACTACACAAGGAAAATGGTAGAAACAACACATTTATAATATTTCTTTATATTATCTTTTTAAAAAATCTATTATTTATATAGGGAAAGAAGTTTGAACTGCTTATAAGGTGTTTATTTTAGATCATTTAGATCTTTAATGCTTTATATTACTCTGTATACTAGTGATACTTAATAAATCCTGTAAATTTTAAAATATCTAGATAAATATTTTGGCTGTACAATTTCATAGTACTGCAAATCTGTCATACAAACTCTTAAAGAATATAGTAGAGCACATGTGGGTCTTTAACATTTCATTTCAAAGCCCTCCTTCCCTCCAACCTCCTGCATACCCTACCATCTACCCCTTCCTTGTTTTGTCAACGATCGAACCAACAGAAGCCGCTCTCGAGAAACAACCATGAATTTTACTTGTGTCTGCATGTACCTGCAAGATCCCCCACTGGATGTTGTGGTAATTACATATTTCAGTTTACTGCTGACATATGCTTGCAGGGGTTCTGCTGTTTCCACTCTGTCCTCGTTTCACTGCATTAGCATCAGCTTTTGTTACTCGTCCCCTTTGGGCCTATTATTGTCATTAATACTAATGTGTTCAACTGTTTACCTTAGATATAGAGTGATAATGATTAACTATAGTTTAGATCGCATTAATTTTTACAACTTTAAACTAATTTGTTTGTCTTTTTTTTCTCAGCTTTATAATTAACCAAATTACATTCTTATAATCTTAACCATTACAATTACTCAACAATGGAATGAAACACAAAATTTACTAAGTGTCTTGCTTACTAAGATCACATTGTGAATCACATTATACACAGTGAAATCCATAATTTAATCGGACCCTAATAATTCCTCGGATATGAAAACAATCAATTCTGAAAATTGAAAAATGACACCTGGACACAGGAATTGGGTTCGATTCCAGTGCCCAAGTGTCATTTTTCAATTTTCAAAATAAAATATCTTGATGGAGTAATCCTCACTAAAAGCATAAATAATAGCTTTGGCTATTTGATTCTTAAATCTTAATCAACCTAAAAAATATATCTCCTTTTATCACTAACTTAGTTGAAACTATTTCATATTTTTAATGTGTGCCAAGTCATCAGTCAGAAAAATTAGATACTAAGTGAATCCTGTTTTGTTAAATATACCAGTATACTGGTACACCAGAATGAATACATATAAAACCAGTGGTGTTTGTTTAATTCATTTGTAATGGATTGTGTTTTTTAATAATGAAATAGTTCTTACTGAAGGTAATTGTGGCTAAACGTCTTAAGTCAGGCATTAGGGCAGGTATTTCATGCCTGATTAGCTTTCGTAGAAATCTTTCCTTGAATACTAACACCCCCTTACCTTCCCCCCTTTCCCCGAAATTTCCCAAAGGTCTCTTCATACCACACCCCTTGACACGAGTTAAAAAACACAATGTTGCCGAGTATAAGAAAATAATTATAACTGCTCAAAAAATATTCCATAAAAATTTAATAGGCTAGCATTTAGATTTTGAAGATATTTAGTTTATTATTGTTTATGATATAACGGTTTGTTGATATGCATATTATTAAAAGTAATAACAATTTATTACGATGTTAGCTCTACATCTAAATACAAATACAATTAGACGACTGTTGAGACTAGCTTCTTCTTGAGGTTGGTAATTTTGGAAAGACTTTAGTCTCTTAGTCTACCCTGACGCTACACCTCTGTACAAAACAAAAAAAGTTACATATTCCTATATTTTCTTAGGAAAATATTGAATAGCTTATTTTGGGAAGGTCGATTAGTAGAAATCAGTGGCCATTGTATCGACTTAAGACAGACAAAACTTATAATCCAAAACACTTTGTGTGATTTTCCTTTTGTATTTCAAAGTTGCACTTATGAATGTAAGTTTGGGCTCCCCTACTATAAGTGAATTGTATCAAGGATGTTTTAATGTTGAAATTACATATGCATTGATGCTTTATTTGGGTATGTCTATGTGTTTATTTGTGTACATAGCTCACCATGAAATAATTCACACATGACACATTATAATTTGGCACTGTATGTAGATTATTGTGAGAAGAGTTTTTTTTTGACAACTTAGATTATTTACTTTTTAAACTGTTTTACTAATTTGTTTTCTTACCGATAGCCTATGTTTTGCAGAGCAAGTGAATCAACCTATAAGTAATTATTCTTTCAGTGTCAAACAATTATATAGTTTGGTAAGAATAAATCTTGTTTATTACAGATGATTCATATTTAAGGACAGATACCAAAACTCCAAAGTTGGGAAAAGGTTAGAGCAAGAAATGCTTTTCATGCATGTTGATGTTTCTTCATTGTGTGCTTTTTTTTGTCTCTCTCTCTATTTTGTTTTTTTCATTTAAAATTATTTTATTTATTCTTCATTTTTTCAAAATATTATGTTGTTTTGTTCTTTTTTTTTTGCATGGAATTTCTAAATTCGTTACATTCTCAGGATTGTTGAAAACTAATAGATTTTTAAAAAAAT
The DNA here is from genome assembly GCA_902151425.1 of Timema shepardi. Classification (NCBI taxonomy): domain Eukaryota; kingdom Metazoa; phylum Arthropoda; class Insecta; order Phasmatodea; family Timematidae; genus Timema; species Timema shepardi. Next base: position 141,041 of record CABFVX010001036.1, on the reverse strand, counting down.
GTTCAAACTATTTTTTAATATTTACACTATGTCACAATATATTTCAAATGAAAACTAAAACACCAAATTTAAGTATATTGAAATCAAAATGCTAATCTTGTTCCAATTTATCTAATTTTTCTTTTTTCCATAAATAAATTTCAATTAAAATTTCCATTAATTTATTTCTCAGATTTAAAATGAAAGTTCCCTATTATTTTAGAATGTTTTGCATGACAATCATTAATATTATATCCATGTTACTTTGTTAAATTGCATTTTTAGTCAATTCTTGTTTCTGCCACAAAACTTTCATATAATATTCTTTAAACCCAATTTAACTAATACACTCTTCGGTGTCTGCAAAGTCTAAGGTATTACCCTCGCAATAGACTAGACTGCAAATTACAGAAGATTGGGATTCGAATTACGGTTGTTTGTACTAAGAATGGTTTTCCACTCTCCCACACAAATTCGAGTATACTTCCTTTAAATTCAGACTTCCTAATCCCTAAAATATTTGTGTAATTAGTACATTGGCGTTTAATCCAAACAGGTAGTCAAACACGGTGCTTAAAAAATGACTTCGTTTTGTAAAATTACAACAAAAAGTTTACAAAATGTGCGAACATAAATTGTGTAGTCAAAAGATAGTAGGGCCGCAGTCTTTTCCCTTGGTACTGGGGCTGATTTGACCTGGTTGACTTGATCTCTCCATCCTGAAACAGTGAGTTTCAATAACTACTGCATAAATAGTTTTCTATCAACCTCAAACTGACCTTTTCCATACAGAATTTAAAAATGTAAATACCTTCTGGAATAAACGGGAAATTGTTCAGTAGAAAAATAGTGGCAGCTCTGCGTTAGCCCAATCAAATCCAACAATGTCGAAGGGAAATGGGTTACGACGTTTGATTCTACATTCTTTGTTTAGTTTTAACCTAGTTTTACCCACTTTTATGTTATCATATATTTATTTAATTCCCTGCTGCTGTTTATCAACTCATAATTTCAGAAAAATGTGTTTTCTACTATCACTTTGTCAAAACTTTTGTTTTATCTAAATTTATCTGACTGTCCATTATCAGCATTTTCCTTGGTCTTCAGATATACCAATGTCTTTTTCTGCATACTTACAAACTAAAAAAAAAAGTGCTTATGAACATATATATTTATTGGTGAGTATGGTGTTTGAATGAAATGTGCGTTAAATTTTTGTAACAAACTAATTGGAAACAGAAACAAAGATAACCATTTAATAATAAAGCTAATTTTATTTCAAATATCATATTTCAACATGTCAATATGTTTTATTTAATATCATATTAAACTTAGGTGTCATGAAGCATGTATTCATTTTAGGGATGTGTTGGTTTGGTTCTTTATTTCTTTAAGTTTTGCAAGTTATTCACTTAAGAGCCTGTCTCATCCCATGATTAACATCTAACTTAGGAAGGTAAAACCAGGATTTACTTCTCACATTCTTTAACTTTTTTTTTTTATTCATGACGTCTTTTTCATAAGATAGTTAATAGCAATCCAGGGACCCGCTTCAGTGGTCGACCGGCCTGAAGCGTCATTCTCGTGCCAGACTGGTCTGCTGATGAAGTCAGGTGTACTGAGGCTGGTTTTTCCTAAGGGGTTTCCCCACTCTCCTTTAACAATATATATATAACTACCGGCATGTTTATGTGTATGTATAAATATGTGTATATATATATAGATGCCGGTAGTTTGATAATTATAATTATAATAATAACAATAATATAATTATTATTATAAATATATATATCTAATTAAGTTGATTCATTACTCTTGTTCTTTGTTGATGCTCTACTTTAATTAAGTTTAAACAGTAGGGTTTTGTAATGAATCACACAACAAATTTCATATTTGACAAACAGGTAGTTCTAATTTTCCATACAAAGATTATTTCTACCTTAAATATCCACTGGATATCCAGACTAACAGGTTATGTTGGGGACCATGTGACTTAAGATTATTTTGTGTGATCAAGTAGAAGTTATAACTGGTCCTTGAAGTAATTGAATCAAAATTTTTGAACCAACTCACCCCTATGTTTAGCACTTACTAAAATAATATTTGGTCATGAAATCTGTTATATCATATCTCTACAATCATTTAAGTGTATATGTATCTATGATGGCAAATTGTAATTATATTATGTAAGGTAAAGTATTGTTTTGTTTTGTTAATATGTGTTTTAATACAAGAAAACACATTTGTTCCACTCTAATAAATTCTTTAAGCATAAGAATTTCTTAAAGCATGGCAAGAAATATTAATTTGCACCACTTTATTTATTTATATTGTTTACTTTGCTTTTTATTACTTGATTTTTGGTTTTATTTTTATTTTTGTGATTAAAGAGTTTTATTTCTGTTGATTGCTCTCCTTTGCAGATAAGTCTGTATCTTTTGAAAAGTCGGTTTCGTTTTCTGATGAGCCTCCAGATATGAATTCACCTAAACAACATTCTCCACAACATGCAGGTAAAACATAAAATAGGGAATTTTTTGGCAATGGATCAAACACTTTTTATTATAATACCAGACTAGATTTCACACCACAAATATCTTCTTTATTATAATGGCATTGCTTAGGATTAATATTGTTGACCAATGATGTCCAGTTATTAAATAAATTGTTGATCTTATTAGCTCGGGACATTGGAAATCCTCTTTGTCTGTTCAAAGCAAAATTGAATCGAATTGTATGAAATATTCCTGAAATTGAATTGAAGTTTAAATATTTAAAAACAATGTTTAGTGTTGTGAAAAGAAATATACATTGGATAGCTATATTTCTTTATATACTAAATACAATCTACAACATGTTACATTGAAAATATTTTTTATATATATTTTGTCTTAAGTTGATAAATTAAGTTATTATCACATTTAATTTTATTATTTTAGATTTTTGTCATGGGAACATTAATTGGTTATTTATATAATAGCACAAAATTACAGAAATTGAACATAAATATGTACTTTATCTATAAATATTTTTGTTGATGAAGCTTTATAATTTGTGAATCTGGAATTTTAATTAGGAATCAAAGCTGAAGTAAATTTAATGCAAATTCGAAAATTGTATAGCTTTATAATAAAATGGCTATATGTGTAACAATTATTTTATGAATAACGTACATTAAAGTTTTTACTCTTATTTAATATAGTTACATTTGGCTCTTTACAATGTTGTTCTTTTATTGAATAGTTATTAAAACTCAAGAATTGAATTGAATTTTTAGGGGTGCTAGTTTGGTAACATAATTAATAGTATTTGATGTAGTATTATTATATTGGCAAAATAAATTTGACCAAAGCTACTTTGAAAAAAATTTAACCAATCGAAGTAAAAAAAAATCCTCCTCACCAATATTAATGATTCAAATTATTTTGGGTTCTAAACAGAAAGGTATCTTCCCGATTTCCCTTGTGTTTATTCTCAATAAATATTTTGGTAGCACGATTTTTTAAACATTATTATCACTAACACTTGATTATTTCCTTCGAATGCTTACATCAGCGGATAGCAAACCACCTAAACCAGCGATTAAATCATCAACACTGCCTAGAATGTCTTCTCAAGGTAATATTATATGATTTTTGAAATTATCAAGTCAAATAAAAATCTGTAAATACCATTCAAAGAATTTGTCAAACTGTAATTGTAAAGTCTTGGTAAACCAAACGTGCATGAACCTAAATTTGATCAAATTGAACTGTTTAAGGAGCCCTTGCATATGCCTAAGTTAAAATATTTTTGTTGGTCTGTCACTATAACTATTTTATGTGCATACAAGCAAATGCAGAAAATCGGCTAGTTATTGTTAAATTGGAAACAAATGAATATTGACAACAATTATATTTAACTGAGGAAGAAACTTAAGTACTAATTACGCTCATGAAAATAACCATCAAATTTAGTTTTCTTTAAAAACAAAATGTTATACTTAGCACATCTATTTTAATATAGTTTTAAAAACCAATTTCAAAAGATTCACACCATGATTTATATCATCATCATTATCATCAATTGTTTCCAGCCTGTGGCTGAGTCTCTTAAGTAAAATGTTCCATCTTCCTCTATCCTTCCACTATTCATGCTTCTACCATCATTTTCTTCAGCATCTCTTTTTATCCATCCTCATTACATGACCATAACTTCTCAGTCTTGCTCCCTCTACAATCTCTTGCACTCCCTATATCCCAACTCTTTCCCGGATAACTTCATTCCTAATCTTGTTTCTCCTTGTGACAGCTAACCTGATCCTCACAAACTTCATTCCCATGGCCTGCACTTTCCTAGTCTCTCTTACATTCATTATCCATGTTTCTGCTGCATATGTGACAACGGATACAAAGAACGCCCTGTACAACACTTCCTTACACTTCAAGGGCACTTCTCTTTTCTATAGAAGGTCTCTTACGCACCTATAGAACCACTCTCTTTCTCCGGTCTTCTTCTCATTAACCATGTTGTTTAATATATATATATATTGAATATGTATAAATATAAATCATTAAAAGTTGTTTGTGGTGCCAGGAAAATGTTCATTATTCAATTAGTTTACTAATAAAAATACATTGTAAATACAACATTTTGTTATTATAAATCAAATTCTTTAATTAATGATAGCCAAAATAAAAAATTTAAAAACTTGTTTTCTTCCACAAATCCTTTAAAATTTGATTTAACATGATTTTACTATGTTAGTTTAGACAAATAAAAAAGTATCGATGCAGATTTTTCTTTGGAAATGCCAAAGCTTGCACATTTTATATACATTTGCGCACTAAGGTTTGAAATGTAAACTATTTGGCCACCTAGAACAATACCAAATAGTAATGTGTCTTTGGTCTCTATTCCCCACATATCATCCATTCATTAATGCCTCAATCTTTTTAGGACAGGGGATACATTCAAGACTTCGGTCTGTTAGATACCATAAAGGTTGAAACTAACTTTGGCTATGGATACACAAGTATCTGATTACATCTTTAAATAATTGATATGATTATTAGTTTCCCCTACCTCATCCATCTTTGATAGTTCACTTGATAAACAAAGTTTGAACCATCCTACTTTTCTCGTAAAATCGGAAAGAACCTGAAGACTTTGAATAGGTGCTTCTTGTATTTATTTATTTTCTATCTCAACCATCTAAGATCTATTACTGTGTCTATTGGTAAATTATAAAGTCCACTCACCAAAACATATTATCTTCAATACTCTATATGAATTTGTTGTCACTTTTTAAAGTTAAAAATTTCACAGCAAACAATTTGTTTTTAATTAGGTTTTTTGTTTTCCTTTTAACCCCTTTTACATCATCTGGTGTCAGTTACCACCACCCCTATGGCAAATTTAATATAGTATTACATGCTATGGTTTATTGTTTTATTTATTCATTTCTTTGGCATTTTATTTTCTTCCTACCATTTGCATATAATTATAAAATGTGTATAAACATTGATGGCTTAATAAGGGTTATCACATGTTCCATATACAGGGTGAAAGACAGCTCGAGCTTTTGAACAGGTTAAACACTGCCTGCCCTGGTTGTAATTTTATAATGATTAGAGTAACGAAACAAACAACCGATAAATTAAATTTTAAACTTTATTATAAATCAAATATTACTATGTATAAATTATAATGTGTAAAATAGAAAAAAATCTCAATTATTTTTCATAAGATTACTATAAGTTGTACGTATATTACAGTATTTTAAAAGCTGACACATGTTGAAAACAATGGGAATGTTATTTTTTAAATACTTCTGTAATATACCACTATACATTTTGAGAATATCAATATAATTTTATATAAATTTAATGTGGTTATTTTTATTTTCACTAAATTATTGTATAGATGACTTTTTTTTAATGCACTTATACGTTGGAAATAATAGTGTCACTCTACCTAATTCACAATAAGATCAACATGTGCAATACCATATGAGTTGGCTCAAGCGAAAAAAGATTGAGAGGGCGGTAGTTTGGGTGGTTTTAGAAAGGAAGGACGGAAGTTGGGAAGGATCAAAATTAGTAATGGCTTTATAAATATATATATTTTTTGTGTACATATATTCATCTTATTCCATTTTTAAATAAGGGATCCACTTGAATAATCCATGGAATCACTTAACCAATAAGTTCTGTAAATATTGGTGAGGCAATGGAGTACCTTCACATTGTTTTATTCATGCCACATCTACATCGGTCGTATGGTCCAACTTGTTTCACTCGTCTTAGACGAGATTACTACTGACAAGAAGATTAAGGCTCAAATCCAAGTCAGGTATACAGAAAGTGGTTTTCCTAAATGGTTTTCCACTCTCCCTCTAAGCCCCATCCTTAAAGAACTACCATAATTATTGTATAATCCAAATGAACACTAAGACGTGGTGGGGGAAAAATCATGCCACATATGCTCATATCTTGAGAAAGTAGATTTTACAACTACAGAACTTCGTAAAATAATCTACTGTAGTAAAATTGATATTTTTAGCCGAGTAACAGAAAGTTCTGACCCGCATGTGAAAAATCTCAAACGCTCCAACTGATGTTCATAGTTAATTTCTTCCTTACATCTGCTGTATTATATTGATGTATCAAAGATAGTATATTTTAGTCGAAAAAATTGCTTAGTATTTATTAAAACATGTTTAAATTGCCATTTATTATTTCATTCACAACTAAATATTTGTTTTTGTAAAACTTGCCAAAAATTTGCCAACTATGATGCAACTATATTATTAACCACTAGACTTGGCACTTATGGCCCTCGGCCACTTTTAGGTTGGAAATCCTTGCTCTAGATATTAATAAAACTTTTTACAATCAATCTTGACTAAAGTTATGCCATTAAATGACTCAAGTCAGTAAAGTCTTGTCATTGATTTGATAAGATTTGTTGCAATATCTCAATGAATAAGCACCCAAATGGTGAAGGGCCTATTGGTGGGTGTTTTATATCTGAAGGTCAAGTTCACAAGAGAGCTATAGACAAAGGAGTTACTAAATTAGGCTGTTCTTTTGTTGCCAGAACGAACAGAGCGAGAACGTCACAAGCCGGCACCCCCACCAAAACCAGTCTCGCTGTCACCTGGACAATACGAGGGCAGGCATGTCTACAGAGGTAATGGTGCCTTGGCTTCAATTGGAAGGTTTCGTTTCTCACCCTTTTGTAGCTCATTTCTTTGGCCACATGGCCGGGAGATCCTGCCTTGATTCCAAACAGTCTTAGTAAATTTAATATTTCCCAGGGATTCAACCCAATATTAATATATAATAACATATGGTTGTATCATGGGTCCCTCTCATTCACTATACAGTGTGTCTTAGGTTTCAAATAGAGAATATGGCCTTCAGATATGAAGGATAACGGCAAATGTATGAAATAAGCAGTCGCGGACAGCCAATAGGGATGGTCCTTCGTCTTGGGGTTTGGGCATGGCATGGGTATGATGGGCTCTCATCGTTAATAAAAATCAAGAAACATTCATAAGTTTGCTATGTCTAATAAGGTGTAAATAGGTGACTTGGTTATAACTAGCTTACGATAGAGATAAGGAGCATACTTTTGTGTGGTATTGAACGTATGAGTTCCCAATGCCATAAAGTGAGTGAGTAATAATGTTCGACATTGGTGTCGAGTGTTAAGTGTTAATTTAGTATTGAGTAAAAGTTATTTTGACTTATATAAAAAAATAGTTTTACTGAACAGCCAACAAGAAGCGTGCTACAAGGTCAGAGCAATAATAGAATATATACAAGAAGTACCCAAATTATTCTCAATAGTTAGTAATATGCACAACTATACAACCTTATGCTTAGAAATTATGTGCGATAATACACTGTCACAAAAAATCAAGTTGATTTTAAACATTTCATTTCACATTTATACCATAAAATATTATCTTAGAATTTTTTCTAAACTTTTTGATCATAATGAATTTGACTCTATTCTAAAGAATAGGATGAGGTTAATTGATTTCCGGTAATTGCACCAGTATGAGAAACCAAGTTGTGGAAACAAACTCCACTTCTACTGAGCTTTGGTGAATTTGTGAACTAAAGCATACTTACACTGAGCTATACAGTCAAATTTTAATAAGAAGAGCCCTTTAGAAAAGACAAACCTATATTTTATAGTAAAAATTTATAATATTTAAATATGTTTATTTGTGTTATTTTTTAAGTATTGAAAATATCTTTCAAAAGTGAAAGCCGTAAATCATATATACCCTGATTTTTGTAGGAAGCCAGTTATTGAAGGCTTTAATTCGTACCATAATCCTACTGTATAGTAGAAGTTTGGTAAGATAAAGGTCTTCTCTAATTTTTGTTGAAATAACATTTCAGAAGGTCTCTTACCCTATCAAAATACAGTAGGATTCTGGTAAAAAATAAGGCCTTCATTAACAGACTTCAAACCAATATTAGGGAGTAGCTTGAAGTATGAACATGTGAAAGTAGATATAGTAACTTTTCCAGTTGTCTCTATGAACATTGGATTGTAAGTCTGTAAGGGGGTGTTACGGTTGTTTTATTTTTTGTGGTCGTATGTAGACCTGCAACTGACGCCAGAGATGTACAACCAGCTCCGAGGCTTACAGAAGAAGGCAAAAGACTTGAGACAGGAGGTACGCAATCTGCGCCGCATGTCGCAGGCCCAGGCCCACACAGTACGAGAGACTATCCGAGACACCTTTATCAAGATCAGGCGAGTACTCTCCTAGGTTTGGTAGCCAATACTGTGCCTAGGCTTGTATTCAACAATAAAAATACCAATATTTATTCTATTTAGTAACGACCAATACATTTTTTTAGTATGATACTATTTTTAATTCTGTGTTTTTGTCATATTATCTTCTAATTTCCACAATTCTCAATTGTCTTTTTCAAATACTTAAAATTATAGTTGGCTATAATTTGAATCTTTTTGGAAAAAAATATGGACATAAAGAAAATAGAAATAAATAGAGTGATAGAAAAGCAGTATGAAAGCTTTAAAATACATTTCTATTCATAGTTTGAAGAAAGAAATTAAAAAAAAAATCCATCTTCAATCTGATTTCTCAAATATTTGAATCTCACATATCCTTAAATGATTTCAAGGTCCCATTCTTATTTAAAATACATGAGCTACTAATGCCTGGTACCTCCTGCTTTTATCAGACTTAATGCACTTGAGAGGGGTCATACATAAATCAAGTAACGCTTTTTTCTTACCTTAATTTTAAAAGTTGAGTCAAATCCATTATTTTACAAATACAATTTTACAATTAATATTTAATCTACCTTTGAAACCCAAATCCTAATCTTGTAAAACATCATGAACATAAGAGGAAATATAAATATAGCAAAATAATGGAAAATAAAAATATTAACTAAATGTTAACATTCTTTCTTTAATGTTTTTATAACATTTATACATTCAGTTATGTCTTAAATTACTTGTCTGGGACCTGGTTGTTAAGTTCATCTGATAATTACAATTGGTTAAGCTGAACCACCAATAAGCATTATTAGAGCTCGAAAACAATATTTGAAAAATTTAAAACCTGCTCCCTTGCATACTCATTGTACTCCCACTTATTCCCGGATAACTTCATTCCTAATTTAGTACAACATTTTAGAAAACATTCTATAATAATCTTACGTAAGGAGTGTTGATAGATTATAACTAAAGACTTAGATAGTAATTAATACAAATATTAACGAGAAAGAAAAAGCTAAAAAGTAAAATCAATGGAAAGTGATTAACTAATGAGTTAAAATCATTTAATTTAATAATAATCTTAGGTTGAATAAAAACATAAAAATAATATGAGTCAAAGGGGGCTAGAAAAATGGATTAAAAAAT
>CABFVX010001036.1:106022-130061 GCA_902151425.1 Timema shepardi | reverse complement strand
TGTCAACCATATATTTTTTTAATCCATTTTTCTAGCCCCCTTTGACTCATATTATTTTTATGTTTTTATTCAACCTAAGATTATTATTAAATTAAATGATTTTAACTCATTAGTTAATCACTTTCCATTGATTTTACTTTTTAGCTTTTTCTTTCTCGTTAATATTTGTATTAATTACTATCTAAGTCTTTAGTTATAACCTAATTTAGTAATTTTGTTTCTCCTCATGACATCTAACATGCTCCTCACAAACTTAATTCACATGCCCTCCGCTTTCCAAGTCTCTCTTACACTCGATAGCAATTTTTCTGCTGCATATGTGACAATGGTATACAACACTTAATTACACTTTAAGGGGATTTCTCTTCTACATAGCAGGTGTCTTACACACCTATAGAATCACCCTACCTGCTGTCCTCTTCTCATTAACCATGATTTATATACATACTGAATATGCATTAATTTTTCCTCTCTCTAAGGATTCAACGGCCTATCCCTACTTTTCTTACAAATGTTTATAACCTCTTCATAACTCTTTCTATGCTGACGGCCGGGGTTCAATCCTCGGTCCCGGCAAGGATTTATCTGATTACCAAACCCTTCCTTCACCTCTGACAAGACCTTGTGAATGTGAGGAATGCCAGGCCTCCACCGTGGTTCGGATTCCATGTTAAACTGTTAGTGTAAGTGCGTACAACCCGAACGGGTAGTAAGACGCGGTGCTAATAATAATAATAATAATAATAATAATAATAATAATAATAATAATTCATAACTCTTTTTATTTTCCAGAGCCATGCTACTCTCAGGCGGGGAAGACTCTTGGTCTACTGCAGGAGATGCAGAAACAGCTCGACTTAATCGAGAAGAAGATTCTTATAAACAAGAAATGCTTCGGCTCGAAAAGGATCTAACGTATGAATAATGTTTAGTTGGATTACGTCAATAATGCTTAATAAAAATGGAAGTAATATTTAATTGCATTGGTTGCTTGTTTTTAATTCTAAGCAAACAGGCTAAGCTGAATTTATGTATAAAAAGCTGCTACACAATTATAATAGTTAGTCACTATTTATAACAGGATTTGCTTTCATTTTGATAGTTGAACATTTCTTGTCATAGTAGCTTTATGTTTCAGTTCGACACCTTAGCTCAGTTGGTAGCATGTTTGCCTGGTGAGCTAAGGGTCCTGGCTTTGATTCTCGGCATGATCGAAAATTGATCATTGATGAAAATATGGCTTTATCCTTTTCACATTGATAAATTAACGACTGAGAACTGGATGTTATGCCTGCCCTATTCTTAAGATAAATTATAATAAGGCATATTAAGCTACGAGAGGCTTGGCCAGCCAGAAGTGTAAAATATATCACTTAAAAACTGACCCAGGTCATAGGCTGGAAACTGTAATGGATGTAAAGTAACTTGACGTTTCAAACTTAAAGATCAGAGTCCACTTCACAAATATTTTATTGAGATTACGATCATGCAGATATCTTTTTTTAACACTGCTTCATACTACCTGTGAGGATTATACACTTATTTACTAACTACGCTGATGGTTATTGGGATGAGGAAGGGTATATTTAGAGGAAGTTTATCCTCATTTGTGAAGAAGATGAGTGGAAAACTATTTTGGAAAAACCACTCCTATTACACGCGACTGATATTCAAACCTCTGTCTCCCCAACATTGGCAGTCCAGTCTACAGCGAGTGTAGCACTTTAAACCATTCGTCCACCAAAGTGGGTTCATGCACATTTCAATATAATATATTCTATACCCACATTATTTTGTTAAATTTTCTCGCTTAAAAGTTGCTGACTTGGTAGTCGGCACCTATATAAGTTTTGTAAGCTATTTTTAATACATTGAAGAAATTAACTTTTGCCTGAAGATATTAGTTAAAAGCTTGTAGGTAGTGTTTAAAAATGGCATCTGGACAAACAAATCAAACCAGCAACCTTTGATTAGCATACCATTGCTCTAAGTTTGAGTTATCTAGATTTGTCCTCTACCCAGGGTAGATATCACTCATATTTTTAATTAATGAACGAAAAATTTCCTTGAGCAAAGGACATACATGATTAAATCTGTAGTCGAGTACTAGGGTGCTAAGCCAAAGGTTTTGGGTCAAATCTTGTATCCATGTAGTCATTTTTTAACATATATGTGTGTATGTTTTTTTGTTTTTTTCCAAAGTATATGAATATCTAAACTCTTGCATAATATACTTAGCTTCAAATGCGAGTGAGGTATAGTTCTGGGCAAGAACCTTTTTTTTTACATCCATTACTGGTTCCAACCTGTGGCCTGGATCAGTTTTTATTCAAGCCATATATTTTCCACTACCGGCTTGCTTGGCCTGTCATAGCTTCATATGTCTTATAATCTAACTTAAGACTAGAACAGGCACAACATCCAGTCCCCGGCCTTTAATTTATCACTGTGAAAGGTTAAACCCACATTTAACCAATGATACCTTTTTCGGCCATGCTGGGAATTGAACCCGGGAACTTTAGTTCAGTAGGCAGACATACTACCAACTGAGCTAAGGTGAAGTGAGAGTAATGTTTGGATCAATTTTAAGAGTAATAGTGTGTTAAACCAAAAGTCTCAGAATCTGATTCTTATATATGTTGCTGTAAAGGTACGAAGACCGATAAATCTAATAATTTACCTTTATATCCTAACATTTACCGATATCTGTTGGTTAAAGTCTGAAGTAGCTAAGAAAATGTAAACATTTTCTAAGATAGTTCGGACCTTTACAAACAGATATTGGTAAATGTAAGGATTTACCGGTAATTTCTAAGATTTACCGGTCTTCAGACTTTCACATTAATATATACATGTATTATTATATAAAACTACACATATTATTGTATTAGTTTATCTATGTATAATATACCTATCTATACATATATAATTTAATTGCTAGCTAGAATATTATATTATTGTTATTATTATACATGTTCTATAAAAACGTTAAACTACTTTACTTAATGCTACAAATTATCAAACAAATCATCACAAAAAATTAAATTAATCATGTGGATATGATTAACTCAAGCAAACATTTTCACATAAGCCAAACATTATCTTCGTACTTTTCTTCAAAAAGTGTTTTGGTTTTAATAGTATCTGTCTAGGAATTTTCTGTGCCAATGATTCGGGTGGTTTGTCAGCACTTATCCAGGCTTTTTATTAGTCTTACTTGTAGGCAGGTTCCGTACGGTCCTTGAAAGACCTGGAATTTAATGTGTCTGTTCAAGTATTGCGTCATAAGTCGATGAGATACGGTGATGTTTTCTTTAATTTCCTATATTTAAAAATCTTAATTCATGAGCATTTGCCATTTTTTATATATATAAAAGTTGCTTTAAAACCGTCATTTGTAATAATTCTTCTAAGACTTTTGACTACCTATTAACACTTTAAATACTTATAAATACAGTTTTGCACTAAGATGCCAGCTGATAGCTATTAGTTCATATCCCATCCACCAAGTCCTTGAAAAGACCTTAAATTTATGTTTCATATGTCTGTAAGAACTTTGTCTATGAGTCTGTTGTACACACTAAGCTTAGAAAGGTGATCAGCCATTTAGGGTTTCCACGCACCTGGAAAACTGAGAGAACTTGGGAAATTTTTAGTGTTTGAAAAAAAAAAAACAAGGGACATATAATAAAGTTCAAAAAAAACTGAAAGATTAGTGGAATAATTATAAGCGCGGGACATTTATTTGCAAGCTTTAAGTAGTAGATCTTGCATTAAAGAAAAAGTTCGACTGGAGAACCAAGCAAGCTGATTCGAACAAACATTTTATCTCTCCTCCTTTTTAATCTCCCTGAAATATTGGGTTGTATAACAGCTAATTTTTTTTTCATCAAATCATCTTGTTCAGACCAATGGCATGAACTTGTGCTAATCACTTTCATCAAAAATTAAATCTTATCTTTCTATACTATTCACTAAAGTGCCTAGAAAAATTGGAACTTCTTCTGTAAAACCTGTAAATTACAGGGAATTTCATATTATGAAAATAGTAGCAATTCTGTTATTGGGCATCTGCGTATTTATTATGCTGGCACCTTGAGTTGGAGCTTCTAGAATTCACACGGCAATGTAAAGCCTACACGATATAGCTCTCATGTTCCAAACACATGTAGAGGTGACCTCTATCAAGTTCACCATATATGGTTATAGTAATGAATGTGTTCTGTCATGTTTGCAGAGAGCTGGAGAGCACTGTAGAAGAACTCCGAGGGAATGTCATCAACAGAAAGACTCGGGTCAATATGTCTGACGTGGAGAATATGGCACTTATTCTCAGCAAATCAAGGTAAGTAAAAATCCCAGTTTGATACACAAGTTTATTTTTATTTATTTTTTCATTATAATTTATTTTAATCCATTGCCATATTACCAATTTGATTTATGGTAGCCATTTAAAGTTTCTGTACCGGTAAAGTCATCGGCTAATTGACTGCAGCAGCCAACTATGAAATGCAATGTCAATGAAATCAAGATAGCTCTTTAATAATAATAATAATAATAATAATATTTTTATTACTTTCTTAGACATTGCCTCATGTTGTGGGCATTTGTAAAAGTAACGTTTATTGCCTTTGCCGGAATTTTTATTTTAAAATGTTATGAATATTTCTGATATGACTTGCCACCTATATGTTTAAATATTTAGCACATGGCAAATACACCTTTCTCCCAACGGAAGACGCACTCCTTAAACAGGTGTTTATACTTTCAAAAATCTTAGGGGGACTACCTATAATCTGTGCTGACTTAACACTTGACAATCTCAACCTGCTTCAATAGCTGAATGGTCTAAGGCGTCAAACTCGTGTTATACTGCATTGCTGATGACGGCATGATCGGAGTTAATATCCCCATCAGGGCTACTGTTGTTGCATTTTCCTAAGTCGTTTCCCACTCTCCTTTTAAACAAATGCGGGTAGATTATCTTAAAAATACTTCTTTCTCCATCTTTACCCCATTAGAGTAATAATTATCATATCTGTTATAACCTGAACCGGTATTAAGATGCGATGATGAAAAATACAAGTATTTACTTGACAAAAATTTAACCAAGGATCCTTAGAAAAGGGCTACACATGCTTAACTGTGCTTCACAAGATTTAGGTGCTGTTGTGGAACAAAATAAAAAATGACCCAATACCTAGCTTTCCTTATGTTTGTATCTATCTTTGAAATAAGGTAAATATGAAAACTAATTTAAACAGGGTTTCATTTATATTTAAGGTCTGAATAAATAAATAATACTACAACTCTATTTCCTTGAGTTTGTTATTATTATTTAATATTGAGGAGGTAATTGTGATGTTTGGTGTTCCAGTAAAACTGTTGCAGACTTGAAAGTGAGGTTCCCAGGACTGCAAGAAGGGATGAAGAGTATGTTGTCCTCAGAAATGGAAAAGGTGGTCAGAGAGGAGAAGTGAGTGAAACATGAATTAGTTTGGTAGTTTCACTTTTCAAATTTCTTTTATTGAGGTAGGTTCTATTGCGGACATTAAATTATTCTGGACTTCTAGTAGCACTGGTGGGCTCATGATCATGGTACATAATAACCCTTTGAAACATATGTTTTGGTTGGCGGTTCTGGGACAGGCTAGCAAATAATAATAACTCAAAATAAACAGTTTACGACTGCTTATTGGGCGGTGATATTGCACTGAGCTTGTCTATAATCAGGGTGAGCTACCTGGATAAAAACTTTCCTTTGTTTTTCGAGATCAGTAATGTTGTTAATAGGTTACAGCATTGTGGTCTCTACCCTGGTACTCTTTAATCACTATCCGAAAACACTTACTTGAACCCACCAAACTATTCTACCACTGTTTGAGTCACCACTTCCAAGATGATCTCCTGATGAAAGATGAGTCCTTCCGCTTACGATCTCTACATTCTAGCAGATGCACTAAATGATAAGAATGTATGATTGATGTCAAAATGATAGTGTGACGTTGAATCGCCACACCACTCTTACCTTGTCTGCCAAAAACTGTCCTTGAAATGCCACACTGGGATTCACTACAAATATCTGGAGGGTCAAGGGATTCTTAGGATCTATTGCAATCCTTAAGCATCATCCAACAAATCATGAAATAGTATGTCCTAAAGAAAATTCTTACAAACTTGTAAAAATAATATTAAAAACAAAATGATCAGAATTTTTTAAAGTGAGGGAGGTTAAAGTATTTGACAAAACTCATCCCAATAACTCTTATTCATTTAAAAATGACAAAATGTTTAACACATTCTTAGACATTGTAGGAGCACACCTCATACTTTCATGACTTTAGTAATTTGTTGTTGAGTCTTGGCCAAGGTTATGTTGTTTACTATCTCTATCTGTGGCACTTTCAATTCTGTTACATTTCCACCATATTATCACTGGACTTAGATTGCGCTTTGTTAAAAGTGATGTTCAAATCTAATAATTTTGTATATAAGTACAAAGAATAAATATTGTATACTATTATGTAATACTAGCTCTAAATAATTAGGAGCAATATAATGAATCCATGTTTACTTTAGCTTATAAAAAATAATTTTGTGTCAAATGAATAAAATGAATAATAATATAACAATAAAATGGGTAATTTAATGCATTGCTCCATGAAGGTATTTTTAATTTTCTGAATAAAACAATTCACTGTTTCTTTTATCATACTAAGTATGTCCCATTTGAGCAAAAAAAAATTAGGGGGGGAAAGAGGTGTGTCTTCACTGGTTCACCCAGCTGTACACAATTTGTGTTTCTACTATCCCAAAGAAAGGCTGGGCTTTCTCTGTGGTATTTCTCCACCAAAACAATGTGAATATTAATTTAATCCATTTCTGACCTTTCGCCAAAATATAGCTATAATTTGATAGTTAGGAGGTATGCATGATGGTAGATTGCCTCCAGGAAGGGGAGACAGGTAGGGCATTTGTTTCAACCCCTCTTCGCAAATATTGTTGATAAAAACTTTTTTTTTAAATCAATGGTACGAAACTCTGCACAGATTTTCTCACTCTATTGTTTATAAATGGAGATATTTACTCAAAACTCGTAATATATGTGAAACAAAATAATATACACTAGCAAACCCAAGTATAAATTGCACTATACTTTTGTAAAAAAAATTGAATCCCGGTTTTAAATGTTATAATTTTATTTTTAAAGAACTAATATCCTCATTTGTATGTTTGGACCGATTAAAAAAAGATCAATATTGGGTCCAAAAGAGTTAACACTTCGTATTAAAGTTTCAACTACCGGTTAAAATTATCTACATTTTATTAGGTGTTGCAAATCTTCGTGCCATCACATTGCTATTAAATTTCTAAAGTATAAATTTTGACCAATAAAAAAAGTAAATATTTACTATTGATTCCAAAATGGAGATAGATCATTGTTGTACAAACATTTCTCCTAAGAGGTTTAAGGAAAATAACAAACTGTTTGCGAGACTTACTTATATTTAATTACCCTATGGCATTGGAGCTTTATTGCGTTAAAACTTAAGTAGTATCTCTTTACAACTAAAGCTCACAAAATTGTATTAATATATTTGCCAATATCTCAGAAACTGTTAGTTTTATAAAAATATATTTCATATAAAAGTTTTTTATTTTTAATAATACTCAAATTTTGCAATATAAGTTATTTATTATCGCAAATAGTTGCGGAGATATGGAAGTTTCTGCTTCTGTAAAGTACCCTGAAATTAATTTTCATGGTAAAATAAAAATAGCCAGTTTATTTATAATCTTAATCAACACCTAGATACGAATTTTAATCAAAATCATTAGTCGATTTTGAGAAAATCGATATTTCTCTTTTCGCCCTTTCTTAAACTACTTTTAATCACAAGTTTAAACAGACACACAAACAGAAAGCATCGCAAAGACCACTTTTTAGGATGTGAGAGTTCATGAGACGTCGGCATCCATCAACATTTCAGGCTAGATTTATTTTAAGGTTGCAATTGTTGTGTTTGAAAACTAAAAAAAATATATATATTTATGTATAGCTTAAAAGTTATTTGTTTCATAAAATTATACTTCAAAAATAATATTTGTATTATAAATAGATCTACATATTTGTAATGATAAGTAATTTCATATCTCCAATACTTTCAGAGATGTGATAAAAAATGATAATTTACGCATCAGACCGAAGCCCTTAAAGTCATTTTGCCGAAATATTGAGAGTATCCATTTTGTTTGGAATATTTATAAATGTTCAGAAATGAAATTTAATCAAAATTGTTAGAGCCGATTTTGAGAAAATCAACTTTTTCTCCTTTTGACCTTCAGTAAACTACCCCTAATATAAAAAAAAACTCAGGGCAACCCTATAAAAACTCTAAACACCAAGTTTTAGCCCAATTGATAAAATGGTTTAGGCTCTAGTTGGAGGTACAGACAGACGAAAATTCTAAAACCGCTTTTTCGGATTCGGGGGTCATGAAAATCTCTAGTTCTATTATTTTGATGATTACAATACTTTCTCTACCTGTGAGATAGCAAGAAAGTAAAAACATACTAAGTAGAGCTATATGAAGCACTGAATATCTGTTTGTTGAATGAATAGCTAAATATGAGCTCTGTTCAATAAAGAATGATCATATTGGTTTTATGAACAACCGTTTTGCTGGATCTTCCTAACTTAATGTGGTAATCTAGTACCAAACCAAAATGTGTCACATAGCATCTGCGGAATTGACTCATGCGCACGGGGCCATAGGGGTCGGTCAAGCTTATACATGTTTACTTTCGCCTACTTAACAATGGATTTGTCACATGAAGATGCACTGCTCTCGAATTAATTGTTCATCTCAAGAAAAGACCCACTGAAGAATATGAAATATTAAAAGATCCGTATGGGGAATCTAAGCGTACATAGAGAACAGCTTGCAGGGGGTTTGAAAATGGACATGATTCAATCAGAAAAATCAGCAGTCTTAGGGCTTAAACCATTGCTGTCACCAGAGAAACCATAAACACTGCTTCTATAATGTATAATAAAAGATCATCGTATAACTGTAAGACAACTGACAGACATGTTGAGAATATTGATAGGAAGCACGCATCACAATTTGCATATGGCACACTGAATTCCAAGATTAATCACACCTGAGCAATATAAAGTTCACATGGAGGTTTGTCAGGAGTTGCGACAAACGTTTGCCAAATATGGTGAGGTTCTGCACAGGATAATAATGGCGGATGAGACATTGCTTCATCATTTTGACTCATAGAGTAAGCAACAAAGCTTTGTTTGAAAGTCTCATTAGCAACACTGAAAAAAAGGCAAATCTTTTGACTTCAGCAGGAAAGGTTATGGTCTTGCTCTCTTTACATTCAAGGTATTATTAACCATCATGTTATGCCACTCAATACTACGACTGCTATAGGATCTTATTATAAAACTGTACCACACCCACTTTGCAGGAACACATTCGTCACATACAACCACAACTGTGCGCAGACATCATCACAATGCGAGACCTCACGTTGCTCATTCAGTCTTAGTGTAATTAGCCATCATTGGTTTGAAACGTGTTCCTCATCCTCCTTATAGCCTTGATCTTGCACACTGCGATTTTTATTTGTGGGGGAAACATTTTGATTCATCAGAGGAAGTTGTTGAGTCGTCGAAGGCGATTTGCAAATGCATGTAGAATAGTTATTTCCGACATGTTTTTGAAGAACGGAAGAAACATTGGAATTAATGCAATTAATCAAATGGGGACTACTTTTAAAAGGGCCATTGTGAGAACAGCACAATAAATAATGGAGAAGTATGTAAGAAAAAGATTACAAGAGGGACCAAGAAGGGGAGGGGTGGATAACATAACAAAGTGTGCTAGTAATAGGACAAGAAAGCAAGCAATTAAAGGAGAGTGTATAACTCGAACGGGAAGTAAGATGCAGTGCTAAAAAAAGTGAGGGGGGGGGGAGATGAAGAATGGTGAAAGAAAAGAGGAATATAGAGGCACTTTACTAAACTGGCCATATGCTGTAGATAATTGTTGATAATGATATTGGGGAAAGAACAAATTAATATCATTCCTTGCTGAAAATGCTTCGTATTAAGTCTTTATATTAAGTGTCCCTAAAATTTTCATTTCCAATAAAGGTTCAGAAATAATATTGTAAACACATTGTGTGCCTCTCCTCTCCCCAAAGTAATTGTCTGGGTGCACCACTGGAACCATGTCACTCCTATCAAGATGTAAAATCTGTAATTTCAATCTTAATTTTTCAGATTCTTAAAAGAAGAGCCAGAAAGATTGGAGAGTGCGCTAAGACGTTGTAAGAAGCTCACTGGCACGCTCGTCACATTAAAGAGGTGAGGCAATAATCATTATAATTTTATTCAGTGAGTTTGGTTTCTTCGTAACAATATTATCTTGTTTGTTTCTTTTTTACATTTAAAGTCTTTTTCTATCTATTGTTATTTACCACTTATCCAAGCTATAAGCATTGTAATTAGGTTTTCACAAGAAAAATTGAGAGAGAAAAAAACTCTTTTTTTTAAGGATATGAGGGCACATTCCTAATTTAAATCAAAAAACAAGGATGAGAAGTCTAGATTTAAACACTCTGTATTGCTATTTTCTCGGAGGAAGGTTAATAATCTCCATTGTGAAAATACCACCCTCTATTATATTTATATTTTCTCTTATGTTCATAATATTCTCCAATATTCAATTTCGGATTCATAAAATAGTGGATTTGACCCAACTTAAGTCCTAACTTACATATCTTCACACTTAGTCAGTTTGATGATAAATGAAATTTTATTACTCTTTTCTTCAATCTAAGGTGACTGGGAAAATGGGAATACCTTTTAGAAAACACATGGAATTTGATAGAAAATAGCAACCCTGCTTTGTTCTATTCATATAGTCAACCTTCTTGACTGTTTTCTTTTATTTCTTACCTGCTTCGGCGGTCGCATGGTTTGAAGTATCGCTCTTGCGGTAGACTAGACTACTGAAGATTGGGAGATTGAGGTTAAATCTCAGTCGGGTTTACTGAAGGTGATTTTTTTCCAAAACGCTTTTCTACTCTTCCTCTGTGAAAATGCGGGTACATTTTATCTAAATATAGCCTTCCTCACCCCTTAAACCATTATTCCAAATAAGTTATATCATTGCTATAAAAAATAAGTTTTTTGTATTGTTTGATGCGTATGTAATGTGTGTTTCAGGCTGGCATCAGTTCAAGAACAACGCTTGCCCCCCTCTGGCACCCCCGACTCCCGACTATCCCCTACGCTTGGGGATGACTCTGACACCCCTATAACACCCCCAGCTCACGGCAAGGTAATTGATGTGCTTTGCTTGTCTTTCCCCTACTCTCACTCTCAATGTTTATAATGCTTGGCTTGCGTGTGTTGGTAGGACTTTTTACAAAGGTGTACTGGGCAGCAAATAATTCCACAATGTTCATGATAGCTTGTGAGACTGCATCAGATGAAGACAGTTTCCGAAGTTTGCCTTTGCAATTTCTTTTGGCTAATGATACAATATGAAGAATACAAATTGTTTTTAGAATATGACGTAATAATTTGTGCTTTACAAAAGTTTTTTTTTAACTAGACTGCTTAAGGTGGGGGTGTAGGGAACGTAAGTTAAGGGCAGTGTTATAAAAGTTTTTTTAGCAAAACATATATTTGATCAAAATAAATCAAATATATTTATCCAGTAGAAACATAGTCTAATTTTCTTCACTGGTAATATCCAGGTCTACCCTTAGCAGACGTGGGGGCAAACTTTGTTTGTCAAGGCCTTCAGTGATCTGCCTCCCCCTTCCCCCTACAGCATAACCCCCAACTCAAAAAAAAATTATAAAACCTGATTTTTAGTTATTGTTACTACAATAATTTGCACCTATATACCAATTTTTCCTATAAAGTATCAGGAAATGCCCAAAAAGATAAATAAATGTAATAATTAATGCTGGAAGCTGTGTTTTTATATACGTAAGGGTAGATTTGTCCCCAACCCTTCATTCGATTATCTTTAACAAACTTGATATCTATAGAGCTACAAAGAACAACTATGCAAAGTTTGAATTAATTCGGTTAATATGTTCAAAAGCTTTCATGAGACACATCCACCATAGACAAACAGACAAATGTAATTCAGAGTTAAAACTGAAAACTCTCAACAATATTTCCCATGCAGGGAGCCTACTATGCGAGCGTGCAATTACAAATTTACTCCCCCCAACTTGTTTTTTCCCCTACGTCACTTAAGCCAGTGTTAGGGCCTTCCAAATCACGTGGTCATGGGAGGTCGCACTGTTCACATACCCTCAAGGGTGGCCTTGGTGATGTCAACAGTTTTTCAATACCTGTCAGGACATAATAACATTAGATAACAAACTTTTTAAATGAAGAGAAAAAATTGTCATTTCAGGACAACCTTAATTCTATGTTTTTACTTGAGAATTATTTGATTTATTTTGACCAAAAATATTTTGGTAAAAGACCTGCCAAAAAACTGGCCTTTTCTCGCTTTCCCTAAACTCCCACCTTAATCAAGGTTAAAATCTCAAATCAAAATTGTAATATTTCCTATTTAACTAGCTCTACCTAGAGATAGGTTATGAGTATGCTAATATAAACTGATGGAAGTGGCACATGTTATCGCATCGAATGATGACATTTTTTAAAATGCATCAATCCAGATAGCTATTATTAAAATAATATTTTTCATGCCGTTAAAGAATTATTTTCTGCCGCATGAACTGTATCACCTGTTGCTCAGTACTAACCCTGTGTAAATAGTTCCCATTGTTGTTTTCACAGTATTCTTGGTGAACCTCTATTCCTTTCTTATTTGGATTTTCATTTTTCTTTCTCTATCTAGTTTCAACATCTTAACTTCCTGACTCGATTGAAATTGTGAACATCTCTTAATATTTTAAGAAACAAATGTGCACTTAATCGAAACATACCCTTGCACTGAAAAAGAAAAGTGTCTAATTTGTATGTACATAAGACAGTTTTGATACTAGTTTGTTAAAATAGTTGTTTTTTTTATACTTATATAGTGTCTGCAATGCACACATTTCCGAGTGCATTTCCAATGCGTACCCTTTTTGGAATTTGATTGTTTTCTTTTCAACTAATCATTTCAACATAATGAGTATTATTATTTCATCTCTGTTTGGATCACTTTAATTTCCATAGGGGAGTAATGTCCTTGTTTATTATATATTTAACCTCATAAACTTTGTCTATGAGAAGAGCAAGTGAGTATTGTTCTGATTATTAGGTCTTCCCATTACTAACTTTCTCTCATGTTTACATTAAAAATATGGCACAACCTGTAATAATGTTATTTAGCACTTTGTGCACCCCTGGAATGAAAACTGTCTTTAACACAAGTTCCATCTCAATTGTAAAAGTTCCGTTTTTTTTAATTGATATTATTTATTGATGTTTATTTTTTATTGATGACAGCAAATAGTTGCATCTTGGGATGCTTCTTGGATATTTGCAACAGAAATTTAAATTATTCGCAGTTTTTAGTGTTTCGTATTTATTTTTGGTCATCAAACTCGAAAAGAAGAAATCAAATTGTAGTGTTGTTACCTAGAGGCTATCTGCATTTAGATAACTTTCATCATAAACAAAGAAAAATTAGCTCCATTAATGTTTTGTGATTTTCCCTTGACCTACTAAAATTGCTGTTCTATGTGTTTTCATCCTGATTTTAATTTTAACTTTTTAAAAAAACATTACAAACAATGACTCCAGTATATTTCTTAAATGTTATAATTAGTTTAGCCTAAAGGCTGCAGTGGTGTTAATAGGTCATAAACTAGATTCTGTGATAACACACGTGTAAGCAGCATGTATTTCATAGATTATCAGATAAATATTATACATATATATTATTTGTAGTGATGTCTACTTTCTGCACAAAAGATATAACTGCGAAAATAAGAGATTATATTAATTTAAAATGCAGACATTGCAGTTAGACAAAAAAAAATCATACTTTTGTTTTTATATATATTCGAGTCTTACAAACTTCCAGCATGAGTTAACCTCTAAATGTTACCACGACTATCGTTTTGTGTCCAAGGCAAGTGGTGTTTGCTGTACGTCTAAAAATAACTACATGATTACAGCATTGCATTCTGTGTTAAAAAATGTTGCAAAGTGCACGCTACGTGTCTTTTTAACCTATCGTCAATATAAATACATTATCTATGTAAATTAAGATTTTATGAAAATAAAAAGTGCTTTCATCTAGTTTTTTTATCCCCCAAGTTATTTATATTTGCACGCTGCTAACACTGTTTTACAATCCACGGATGTTGGTATTTTTTTCAATTCTTAATATTTGGTGCGAAGTATCTTATTTTAACGTAAGCTATACACCCCACATGTTCTTTCTGTACTTTCTCCATTAGGCATATTTTTAATTTGTATATTTCTCTATGTCACTGTTTTTTGTGAGGCTCCCTGACAAATGTTTTCTCTTTTTTATTCTTCTTTGCGCCTGTAGTACAGCTGGAAGTGGAGTTCTCACTTCAAGGAAGCCATTACCTTACACGAGTAAAAAGCAATTATATACTTTTTATGCTTGCTTTCTTACTTTATATTGATATTATTACTATTATTATATCTTTATTATTTTTGTTTATTTTTTTATTTTCTTACTTTATTAAAATTACTGTTTCGCTCCTCGGTCGTCAGCTTGGGCTCAGTTTATATATATTTTAAAGTCCGGATGTTTAATGCCACAAAAATCAAAGTAATTCACTGTAGTGCTTGCAGATTTTTACTTTAAACTAAATCCATCACATTTCTAAAACTTCATTTCCTTAAAGACCTAACTCAAATAGAAAAAACTCAAGAAAGTAGCTTTTTAAAGACTGGCTGTTATTTGATTTATTTTGTTCCATCTGTGTTACATTATTCATTTTATAATAGAGTATATAATATAAACCATTATTTATTAAAACTAACAATAATCATTGACTATAAAATAGATTAATAATGTTTTTGTGGCTTTAAATACAAAATGGATCTAATTACTTTCCTTTCATAAATTTTTATTACTTAATTGTTCTGATTAAATTAAGCTTTACATTAATTATCTAACTCCTTCTTCCTCTTTAAAGTAAGGTTTACTCATTGGAAATGTTTCACTCGGAGATGTTAAAATGGCCGCAGACCTAACTTTTATTTTTGTCTTGCTATTCTAATAAATGCATCACACATTTGTAAAATAAACTTGTTTTCCTTAAACAAACAGTTGAAGTAGAAAATAATATATGTTTTTAAGACAGGCCCATGCAATATAAAAACTTATATTTTTTCCTCTGAAAGGCTATTGACTTGGGCTTCTTAGCTATTTTGTAGTTTTTTCTATAGTTTTTTTTTGTAAATACTGAACTTGCTATCAGCAACAGCACATATATAAATCAGATGCTGATGGGTACAGACACTGTTATCATGCATGTATTATTAATATCTTGAACTATTGAGTTATTTTGACGTTTCGGTAAATGCTCTGGACCGTTGAAATTTTCAGAAAACTTGTTTATTCTAGGTGTATTGTGTTCCAAGATGGAGGAACGTGACAGTCAACATATTTGTGTTTTGCAAACATGTTCTGGCTATTGTTTTCACACTTAGGGAGTTTTAAAATCATACATATTTTGATTTAATATAATGTTGCAGTATCAACTTTACCTAAATATTTTCTTATGTTAACTATTTAACTGAAGGCTATGTTTTGCTATGGCTAACACATCTTGCAGATAATGTATTTTATTTAAATCTGCGGTTTCCTTTTGTGTTGGTAGTTTTGTTAGTGTAGTTTTTAATTTGTTTGGACAAAACTGTGTAATGAATGCAGTCACATACTTGTAATTAAGGTATATTTCTTTTAGTTAGAAGAAGAACACAATATTTATTTAATTGAAAATGTCAGAATTTACCAAAATACTGGAGGGCTATATTAGTTTCTAATACAATAGCTTATAATCCATTATACTTAGCTTTTTTTTAATGCCACAAAAGCTATGTATGCATAATTCAAGTGTTATTTAACTTGAAGTTTCCATTATGAAATGAATGTACGTACTGAATTTAAAACATAGGTACATATTTCTAAACGACTTTCATGATTTGTCAAAATATGCCAACTAAGATTTAGATCAATATAAATTGAACATACTTATGCCATGCATGTTAATTAATTTGACCAATGCATCTTAAACAATATTATCTACCTTGAATTTGCTACAGTCAACTATAATATAATTTATGGTTCACAAAATTGGATAAATAGCATAATGTCCGAAAGTGCATGTTAAATCATGAATTTAAATTAACTAATTACTTATCGCAGAATAATTAAGTCATAAATAGTGTTATATTTAGATTTAAAACTTGTCCAAGCTTTTATTTTTTACTAATCCAGATTAAGCTCGTCTTAATTAATAATCTAACTATTGAAATCCTGTATTCTATATTTTCCCACATTCCTATTTTTTTAAGTGCTATAAAATAATTTGCATCAGTTAACTTGTAATGTATTTTTCTAACAATTGTACTAGCTTATTAATTTGTTTTTATAAATATATCTTGAATTATTATGAATAAGCTTAAAATATTCTTGTATAAATGTGTCTAATGTGGCCATCATAGCCAATACACTTAGGCAGTGTTTTATTAAAAAAATTGTTTTATATTTAACTCAATTTATTGCAAGTAAGAAATCATTATCATCATCGTGAAACCCCTCCAGCTTGCAGGGTAGAGTGTTGTTGAACAAGCTCTCTCCTTTCTTCTCTTCATCGTTCTTTATCTGGTTTACCCACCTCTTTCTGGGCTGACCAACTGGTCTCCTGCTCCTAGCCTTTCTTTACTTGTACACACATGGTTTTCTTGTGTCGTACATTCTTTTCACATGGTCAAATCATCTGAGTCAATATTACCTTATTTCCACCATTAATTTCTTCACTCCTAACTCCTTTCTTGTGTCATTGTTCCTTACTTTATATCTATGTGTCATCTGCGCTCCTTAAAAATTTCATTTCACATGCTTGCGCCTTACTCATTCTTTTTCTTATTTACAGTGCAAGAATCTAAACTGTACGTAAGAACGAGAATAAGGTATAGCTTATATAGACTTAACTTGGCGCTCCCTGGTACCTTCTTGTACCACATTAGCTGTTGGGTCAGATTAATGAATGTTGATCCTTTGGTCATTCTGATGAGTACTTCCTGCTTTATGATACCCTTAAAAGGAGACCACACTACCCAGGTATTTGACCTCTTGGATACTTTCCATTGGTTCTCACCCGCCTTGGTGGCGTAGTTGGCTAACGTGCTTGTTATGTTGAGCTCGACTGCTGAGGACGGGGAAATCGAGGTTTGAATCTCGGTCGGGTGAACTGGGGGTGGTTTTTCCTAAATGGTTTTACACTCTCCCTCCACGCAAATGCGGCTTCACGTCCTCTAATTCAACCTTCCCAACTCCTAATCCATTATCGTAATTAGTACTTAAAAAATGTATAACCCAAAAGGGTAGTAAGACGCGGTGCTAAATATTAATATATATTACATTTGTTCTCATCCCAGACATATGCTCTATTTGGAGTTTACTTTACTTATTTTAAAGGCAACTGTCTTCGTTTTACTCACACTCATCTCATACTTGTTGAACTTGGTGACCCACTTATCCATTTTTTCTCAACTCTTCCAAATACGGTTCTCGGGATGCTGTTATATGGCTTTTGCAGCTTCAAAATCACTATTATTATATCCTTCCCTTTCTCACATTACATCTCCGTTAGCATCCCCAAAGCAAAGATCAGATCTGATGTATTCCTGTTAGCTCTGAATCCATGCTATTCCTCTTCTAGAACAGGTTTAACAATGGCGCTCAATTTTCCCAATAATTCTCACCATAATTTTCAAGCCATGATAGATCAGTTTAATGTCTCTATAGTTGGCACATTCCCTTCTGCTCTCTTTCTTGAACATTGGAATAATTATCCGCTTAGTCCAGTCATCTGTCACCTGATTGTTTTGCCAAATTATGGTTAATGTCCAGTACAACCACTGTAGCCTGGGTATTCCAGCCACTCTACATCCCCCACAAAGCTCTTTCCAACTCTGCCCATATAATTGATGTATCTTTTCCTTTTGATCAACAATTATCTTGTTCCTAATCTCCTTCATGTTGCTAACTACTTCCATCTTCCTTCTATAATACTTTAAAAGCTTCCTTGTCAGATTTTCTACTCCTTAGCATTCTAAACAGAATTTTTATATTCCCTTTGTTGTCTTCTAATTTCTGTGTAAACTCCTACCAGCATCTGTCCTTTTCTTCCCATACAACTATTTTAACTTCCAGTTTTATATCCCTGTATTCTTGCTAAACTTCAACTATTTTTTAATCATCCTTAGCTATAAGACTCACCCCCATTTTGCTTCTGTTTCTCACTTTCTTTGTCTTATTCCTCTTTATTATGGCATCCTTCACTCTGTTGTTTCATCGTGGTGTCTTTTCTTCCTTCACTCTTCCAGGAAGAAATATAGGAACAAATAAGATAGATACGCTGTATGAATTTTATAGTGAAAACAAACACATTAAAAACTTTATAATGCTGCCTCAGGACAGGACAAAAAATAATTTACTCTTTTAGAAAAATTGGTGGCTATCATTCAATCCTCCTCCTCTTCTTTGTTGAGTGACAGTGAAATGTAAGGTGTTGTTGTAGTTCGTCTTTTCATTACCAAAATCATCGAGGATTTGTCTCTATTTGGGCAAATTCTTATTTCCTGTATGTTCTTCCATGTAAATATTATATACCTGATAAGTGAAAAGCTTTGCAACCTTTATATATACATAAAGTTTTTATAAAATATTTTCTATAGCTTTACTTGCATATTATTTTACTAAAATGAGTTATATAAAGATGGGGACAGCTATTACCAATTAATAGTCATATTTTAAATTACTTTTTAACATGAATAATTTATTAGTAGACCAACACACATATTTGATTTATAAATTATAATATTTATTAAAAATATGATTATTGAAAATTTCAAAACTATAATTTTAGCATGTATTAATGTGCAACAATAAAATATATGTGTGGCATTTCTTTGGATATGTGTATGTTGAATAAAGCTTTATGAGAAAATTTCATCTTGGTCTAAACTAGCTAAGCTAATCCGAATTTATAGTCTACTCAAGTTACTCTCTTACTTGATCAAGTTGCTACTGCAATGTTATTGATTACTATATAAATATTTTAATAATAACTGAACTTTTTTTTTTTGTTCACCTAAAATGTCAGTCCAGAGTAGCTATGTTTATTGATTTAGTGTGTCATTATTTATTTTGCAACTGTAGGTATGATCTAAAAGAATTGTTTGTACAATTTTTGTATTGTGATAAAACAAACCTAAGCTTAAAATTTGACATTTATTAATAATTAAAAAAGTATTTTTTAAAAAAAAGCCTTACTCTAAGGAAGGAAGTTGGGATTCTTTTTTTTTTTAGGTGTTTTTGGCGCATGCAGCAGATGTTTTTATTGCGTGCCACTGCTCGTAATATTTTGGTCTTGTACAGTCTTATAATCGCTCATTTTATAAATGTGTATCTTTATATTTTTAATATAAATGTATTTTATATTCAAGTAGAAAATGTAAGCATTTGGCTAATTACTCTTTATCTTTTTGTTGTAAGCTAACTACAATTAATCTTATATAGTCGTACAGAACTATTAGATGTAATTCTGATTCTCTTCTCACAATAATATAATCAGATTTCACGAAAGAGATTTATTCTTCATCTGTCAAACATTATCATATCACTATTAACTGTTTCCAGCCTCAGGCTGGGTCCGTTAGTAGAATGTTGCCAGTTTCCTCATTCCTTCCACCGTTTCTTGTTTCCATTCTTCTCCTCTTACCTGCATACTTTTCCTACATACTTTATCTCCATCATTCTCTTTGGTATGCTCTTCTTTTCCATCCTCATAACATGCCCATGCCATCTCAGTCTTGCTCATGTACTCCCTCTAACCAAACTCTACCCCGAATAACTTCATTCCGAATCTTGTTTCTCCTCGTGATATCTAACCCATGAACTCCACTTTCCTTCTCTCTCTTACATTCATTGTCCATGTTTCTGCTGCATATGTGACAACTATAGAACAACTCTCTCTGCTGCCCTCTTATTAGATCCTATTTACTCTCACCCGTCATCCAACTTTATGACTTTATTACTCCTTATTTTTTTCCTCTTCATTACATATCAAACATAATAATAATAATTCTTTAGCATATTCATATTATTTGACACAATTATGTAATGTGTTTAGAAAGAATCATATCTACTACTTTTCGCTATATTAAGAGTTTGTCATTATCAACACTATTTGCTATTTGATTGTATCTAACTTGATTTAAAAGTTCAACAAGTAAACACTTTATATTGAAATATTTATTCAAAAAATATGAAACATGTTGTTTAGTTTATAATTTTTCACAAAATATTATACATTTAAAAAAATTAGATTACTATATAGTATATATACTTACAAAACAAAGTAATTTTAATAATTCTGTTTATCTTTTTGGAGCAGCTAACTCACATGCGAAACTGAAATTATTTTTAATATTTACTTTTTAATGTGTATTATTAAAACACCAAAAATGTGTTTCAGATGCTTACAACCTACTTTAATACCAAACAAACTTTAATGGCTCATGCTCTTGCAAATGTCAACTGAAAATGCATGTTTGCGGAGAGACAATAAAAAAAAGGTAGCAGTAGGCCTACTCGAATTTAATAAAAGGGCTGAGTAGGAATCGAGTATGATTAATTCAAACTTTTGAGATAGTTAACTAATGCTCCATCCACTAAATATACCCAACTTTAGATTTTACAGGGTAAACGAGGAGAGAAAAGCCAAGGATAGTTCATTTTTATTAGATGATTTATTTTCTACCAAAAATATATATCTCACTGCTTCAAATTCATCACACATTTTACATCCATTTCTTGTGTCAACGTATGTGCGTCATTTGGGAATGTTAACACATGCCTAAAATTTGCGTACTGCTTGTGATAGTAAGTAGTTTTAATTTTTAAAAAAAAGAGAGAAATATAAGCTGCAGTTAATCAGGCGTTCACTCTATTGGGATTCAACCATGGCTAATGCTTTAGAGGAGCAGTTTGATCACTTTTTAAAAACTTTGGATTGGAGCACAGTTGAGGAGGGTGATCATATTAAACGTTCATAGTGTGAAAAAATTTAATGAGAGACAAATAAAATCAGTTTTCACTGTAATTTCAGTTAGGGGCACTAATAACTATTTCTCTTGTTAAGCATCTTCGAGAGCATATAATATTATGTTGTTATTCCATCAAAAAATAACATTGTGTTAATATCTTAGAGAATACTTAGGGTTAAATCCAGCGTTCCTTCATTTTGAATTTGGTCACAGTCTATAATCCTTCAACATAGATCTTAACTATCGCTCTTTATAAAGAGAGCTGCGAGAATTGTTTTAGTAACTGTTTGGGGTATTGACTTTTTTATTCATAGCTTATATTTTTTATTCACATATTTGAACATTACCTATTTTGTCATTTTTTTAATTTTTTTTATTATTCTTATTTGTATTGTTTGTCATTGCTGTCAAAACAATGTTCGTCTTGAAAATAAAATAGGCTAAGCTTAGTGGATAAAAAAATTGTCAATTTTCACATTAGTGCAATTTTTGGTATTTAGCATGCACAACTATGTTTAATTTTCAACTTTTATCTATTTTAATCATAATAAATTACCTATTTTATTTTCAAGTCATTGCTAATCAAACAATGACTAGCATTTTAATGCTTGTATGGATTAAGTTTTTAGATTGTTTTATCTGTGTTTCAAATAATGTTTTTGAATGGCATCACTTTATACCAAATGTCTGCATGAAAGTATAGTTTGAACTCAATTTTTTTTTTTTCTCTCAACAAATAAATTGCATGAGTTTTGATCATTTATTTGTATTTCCACAGGCACTTATAGTGCCAGGTTTATTAGCACCATGGACATCCTAGTTCTAGTAGAGTTCTAACCAAAATACCAGGGGTTCCCCAAGTATAGCCATTTGTGGCCCTCAAGCTTCTCATGTGTGGCCCACGATAGTTTTTCTGATATATATAAATTATTGTACTTATAAATAAAATGTTTAAATAACCGTCCTTTAAATCACAAAAGGTTTAGATTAACACTAAACATAGTAAGCTTTGAAGCTTGAAAGGTGCATGCCTTGACATAAACATTTGTATATTTTCCTGTAATAATATAAATTCGTGCTTTTAATTTTAAAAACTCAAACATATGTGTGTGTGTCACTATGTTTGGTTTTCGAACCGGCACTTGAGCCAAAAACTATGGGAACCTCTGCAGCTCACCATCATGTTGAGCTTCACTGGACAGTCATATATCCAAAAACTGACCTTAGGGAAAGCTGTTTATCTACAACACTCTTTTGGAACAGGTGCTGTCCATTTCAAGCTATGATCATTTATTTACAGCTGGACAGCAAAAAGTATGTAATTTTTTTTATTTTATTTTTTTCAGAACTCACATATTCCTGTTTGAAAATGAAGTCCATGAATATAATAATATTTACTTTACTCTGGGCTTTAAATGTGCATTTCAAATATACTGTGATGGTTATACCAATGGTGTTGTTGTATTGGTCAGATTTTATGCAGACCATCTCTTTTAAACGCATAAGAAAAGCACTAAGCTGTTTCATCATGGCACCTTTATTACAATGAGAAGGTTGTTTTGGCTTCTTAAGGGTGGTGTGTAAACCTTTATGCTTTTTTTAATAATCACATATATATTGGAGTGTTTTCTCTACTATTTTGATTACTAAAATATGTAAGTCTAGATATTCTTTTGCGACCCTTAAGTATTATTTTAATTTAGTCTTTAGCACTAATAACCGTTTATTGAAAAACTAAATTAATTTTAAATAATAATTACAATCAATAAAACAATACCCAACACCATGGATGACTGGTTATAAAATAACTATTACAGTTTGAAAGCCCCTGATTTCCATCCCATGGTGTTGACTTAACGTTGTTCTTATATGTTTAAAACCCTAAATAATGGTTGTACAAAATCACTACGCAGGGAGGAAGAATGGTAGTGTAATTGTAGTATTAATTTTATTCTCTAGGTACTAAAAAAAACTACATATCTTCTATGCCTGTCACAAATGCAAGAAAATGTTGTTTTCTGAACAGACAAAAGATATCGTAGGTTTAGTTATTATGAGTTCCCAGATCTTTAAAATAACTCGTTTTATCTAATTATTTTTATAAGATTTTTGTTAAGTAATTATTTGTATATTATTTTACTACTACATATATTATTTTTTCCACTACCAGCTTACTAGGCCTCATAATCTTACTTAAGACTAAGACATGCACACCATCCAGTCACCCACCGGCTGTTAATTTATCAATGTGAAAGGGTAAACCCACATTTCACCAATGATAAATTTTTCGGCCATTCCGGGAATCGATCCCAGGACCCTTGGGCCACTAAGCAGACACGCTACCGACTTGGTTAAGATGTTGGATATTCTTAGAAGTTGACAATCTTATATTTTAAGAAATAAAAATACTTTTGTGAATTTTTCAAACAAAACATTAGATTGACTGAGGAGAAAAGAAAAATGTGATTTTAGTCAAATATATTATAATCATCTTCTTGTAGTGTTCAAGATCTAAATATTATCAAAATATATGTAATTTTAATGCTGTGTTGTATGTAATTTAGGGTTTTAATATTTGTCAAATCCTCTTTGGTGGTAAAACTGTCTGAAGTATCACTCTAACAATAGACTGGACTGCAGATGAAAGGGAAGTCAGGTTTGGATCCCGGTCAGGTGCACTGAGGGCTTTTTTTTTTTTTTTTTTTTTTTTT
>CABFVX010001036.1:46066-105901 GCA_902151425.1 Timema shepardi | reverse complement strand
TTTTTTTTTTTTTTTTTTTTTTTTTCAAACTGAATTTTCCCTGTACTCCCACACAAATATGGTTCCTCAAGTCTATCCTCAAATATTAGCATAATTATATGTGTATAACCCGAACGAGGTAGTAAGCCAAAAAAAAAGTTACCAAATCATAAATTCCTTTTTTATTATTATAGATTGTTTATCACAAAATGATTTGGTCTGCCTTCAAGCAGTTTTCCAAAAATAACTTAGTGTTTATTTAGATACTTATATTCTAAACTAAGAGTGATACCTTATCTCAGTTGGTAACCTGTCTGTATACTGAGCTAAGGGCCCGGGGGTTGGATTCCTGTCATTGCCGATAAATTTATAATTGGTTAAATGTGGGTATACCCTTTCCCAGTGATGAACTAACGGTCAGGGACTGTCCCAGTCTTAAGTTAGAGTATAAGGCATATGAAGCTACGGCAGGCCCAGCAAGCTGATAGTGGATAATTATAGCTTGAAAAAAAAACTAACCCGGGCCACATGCTAGGAAAAGTAATGGATGTAAGAAGAAAAAAATCTAAAATAAGTGTATAGTTTGTTGTGTGTCTTACTCGAATTTAATATTAATTCAATTCTATCTTATAATCAAATAATCAATGGGTTATTTATTTTAATAGCAAAGCCATATTAAATAGTTTTGTGGACACAGGAATATTTTTATCTCGATTTATTTAGTAGACTTGTGTTGTTCTATTTTAAGGATAGTGGCACAACTCAACTATGCAAGTTGTTTTTAAGGAACACAATAAATTTATATACGTTATGAGTGGAAGAAATCACCAGAACGCTTACGGTAGGATTCCCTTGGTTCATCTCGCGTCTTAGACCAGCTATCACACTGGTTTCCATAGTTTCTTATATGACCAGTTCCTTCGAGGTAACTCCAACTGGCGATCAAAGTGCGCGTCCAGCATCCATACATTGCATCTGCATCCACACGGCTCCAAGAGCATTGTAGATACAAATGCACCGCCAAGAAAATGTGTGGTTTAGTAAAGTTGTAGTAAGTTTTGTGTTTGATTGAGCTGGTTTTGAAAATGGTCCAAGATTTCTTCATAGAAGAGGAAGAAAATTTAATTGAAAATGTGGAAAAGCACCCCTCAATTTTTTATATATCTTCCCCAGTACACCGGGACCAGCATGTTGAGCTCAACACATGCAGGAATAGTTGGTTAATCAAGTTAGTATTTTTTATCCACACTATTACACATGGGTGTAGGTAGTGGCAAGTTTAGCAGTGTGTGTGCGCGATCGTTTTACTCTCAAATTCAAGATCAAAGGGAGGACAGGATCCACTTGACGCATCGAGTCTTCCTTTATCAACAAATCGCAAAAAAGAATGACGTTAGTATTTTCTGTTTGTTTTTAATAATTTCCATTATTATAAAAAAAAACGTCTCGGTGGCGTAGTTGGCTAACGCGCTAGTCGTGTTGAGCTCGACTGTTGAGGACGGGGAGATCGAGGTTCGAATCTCGGTCGGGTGAACTGGGGTGGTTTTTCCTAAATGGTTTTCCACTCTCCCTCCATGCAAATGCGGGTTCACTTCCTCTAATACAACCTTCCCAATTCCTAATCCATTAGCGTAATTAGTACTTAAAAGTGTATAACCCGAACGGGTAGTAAGACGAGGTGCTTAATATTATTATTATTATTATTATTATTATTATTATTATTATTATTATTATTATTATTATTATAAAAAACTTGTAATAACTCGACAAAAGTATAAACATCAATCAATATTAGTGCACGTGCTGTAGACCTGATACTGACCGGACCAGAGTGACTCACTCTCACTCAAGACACATCAACATGGCACTGGCATAGGTGTGGTGGAGGGGTTGAGGGCGCCTTACCACCGCACCACTCCCTCCCTCTCACTGTCATAACAAAACCTAACGTTCCGCTGTCTGTCTCGCAAAAATATGTAAGCCTACTTTAGTTGAAACTAAAACTAATTTATACTGTAAATTATTGTTTTTACTTTATTAGTACAGTATCATAATATTATTTAACTAAAGAAGTAATCAAAAAAATAGCTATGACTGTGAGCATAAAACCAAAGTTTAAACGCTGATATTGCTAATCAAGAACAAAATTAATTTTGCAAACAAGAACGGTTTTTTGTTGTTTTTTTCCAAACAAGTGTGGGAGCGCCGCTCCCACTCCACTACACCCCTGCTATTACAAAATAACATGAAACATTAAATAAAACACAATTGAAAAACTACGATAACTGAGGAACGATCTGTACTACACATAAAATCACCACAACTGGCGACCAACCATATCACGTCTGCGACTCATCCCCCAGGCCCTCCCCACGTCTGTGGTCACATAGGCGAGTCACGCCTTGGAAATTCTACCTTATACCTGGGTAGTGCTAGAGTGGAAAATGTTTAGGCGAAACACTAACACTTGCGCAAACACATTTTTAACATTAGCAGGTGGCTGGCTACAACTCATAATAAATTAAAGGATTAAAATTTTGAATATACTGTGATAGTAACCGAAAAATTAATTATGGTTTAATTTAGGGTTCCTAAGGAAACAAGTTTACAAAAAAAAACATGGAAATATGTTTGGCTGTGAATATTTAGCAATATTAAAAAATATAAATAATAACCTCATTACTTTCGGTCCATTTGGAGTGCAGCTGTACATTTGAGGTTGACTTCTTACCAGAAAAAGAAGTTAAAGCATTTATAATGTTTAAAGTGTACTTGATACCAATTTTCACTGGGTTGTTTATGTTCTAAAACATGTCTGAATTATAAAGATATCTTTCTATATCTTCTTTTTTCTGAGCCTTATACCCTCTTTCTTTTTTCAATAAAACTAGTATGCTTAACCACTGGCCTTAACATTTTAATGGCTATCTGTTGTTCATTAAATACCCTCTTTGCTAGCCCAAACCCCCCTAGCCACATCCCCAAACCATCGAACTTTGGCACAAAACACATTCCAACAAGTAAAGAAAGAACCTTTTTCAAGGATCTCAAAATCGCAAGCCCATAAATTGTTTAAGCCGAATCTTGAATATCTATTTAAAGAGTAAAGAGGCGTCAATTTCAGGTAAGACTTAGATTTAAACTTAAGACTTAAGACTTAAACTTTTTCACTAAACTTACCCTAACCTTTTCAATTTATATGTACCATTATCTTCAAACTTAGTTTGACTGACGATGTTAACCTAATTTTAACTTTAATTTTAACTTTTTTTTAAAAATAAGTTTTATACTTTCATCTTTGTGTCAACTCACATTTTGTATTGTAATTATTAATGGGCTATCAATGTAATTTTGACTATTTGACTCTTTATTTGGAAAATTATTGAGTCGATAAAGTATTTTTAAATGTTATGAAATTTTGTTATAATTTATATTCCAAAATTATATATAATTTTGCAAGAGTCTTTCAGTAGTATAATATTTTTTCTTTATTATTCATATTTATAAAGACTTAATTTCTAAATCATATTTTTATGAATTCTTTAAATAATAATATTAAAGTCTTAACTTATATTTATGCACGCCTTACTCAAGATTTAAAATTTTAGAATGTTTTCTAAAATGTTATTTAAGGATAGGCTTGACGCTCAAAATCTGAGTATTTCGCAGACCCCTAAAATATAGAAGAGTTTGTAAACATATGTTAAACATTCTTAATTTCATGAATATTATTTCTATGTGATTATGTTTTATTATTTTTGGACTTTAGGAAAATACAATATGTTTACCCAATTTCACATGTCTTTGTATTAAGATGCTCTCATTTGCATTAATAATAATATCTAATCATAAATGGGTCAAATGTTATATTTCTAGAATCAAAATCTTAAATTTTATTTTTAGTACAAATTTGAACCCGCGAATCTTTTAAAATAAACAGTTTTAGTTAAAATGAAAATATTTAAAATTCTATTCTTAAAAGGTTGTTTAACGCTTGGTGCTTCTGACAAAAGATTTTGGTTTGTCATATCCATTACATCATAAGCCACTATGAATACACCTTTTTTGGTTATTGATACATATATTTTTTTTACTACACATTAATATGTATATTTAATTCCTTTAACCAATTATTGCTTAAAATTGTTATTTGAAGTCTAGGTCTTCATAATTATTGTATTTGAATTACTTTTTAGTTTTTTTAGATTTCTAAGAATTTTGAATCTCTTGAATAGCATAGAATTCGAGCATATCATATCTAAATATAATTATTCTTCCTTTTGCACTGATACATTTTGGGTTAAGCTTTTCATTTTATTTTTAGCAATAGATGAGAGAGAAGAAAATTTAAATTACATTTTTTGCAGACATAGTAAAATATTTTCAATACTAAGAATGGCTAGAATATACAATATTTCAAAAACTGTATTTCTTATTAGTCCGGAAGAAAAGTGGTTATGTCATAGTGCCTTATAATATGGTACTTAGTAGTGAAGTTTATTAATCGATTCATAAACATTGGTTACCCAACCATTTATTTCATAATTCACTGTAGGTCTAATTTTTGAGAATCATAATTAATTATTACTAAGACAGGTTATTTGAACTAGTGCACGAGGCTAAATCTTGGTTTAAATTAGGAGAGATAGCCAGCACGCTTACCCTAGTGATACTGGAGAGTAAAATACATGTTTAAAGATGAGATTTCACTGCTACAGACAGATTCTTCAGGCTCTGAGGGTAGACATAGTTTTTTTTTCCTAATTTAAACCACTCTGATTAACACAGTGATGTTTTTGTCACTCAAGTCATTGTGAACATCTGTCACAATTTATCTTGTTGAAAAAATTACTCATAACCGCAAGAATGAAACGTATGATGCATAAAAATGTTATTTAACCATTTTATTTAATGCATATGCATCTTCTAATCAGAATCTATTTGAATGAACTAATGTGTATAGCCCTACCAGTTAATCATGGGGAAATATTCCTACCTCCTATTTTAAATAATTATTTTTTTAGAACTGACCTTTAATTTTTGTGTTTTTATATCTATTTTATTTATAATTTATTTTAACTATTACTTTGTTTATCATTTATTTGTAATATTATTTGTAAAGAAGCATGTCACCTCTTCCTTTCCTACAGTATTTTGGTTTTGATGTTACATTTTTATAGCATGTTCTTTTATTTGCATGTCTTCTTATAATCTTCCCTTCACGATGGGTTTGTGCATTTATATGATTAATCATCTCTTAACACAAAAAAGCTCTTATGTTTATTCAAAGTTAAGTTTGATTCCTTAGTAGTGCCCTAAAATAATTGTCAATTAAATTAATATTAAAAACGTTCCGCATTATTTCATGAACATACGAAACATATTTAAGCAAATTCAAAATTTAATTTTATTATTTTTAATCCTGGATTAAACGGCGAAAAAAGGGATAGATATAAGTAGACATGTAACGTTTTGCCCCCACCCCACTCCACCCCCCCTTTGTTTTGTTTTTATTGTTTTTTTATGATTTTTT
The DNA here is from genome assembly GCA_902151425.1 of Timema shepardi. Classification (NCBI taxonomy): domain Eukaryota; kingdom Metazoa; phylum Arthropoda; class Insecta; order Phasmatodea; family Timematidae; genus Timema; species Timema shepardi. Next base: position 100,389 of record CABFVX010001036.1, on the reverse strand, counting down.
TTTCTTTTTTTGTTAATTTGGTTTACCAAACCCCTACCTTTGTTTCATGAAAAAGTATGCGAAGATTGGCAAGATCATCTGTCGACCGGCAAACCACACATAAACGTAAACCCCCGTGGTGGCTTGTTCTCGGATTCTTGAATGTCAGGTCTGTCTGCTGATAAAGCTACTACTACTACTTCACACTTATAGGGATATACTTGGTGAAGGCTATAGCTTTATATTTTACTTCAATTAAAGAGGGAAATAAGATGAGTGCTCACACACACACCTACGCCGAGTCAACCACATAGTTCTTTTTACCGCATTATTAAAAACTATGATCTGAAATTTTATTTTATAAACAAGTCTTAATGTTTGAAATTTATATAAAAAAATATAAGAAGTATATATGTTCGTAAACACACCATAAACCGAAAATAAATAACTTGATCTTCTTCTAGGAAATCGTTGGTATCGTTCACTATGTTACAAACCAGACCATCTAGTTGCTAAGTGAGATAATTTAAAGGGTAACAGATCAGATTATTTACTGCCCATTAAATATAAAGTAAGTGTTGACAGCAAAAATATATAGATGGAGGTATAAGTTAACTTTAGTTACGGACACAATCATGCCTGAGTACATCTTTGGTTTACATTAAATATAGGTGAAAAATTACACCTGGGTAAAATAATCGAATCTAAGTCCTTTAACTTAGTGCGCCAATGCTCTACAGCTGAGCTCTTCAGGAATTGTCCATGTTCAAAATCATTGTTTACTCGTAGTTTAAGGCAGAAACTGGGATGGACGTTTGAATTCATTCATTCAAATGACAATTCACTCCCTGCATGTTAATATCTATGCATTTAAGAACCAATGTCATTCTAATCAGCTATAGGCCTATTTAGTCTTGGCCCTGAAACATAACCATTGATTTGTCTTAGTTGCTGTTGACGAATATTCAACCCTCTCAAATATAATCTTGTTCAAAAGGAACAATAACCCCCCACCAACCTCTTACTCTCCTCCCACCCCCTCACTCCCCAAGTCTCCGGTGGCTGTGATTCGTTGATAGCGCTAGTAGCCAAAGAATTAATGATATACCCACTTTGGTGGCCACGTGGTTTAAGGCGCTATTTTTGCAGTAAACTAGACTTCCTATGACTGGGAGATGGGTTTGAAATCTTGTTCAGGTGTACTGACAGGCTTTTTTTTTAATGGTTTTCCTCTTTCCTTCCAAGCAATTAGTGGTATATTTCCTCTAAATATAACCTCTCTTATCCCTAAAATCATTACTGTAATTAGTACACAAGCGTATACCCCTAACATACATAAGATGTGATACTAAAAAAAAAAGATGCCCTCATCAAAAACTCGGTCCTAAGCTAGGAGTGAATAATGACCTTGAAATGTGTATGATTATTGGGTAGCTCAGTGATTGAGCATAGATAAGTTTATCAAAAATCCCGGGATTAATTCCTATGTCCACATATAATTTTAACTATATTTAATTTAATTGAAAAATTACATTGTGTTAGGGGACTAGTATATAAAGCTGTCACTCACATTTTTTAATAATAACAATTTATAATGTTTGTTGGCTGTGGTCACTTATCGGCTGGTTAATATATTCTGGTTCACAATGCTTATCATAACGTCACAGCAAACTATCTGCACGCGGTACACAAACAAAATAGGGAGTATTCTCACTGTCTTTGTTCTTTCTTTTTAAGATCTATGTGTTAAAAAAACCTCTTGCAGCACCATAATAGATAAAAAGTTTATACTCTTGATATTATGTATCTAAAATATGTGATATTGTTTCAAAAAACAATTAGATCAATTATTTGACATTAGTTCTCGCTTGTTGAAAGAATACATGTGTTGTTTAAGAACATATTTTATTATAATATTTATCAATTCTAAAAAACAAATTTATAAAATAGAGAAAAGTTTGCTGCTATGCACAATTGTGTCGCTTGTTAACAAAAGAATCTCATTAAAGGATGACATCACTTGGATCAGGACATATTTTGGTAGTTTTTGCTCGTTCATATTTTTTTCTTGGCATGCCATTAGTTACTGATTAATTTTCTATCAACTAATCATTGAATAAAAATAAAATATTTTTTTAGCTATACAGATCAAGAAGAAAATCTTTAAGATTTGGAATCTACAATGTTAGGTTTTGTTTAATTTATTCTTTCTATGGATCATGTAAATTTAGAGGATCTATGTAAAAACTATATATATCCTATCTATAATTTGATAAGCCCAGTTCTGGTTATAGAAATTATGAGGAAATGTCTCAACAGATTTTGACAAACGACCTCTCATTAAAATTTAAAGATTAGAGGTGCAGTATCTCGGCAAACATAATATTTTCCAGCAAAAATCCCTTTTTCCCATAAAATGTTTAGATTTTCATTCTTTGTTTACGTCATCATGGAAAAGCTGAGTTATGCATGAGAGTATACTATTTGTAAATAAAATATTACTCTCTTGTTACATATAAGACCAACTCAACTCAACTCTTATTTTAGTGGTATGGTGCAACAAGTAGAAATGTTAATTATTGTAATTATTAGGTTAAAAATAAATATATTTTTATTCTTCCTCTTTTTTTGTATTTAAATATTTGCCTAAACCAATGTTAACAAACGAACAATCTTTTTTAAGGGTAGGGGTCCAGGATAACAACTCAAGTATTAGTCTAAAACTAAAACCCAATTTTCCTGTCGAATTTTTCTTCTGTGTGTGCATTAGATCATCTGTACAATCATTCTTTGCTTACATCACCATGGTAACCATGACTTGTTTATAATTGTATATTGTTAAATAAAATATTTATCTTTGGTTAACAATAATAACTTGATTCTTACTTAAGTTGTTTGGAGCAACAAATACATAAAGAGCTGGGAGAGGGTCATTTTAAAGTTCTCATCATGGCGTGAAGGGGGGAAATATGCGTTTTGAATACACCAAAAGCTTTAAATCCATGTTAAGTTGATAGCTTTTGACGAGTAAACTTTTAACTAGAAAGTTAAGGAGGGTTTATTGAATAGTATTTTTCCCAATAAAAAGTTAAGAATAGGTACATTTTATTGCAATAATTTGCACTATAATCTATATGTAGCCTACATATATATCTTCCATTTCTTTCCCCACTGTAACACTTTCTATAATCAGTACTGCATTCATTTGTTGGTTTTGTTGTCTTAAATAAAGTTGCTTTCAATTTTCTATAATAATATCTCCAATTTATTTGATCTTTCATATGTTAAAATCATCATTAATTTAGGTTCTATACTACTTCCGCAACAACATATTATAAGTTTTATGGGATATTTTGACAAATTGTTGATGATTATATAATAAAAAAATCATTGATTCTCACAGTTGTCTCCAACATGTACTGACTTATTAAAAAGCATAAGAAAAGGAGATTAGGTACATTTTAAGCAAATATAACCGCTTATTGCTAGGGGGAAAAAAGATGGAAAACTACTATAGAAAAGGAAATAAATTATTCATCAGCACACTCAGTCAGGATTGAACCTTAACCTCCTAGATCTTAGTGAAGAGTGCAAACCACTACACCAACACATGTTTGTTCGTCACTCCTGATTAAGATGGGTAGTAGGTAAATAAAATTCTAATTCTCATGATTTATTATGAAACAAAGTTAAAAGGGCAAGACTCAAAAATATTCCACATTAAAAATACAATACACTAGTAAAACTTTTGAAACACATTGTGTTTCTTTCTGTAACTTAGATACCATGTCTATTCAAACCTATGTTTTGTTTCTCTCCTTTAGTTTAATTATTATAATTTGTGTGTGTATGTGGAAGAAATGGGGAGCTATTTCCTGTTGATTCTGTGTTGGGTGTCACGATTTGATAATATATTAGTGGGCAAGTTTCTACCCAATCAAGTTGAGAAGCATTGCAACTGATGGGTAAGGCTTTGTACTATAGCACAACTTAAATTTACTTGTTTAGACCTTCTTCCTCAGAGCATCATACTCATTTGGATCCAACCACACTAACTTATATTTAAACCAATGGCATAATGCATGCACGTTACTAGCTCTCAATTATTGGGAGAAGACATAACCAACTTATTTTCACCTTAAATTAGGGGGGAGGGGGGGGGGGAAGCCATGCAGTGGTGTAACAACCTCGCCCCTCACTCCCCCCTAAGCAAGAATAATAGTCTTAAATAATTACTAACTTAGTGCTTAATCACACCTTATAATGACTGTTTTAGTCTCAGTTTTGTGTTGTGAACATCATCAGTCAGTCAGCTTAAGTGCATGAAGATAAAAAAATCTTGCGCTATTTAAAACAGTGTAATTTACAACACTTTATGATAAACATATTCAACTATTTAAATTGTCATTAATCAGGACATAAGTTATTTGATTAAAATTATCTCCACCAAATTTATAGTAAGTTAAAGTTCCCTTTTGCGGAACCCCCTTACTACCTCCTCTCGGAACGCGCGCACACACACACACACCTCAGTATTGCAAGCCCTGCAGGCCTGGCTGTTATTCCACTGAAGCCATGTAAAATAAGTTATCATATACATATATGCATTGCATCAAAATTGAATTTTTAATTTCTTGGATGAAACAATTCACTGTACCTTTTACCGTATTAAAGTGTCCCATTTGAGCAGATTACTGTGTAAGAGGTGTCATCCCTCCTTCTAGTGATGTCTGTGGCATAGCAAAATAAAATAGTTGCAGCGCCTTTTAGCTTCATCACTGGAAAGTTGCCCATACGTACATAATCAAATCATAACATTCCTCTGTCCTCAACCTGAGATAACTCTTTTTTTTTACACCAGCTTTTTTTTTTACACACACATGTGCACATGAACTCGCACTCAACGTCTCAAACTACCATATTTAAATATTGATATATACAATAACTGCATATACACACACACACACAAAACAATCGATTTTTAACAAACAGCCACAGGATTCAAGCTATCATTTATGTACACAGTGGTGTGCCCTTATCTACTGAATAAGTGGCCTTTGATGTGTTGTATTATGTTTTAATTACAAACTTTTGAACCAATAATTTTCTGGTTCGTAGACCTTCCTTTCTATCAATGTTAACACAATATCAGATACCTACACACATAAGTAAGCAAAATCACTGAGTATTGTATTTTAGAACATTATGTTTAAGGCTAAACATATATTTCCTCTTTATTACTGTAATATTCCTTGTTCCATAAATAAGTGCTTCAAACTGATTATTTTTTATAATTAAGAAATATGGGGGTTTCTGGGATGACAAATTCCCGAAAATATTTAATATTTATAATTGCTATAAGTTTAACAAAACATAAATGAGTGCAATATGGGTGATATGTGTGTTTTTTTTGCCCAGTCCGGTGCCGTTCCAGCGCGCAGTCTCTTGGCGTCCCCCCTCGGAAGCGACAGCTCCCTCTCTCGGCAGCGTCCGGAGAACGCACTCGACGCTTTGCTAGACGAATTGCAGACCTTTGCTCGACCGCCTTCCAATCCAGGACATAATCCTCCAATGGCTGAGATTGGCCGCAAGGGCAGCATCGACTCTGCCCACCCTTCTTCGATTCCAGGGACTACTTCTTCCTTGCGTAGGCTGCACTCATACCCTAGCAGTTCAGATGGCGGAGGTAATTCACCCCCGACGATCGCCCTGGCCCGCCTACAAGTGTCAGGCTCAGCAGATGCCCCCAAATCTCCTGCCACTTCTCCCAAACCACCAGTTCCTGAAAGAAATTCCGAGCTACTGTCTCATCTCTCCAACCGTCGTATGCCGCCTCCTCCCCCTCCCCGCACCAGCTCTCGCTCTCCCCTGTCCTCTCCCACTAGCCCCTCCCTTCCCCCAAGAGGACAGCCTCAGATGGGTGTGGGTAGTGGTACACTGCGGCGAGGAGCTCCAGGCCGCAGCAGTCTGCGAGGATTACAGGATGGCAAACCTCCTGTAGAGGAATCACAGGGTCACTTCAATCCTTTGTCAGCTAGCAACAGTTCTAGCTGTGAGAGTATCAACTCCCAGGAGGGGGCCCAAGGGAAGTCAAACGCCAAAGCTCGTCAAGAGGTTTTAGAGCAGAGGCACCAAGAGCTGCTTAGAAAACAACGGGCTCTTCAAGAGCAATACGCGCGCCTCCAGCAGCTGCAAAGAGGTGCTGGGGGTCTTTCAGTCGCACCACCACCAGACCTACTGCTCAAGAAGACTGGCAGCGAGAGTAACCTACTCGCCAAGATGGGTCTCGGTCCTGGACTGAGTGCGGCTGCCCCAATGTCTGGGTCTCTGACTCACCTCGCGGCTTCTAGCCAATCCGCCACTTCCATCGGTAGTGTTAGTTTCACCACTGCTGCTCCCACCACCACCACTACCACCACAACCACTAACAAGATCTATGAGACCGATATTCTGTGACTAATCATTATATTTAAAATAGTTTTTTTAGTATTTGTAACGGTAATAAGAAACAATTTGATAATAAAAATAGAGATACAAAATATTGGTAGTAGTAATTATCAATATTGGAAATTTCAACTTGACGAGAGAGAACACATTGTGTGAATTTATTTTTGTAGCTTGTGTTTATTTACAGGCATGAAGTGTGCGGTGGTGTGAAAGGCAGTATTTGTAAGGGTATAAAAAGATGTTTACGAAAAATACATCATGTTGCCCTTGTCAAGTTAAAACTTTTCAGTTTGCAGTGCTTTAACTTTTATAAATATTTATATTTCTTTTTTCTCGAGACTAAGAAGACAGTCTATACATACAAAATACTAGGTGAATATTCACCGTGTGTTGATATGATGCTAGAATTATAAAACAACGCTTTTATTCGAATATACATTTGTAGCCGTTACTCATCAATGTAAACTTCTCAAGTTGCTTGCAATCATCATTTAAATATTATTTGTTTTTTCGGATGATTTTAACCTGATACAGAATATGTACTTAATGGGCAAAGTAGACCGATAGTTTCACTAAAATAATGATTGTCAAACTTTTCATCTCCACTTGTTCTAATGTCATGGTTAAATTTGTTATTGTTTTAACCCAATGGCCCCAAGGACCGTGAGGTTAACAAATGCACAATTCGTTATTTCAAATTGTATTTGTATCACACATGTCAACGGCTTATTATTTATATTACACTGTGTTTATAGTGCAAAAATGTTTTATTCAAAAGCAAGTTACTAACACTGGGTATCTCAAATGGTTGAGTTTCAATAAAATACCAGTGAAGTGTTTGTTAATTGAATCAAGCATCTTCAACTTACATTGTGCCAATTATGAAAAGAACAGCTGTAATTATTTTGTTTTTAGTAGAATGAAAGTGTGTGTCTTTTCTCTTACTTCTTTTTTTAACTAAAGACAAAAATTGTCATGAAAATTTTCACATGTACATGATCGACGCTTATAATGGGATGTTTCCATTATTGGTGTACAGAATAACAAGTTAGTCATATTCTCAATTTATACAAGATTTCATATCGTTTTCCAATTTGGAAAGTATAAATTATTCATACACCAAAGTAAGGATGTTTTTATTGGTGTTTTTTTTTCCTTCTTCGTGATTAGATGAAGGAGGAATACAAACTATGGTAATTATTAATAATCCATTCAAACATATAAAAGGAAATACTACCTAAAAGTAAATTTGCTCAAAACCAATTATCACATCAATTCATGTTAATTGTTAGTTGAAAGCAAACTGTTACTAAGTATTTGAATGTAATCGAATGATTGAAAAAAATAATATGTGTACACATTCAGAAATAAGTGAAAGATTATAAACGAAGGGAAAACAGTATACTTGTTGCAAACTACCCTCTCCAATCTCCATACACATTTTTTTTAAACTACATAATAAGTTTAGACATTTAGATGTTTTTAGAGTATGTCATCAGCTTGATGGCATCTTTCAGTAAAAAAATAGCTCTAGTTTGTTTTTATTTTCATGTTGTTTTATTGTCATTTTTGGAGCACTGTAATTATTTGTAAAGTTACTTCCAAGATTAAAGTAACTTGGTATTATCACACCAATGTATTAAAGAGTAAATCCTTTTGTGTAAGTTTATGTAATTTCAAAATGGCCTCATAAAGTGTTATTGGTGTTCAAGATTTTTCTCTTTGCCTCTTTTTACAAGACAAAATCACCTGTAAGGATTATATTTCTACCAAGTTCCTTGTTGAATCATCATAAAGTTTATTTTTATTATTTTAAATTTTACCACTAGCAATGCAATACAATCTTGTATTAATCAATAGTTACTCAAGTTTTTAGCATTTACCTATAGTTTAACCTCACAGGTGTGAATTTATCAGTTACTGAAGCCCTACCTGTTAGTAATTTAATTTCTGTAGTGCAATAGTTAAAGCTATAAATGCATATATATATATAACACAATACACACACTAAAATTGCACTTTGCAAAACATGTTTTGACAACCAAAGTGAAATTGATAGAAATGTCCTTACGTGTTAATTTCTTGAGGAACTACTAATTTATCATTACACATTATGACTATGTATTGTTATCTCTGGTTGATTGTAAATGTTTGTAATTAAGTAAAACACTTTTAAAAATATGTAATGTTTTAAATCACACACTGATTTTTCCCTCACTGTCCAGAAAAGATATCCTAGGACCCAGATACATTCCTACTCTAACCAAAAAAAATGTATGTCCAAAGGCATCATAAATCTGCTTAAGGTTTAGAAAACAAACAAATCATGGATATAGGAGGTAAAGTGATTTTACTTCAAACCACATCTTTCTACACCTCAGGGCCAGGCCACACATGTACACTAAAGCCATAGAAATGAGGGATGTAAAACTAAGATTAAATTTACCTGCATTTGCAGGGAAGGAGAGTGGAAAACCATTTAGGAAAAGCAACCAGTCCACATAGCTAAGATTTGAACCTCTATCTCCGTGTCACTGGCAATCCAGTCTCTTACAAGAGTGGTACCTTAAACCATGCACCCACCCACTGATGTAGGTAGAGTGAATTAATAAATTTGATTGTTTTAAGTATATGATAGAAAGAGCAAATTATTTTATTTTGGCTTTGACTTTAAAAATAATACTTTAGAAAAAAAAAGAGTGATGTGATGTCACAAGAAGATATTCACAGACAAAATGGGTAATGCTTCCATGTACATCCCAACAAGTTATGTATTATTAGGAATGGGGAAGTAATCTATGCATCGGTTATTTTGTCATTCATGAGAGGGATTCATTTTTTCCTTCTTTGAAGTTAACAAATGATCAAACTAGGGTTTTTTTGCTAAAAAAACATGCGACACCTATTGTAGATATTCTGTGAATTAAAAAAACACCATCTTGTCAAGGGAATTGAACCTAGGAACTTTGGCCTTGTATGCCAATGCTCTAACCACTGAGCTATCTAGGAGTAGTCTCGTGCTCTTGATCCTACTCCACTCATATTTTAAAGCAGAGTCTGTGTTTTAAGTGAATAATGACCCTGGGGACAGGATGATTCCTGGGTAGCTTGGTGGTTAGAGCATTGGTGTATTAAGACATGAAATGAAGGTCCTGGGCTTGATTCCCATGTCCAGCTGTCATTTTTCAATTCACAGACAATGATATTTAGATGCAGGTAGATAACCAATAAAATAACTTTGCTATCTAACCCATCACCTATTTTAGAGTTGACAAATCATTGGCTAGATGTTTTGGTTGTCTGTCATTCATGATCACAATTTAGATGTGAAACATTACACCAAACATAAATATTATAAGAACCGTAGAAAAAGAAACTGTTTGTATCCCTTGTTTAGGGGGGAAATCAGGTAGAGCCATGATTTGCATGGCTCCTTCTCAAATTAGTCGAAAGTTATGGGTGTATCGATTTTAAATTCAAGTTGCTAGCACAAAAAAAACACTTATTATTTATTAATGTAAATATCAAAAGATATCTTTATTTATCTTTGTAAATAAGCTTGATAAAAATGTTGTTCAAATAGATATCGCACTTTGGTGTGGCTATTTTGTGCATTGCCGCAATCACAATCATAAGGAATATTTAACTTAACAAGTAAATAAGGGTAACCAGCCTCGGTGGTGTTAGCTAACACACTAGTTTCATGTTAAGCTGGACTGCCGGGGGCCGAGAGGGTCAAGTTTTGAATCTTGATCGGGTGAACTGGGGGTGGTTTTTCCTAAATGGTTTTCCACTCTCCCTCCAAGTAAATGTGAGTTCACTTCCTCTAAATTCAACTTCACCAATTTCTAACCAATTAACGTAATTAGTACTTAAGTGTATTATCCAAACAGGTAGTAAGACACTGTGCTATAATTTTTTTTTTTAATCAGATAAAGGTAGATTGAAGAATATATTTCAACAGCCAGGAGAGATGTTATTTTTTACCCTGTGATCACATTTTAGCAAAGTTTAAAATGTGAGCATGTATATCTTATAAACGGTTGCCACAAGTTGGTACAACAAACATCAAAGAATTTGACGATGGCAAAGGACTTTTCAACCCATGTTGAAAATTTCTTTAAGAGTTAAATAAAACATTGTGTATTTATTTGGGAGGTTCACTCTTCCCTAATACAACCAAGACCACAAGGAAATGTGAGTTCCTACATGACAGAAAGAGAGAACCATTATCCAACCGTCTCCTCGCACTGCTGATCATCGAAGTAACCTATCTAGCATTACACTTTTATATAAGCCAGAGGCTGTTCTATAGGTCAGCCACCCATTGTCAAATCTGCAGATCATTTGACACTCATTGGTGGGAAACAAGTCTCCTTCCCATACTGCAAACCTCTTAAGTGTGCGGGTTATAGGTGATTTTACAGGTATACCTGGCCGATATTCAAACTTTTGCCTCACTGTTAACCAAACAAGATGAGGCTGTTGTTTGGTCTGCTTGCCCACCAATGGAAGTTTATTTATCATTATTTAATAAAATTTGTTATACGTTAATATTTATCTAACAGTGCATTAGATAAACATTTTTGTTACAAAGGAGAGAAACTTTAGATAAGTTTTTTCAGTTTTAGTAAGGCTGAATTATTCACATTGAAACCTGTAACAAAGAACAATAGTATATTTCTACTTGAAATATTTTCTTCAAAAAAATTTGGTCAAGTCTTATAAATGGATAGAATTGATCATTAAGTACTGTTAAGAAACCAATTAGTACCAAGAGGTATTAAAAAGTGAACATTTCCAATATGTACAGATTACTTTGGTATAGGGATGTGGTATCGAAAGAAAAGTATCGATACCATGGCCCCCAGGCTAGGATCTTTAGTGGGCCTTACTACTTAACGCTAAGATTAAGTGTAGTGTGATGCTCTACAGGATTTAGGTTTAACTAAGTCAGTTTAAATGATGACACAAAATTAATATTTATATTTATTAAAAAAAAACTATGGATTTACATAATAAAAACTTACAATATTATCAAAAGTTAGCTTAAAGTACCTATATTTTCTTGCTTATGTCAACACACATTTTTCAATAACTCCAGTAAAATCAACTTGCTTAGCTAAATCATTAATGATGCCCAAAATAGCTAGATGATTAAGTCGCTCTTGATCAGTTGTGCTTCTTTGTCATGTTTTCAATTAATTTTACAGTCTGCTGAACAATCAGCTGAAGAAACAGTAAATGATACTGTACAAAACAATTTAATAGTGAGGCAGTTATTGCCAAATATACCTTGCAGTTTTTGGTCATAAATTGTGTCCATAAGTCGAATCAAGATTCTTTCAGTGCCGAAAATGTCTTGTGAATATTTTTAAGGTGAAAGATTTAATGCACCAAGTCTTCTGACAGAGCCTCCTCATATAATTTAAACAAGTTTTGCTACTTTTGCGGCAAGTTGGCCATCATTAAAGTTCTGGAAGTTCAAAAGGGGTGAGAATAATTAATGTATGGTATCTGCTGCTTCTAATATTTTCTTTAAATAATTTATAATAAAAGCCAATACTGGGTAAATTACAGTAATTCTGAAATCTTGTTCGAGTTCTTTATAAGTTTATCTCTTTTCGGGAAATTGAACACTTTCCCACGAGTCATTTAAGTGCTGCATCTCTTGCACTAAGTTCGGTCTCACTTTTAAAGTACATTTCTTTACTTTGTATGAGAATGGTCACTTACAGAAATGTTACTTCCTGGAGTGAGTGTAATCATTTCTTTAAAGGGGGAACTATAACATTTATGAATGTTACAAAACCTCCACGCTGGGCCCCTCCCTAATCCCGAGTTCTCAGGTTAGAGCCCTGTCAGCCCCCCTAACCCCTTGTGGGGGCCATGATCAATACCCTATTCATTAAAAGTATAAGAAGGAAAATATCAATACCATACTAGTATTGAAAGACAACTATCGATAACAGTAAATATCAGTAGCAAAATTTTAATCAGGGAAAAAGGTTTCTTTATTAAGTAATAGTAATAATTTCAACCATATTATAGTTTACTTAGGTTTTTCGCATCTATCTTCTGTGTTAGAGCATGAAAGTTTTGATAGATAGTATTGTATGAAGGATATTATAAAAGGTTCTACCATACCAGCTTTCAAAAGTCTATTAAAATATAGCTGATGGAAAGCTATTTAGTGGCTAAGTTTTAAATATGATTTGTAATATGTTTTTTAAATCTATTTTGTACACTTATTTAATCATGGTAAACATTTAATCCCAGTATGAGTAAAGATAACATAAATGTTCTTTGTTTCAATAATTATATAATACCAAAATCAGAGTACTAATATCACTAAAAATATCTGTAAAAAAAAGTGCCAAATAAAAAAAATACTAGTATCTAATGAAGTATTGATACTTTTTTCACATTTTTACTATGGCAGTTCATTAATTTTATATCTTGGAAATAAACCAAATTTGCTATGAAGTATTAAGATAACTTACTAGGGATAATAAAGGTGTATTATCTATTAAAGCACCAATTTCAAGTACATTAATTCATTCACTGTCCCCAAGACTCAGAAATGGTCAAAATATGTTGTGAAGTAAAAGAGACTAGAAAATATCAAGAGGTATTATATAAAGTGTGCCTGACAAGAAGTAATTTCATTGTCCTCCTCCTATAAGGCTATGTCAGTTAACTTTTAGTTAAAGGAAGAGAGTTTGCTGAGAAGTATTAAGAAACTAGAAAATACCAAAAAGTATTACTTATTAAACAACCGATCCCAAGGAGTACACTCAATTCTTACAGAAGCCTTTGGCCAATAATTTTGGTATTAAAAGATTAAAAAATACCAACATGTCATTATTGTTTCATCATTTTTTTTCAACAGTAATTTTTATTATTGGATTACACAATACATATAATACTACAATGACTGCAAACCTGGAAGTAAAACACAACTTACATCAACCCCTTGTGGTTCTCATAAGTAATATAATCTGTAGAAATTAAGAACCCTTATCAGATTAATTCATCTGAGATTTGGACACAATGAAACAGTGTGGGTGGGAAACAGGGAGGGTGGGGGATTGGTCCTATCCACACTATACAGAAAATGTTAGTCAATATCTTGAAGTCTATGCAGATGGCTCTGACAATAACGATGGAGATCGAACATCGATGTTGAGGGTTTGATGATTATTGGGTGCGGATTTTCAAACATGGGTGTTCGATGTTTGCTAATATATAGCACATGCTTATTATTGTTGCTAAAGAAAATTAGTTGTTGAAAATCATCGACTAATATACATAGCTATTTAAAAAGTATAGTGAAAGGTTAAATTACTATACAATTTGTTTTGACTACCCTCTATTGATTTACTTTCAGAATACTCAAACGACCTCTGTGTGAACTAGAATCCCGACATTATCCCTCACAGACGAAGACTGTCCTAACGGATTGAAGTATTTTTATTTAGATTAGCTCTTTGTTGGCTAATTTACTTTACATTATGTGGTATGTCAATGGGTGAAGCGAGTTTCTCCGGTCTTGTCATATTTCTCTTAATGAGATTCAAACGTTATGTCGGAAAATAACCGGGAATTGTTTACACCACACCTTTCAAGTCACTTTGTTCGAATTACGTCTTGAAATGAAAATTATACGATGTCAACACCCCATGAATCGTTAAGAGCCCAAATTCTTATAGATACGATCGAATGAAATTTTACAAGTACACTACATATTAACTATTCAAGTATACTTTATAACACTCTATCGTTATGACAAACTCTGATGGCTCAGAGCTATAGTGTCGTAGAAGCTAATGAATTAATCTGTGTTCTAATCCACCTCGATCCAACTTTTAAATATATTTATTTTATCTGAATTGGTCATTTTCACATTTAATTTTTATTGACGAATATTCGTGAATTATTTGAATAAATGGCCATCAGAATCGCGATTCCGGTATTTGCGTTAATACATGATTCAAACAAGCCGAGGAATTGAACGTGTTCTATTTATCCCTTAGAAATTTATAACCATCCGCGCTTTAAATTTATATCCAATTTATTTTGACTGCCATCTGTTGATTTACTTTAAGAATACTCAAACCGACCTCTTTGTGAACGAGATTCCCGACATTATCCCTCACAGACTAAGACTGTCCTAAAGGATTGAGTTTTTTTTTTTTACTTAGTTCTTTTTTGCTAATTTATCTTACACTAAATGGTAAGTCAATGTCGAGTTAAAAAAAAATCATTTTTGAAAATAGCCATTTCTAATACTGTCTATTCAATAATCATAATAACTATGATCTGTCATATACCGTTTTAAAATACTCATTTTGAAACTCTTTTTCTTTCCAAATATTTAAAGTTTTATGTTCTTGCCATTGATTCCTATGATTGATTTTTATATATATATATATATGGCTCTTGCCATTGGTTGATCATTTTTAGCATAGATATTTTTCACCAATATCCAAGGTTAGGTGTGGGGTACATACACATATATAAATGTGTGTGTTTATAATATATATATATATATATCTCATACATATATATATATTTATTTGTATATGTGTTTTTTTCCAGTACTACGGGTCTAAGCTCTGATCTTTAGCTAACCCCCTATGAACCCTCACATAAATATGCTCTTCAGTTACATTTTAATTATTTTTATCATGGATTTTATTATTTCATAGGGACATCAATGTTTTTTTATACCATTCTAAATCATCCTTACCAACAGGTAAGGAAATGAGAACCCTCGTTTTAATATATTTACTGAACATTATAACTCTACTGTGTGTTGGTTGATGATTTTTAGCAATCAATGTTCTTTAGCAACATCCAAGACACACACTTTACCGATCAGCAAACATCGATGGTGCTAACATCAAACTGTCAACATCGATGGTTGTAAACCTTCGCCCAATAAACATCAATGTTAAAAACATTGAGCACTCACCATTGATGTTCGATGTCCAGCCCTAACAAATTCTGATAAATACAATCGACTGAAATTTTACAAGTGTAGTATATATTAACTATTCAAATATATGCTATTACTAGGGATGGACAATAAATATTGATGTTTATTGGGCGATGATTTTCAAATCGATGTTTAAGGTTCGATGCTCACGCCATCAATGTTTGCTGACCAATAAGGTGTGTGTGTGTGCCTTGGAAGTCGCTAAAGAATATTGATTGTTGAAAATTATCGACTCACAAACATAACTATAATGACGTACAGTACATATATTGAAACAAGGGCTATTATTATCTTACCTGTTGATAGGGATGATTTCGAATGGAAAAGAAATCCATCGATGTCCCTACCAAAATGATAACATTAATTAGAAAAATCATGACATGTAAAATATTGATTTTATAGAACAAATCAAACATTGAATTTTTGTTTAAGTCAATTAAACTGTAACTGAAGATCATATTTAAGTGGGGGATGACATTGGGGTGGTTAAAGGTCAGAGCTGACACCCATAGTACCGAAATAACATACATGTATTTTTATATGTGTGCGTGTGTGTGAATATATATATATGTGTTTTTTTCCAGTACTACGGGTCTAAGCTCTGATCTTTAGCTAACCCCCTATATATATATACATACATACATACACACACACATATATATACATACACAAAAATTATTTTTTACAACACATCTTCTGACTCCTATGCCTAATCAAACTCTGACTGGATGCCCTGCTTCTTTAAGTAATCAATCATTTCCTGCGACACAAATTCACCACCATTATCTGAACTAAAGCGACTATCCTTAGGTTAAAGTGAGCTGTGTAAATGACTGTAAAGTGACTAACGTCATCAATTAAGATAAGCAGATACTCTTTTGATCATATAATACCGGATTTATGCATCCTACAATGATCTACAAAGGGCTCTGAGCTCTAATGCGATACTTTGTCAAGGATACGCATTTGTTTAACCTGTATGTAAGAGCCACATAAATTGGGGATTGATCCTGGATCAACCTTTATTCCATCTATAATCTTGCTTATGTGAACTAAAAACAAGTTTTGTCTATGTGAGGGTCTCTTGTGCGATAAATCAGATGATGCTACAATGTAACTAGCAATAACAGCACATACTTTTTCACGAGGCGAAAGAGACATTGTGTACACTTTACCAGATCAAGTGGCAACAGCCACAAAGGTATCGTCTTTCAGAATGGTAGCGACCCCCTATTCAAACACAACTTTCAACCCATTAGCATCCATTTTACTGAGAGCAAATCAAATTGCAATCCAGGGGCAATAAGTATGTTGGAAAGTTAGATTAAGTTTTGATTACCTTTGGGCAGAGGCGGCTCTAGGGTATGTGAGGGTGTAGGCAAGGTCAATTGCACGCACCCTCCTCCCTCTCAATAAACTAATCTAAACTAAAAATCCGTTAACTAGTCTAAATTTGGAATATATATTTGGCTTTAAGAACTAAGAGGCAAATAATAACGTAGTCATGTAACCTCAGAGCTAAATAACATCAATAAGTAATGTGGGTAGATTGATATAAGATTTGAGGACTTTTACAATTCTTTTTTTTTATTGGAGTGATTAATTTTTTTTAGTTATATAATAATGTGTTTTCATTTTATATCACTTAGTAAAATATTGTGGAAAAAGAATGCTGAAATAAGTAAGTGAATTTACATAAACATGATAAATATTTAGGATGTATGAATATAATAATAAATGCAGTATCTTAATTTTAGAGTATTTCTGAAAGTTTGAGATGGTTTATTATAAATAAATTTTCTGCTTTTGAATGCACTGGAATCATCTATGACGTATGATAATTCAAGCTTTGATGAAAATTCACTTTCGATTGATGAAATTGAAAAAGCTGAGTCTTTTTTGTGTCATTATTGATCTTATGTAGGTTTTTATGAGCTTTACTTTTGAAAAAGACATCCCGGCTAATGCTACAACTAGTGGTATTGTTAATTAAATAGGAAGAGCTACAAAAATATTAGCATATAGCCATAAACGCTTCTAAGTCCTTTTGAAGTAATGTCTTAGCACCTCAGAAGCACTTTTAGCTTTAACTGTCAAACTTCTTGCACAAATCTATAGTTCTTGGAACAACTCTTAACTATCAATGTAACTATGAGATTTTGATGCCTCTTCTCCTTCATTAGTGACTGTAAAAAGTTATTTAAGTTCAATAAAACAAAGCTTTAGCTCTTGATCTGGTTTGTCCTTCAAAGATCGAATATCATAGAGAAAGTCAACGTGTATTTTGAAGCGATTCAGCTTTGTGTATCAAGTTTCAAGGCTCATCTGAACCTAATCAATGATTGCATGAAAATACTCTGTTTTAAATAAACCTTCTGAAGTAGAACTTCATCAAAGCCTTCATAATTGAGATGTTTTTCCCCCCAATTACTTCATTCCTTAATTGCTCAATCACAGGCCTGAAGGCGGTTGCCTAGTTTACCTTATGGTAGAGCCACCTCGCCTTTGTGAATCAAAGATGTGTGTATATCTCTGATCTCTTCAGCACACAACATCGATCTTGATTTGGCAACTTTTACATTGATAGACTTTGATAGGTGTATCTTATTTGAGAACAAACTAATATTTTTATCACTGATCCCATATTCAATGACGTCAGAGTCGAGCAATCACACAGATTCATCATAACAAGCCGCCGACGTTGAAACAATCAAACTAAATTCATCATCAATAGCTATGTTTGTTTTATGTGTTAACTCTTCTGTTGCTTGCCTTTCAATTTAGGACAGTCCGATCGAAAGTGACCAGCTTTATGACTGAAAAAACACTTATTACTGGTAACTTGCTTTGAAATGGTTTGTTCACAATTCAGACAAAATTCTGGCTGTGTTAAGATTTCAACATTGTAGCCTTCCAATCAGTAACGCTAGAGAATGATTGGCTGCATCCATCAATATCTTCTGCTTGGAATTTGCTAAGCTCATCAAGTAGGTGCATTTTTATGAATGCCAAGTTGAGATTATCAGCAGATAGCGTATCTATGACAGTGACAATAATTTGATGTTCTGATGGCATAGTCAAGAGAAGATGGCAGACAACATCTAATTCTTCAAGGCTGGCTCTCAACGATTTCAATTCCCGAATAGTACAATCAAACATAATAAAATTCACTTCAAGGGTCTCTAAAGAGGAATCAAATTTCAGCATCAATAAGGTTTTGCGTAGTAAAAGCTGACTAGCAATAGCTTTGTGAGCGTAAGTATTACAAAGCACTTGCGATATATCATAAAGAGGTGTTCTTATCCCTCACACAATCCAAGTAATTGTCCAAGATTCGTTGTAAGGCCTGGCTACATAGAGTCACACCCTCTTGCCAGAGTAGTAACAAGTCGGTTGTCGTATTGTAGTTCCTTATTACAAAATGGACTGTCTACAATGAAATGTCTTAGCGCGTAATTCCAACTAATAGGAATTAAGAAAACATAAGCAGTCAAAAAATAATAAATATACCAGACTGTTACAGTCTATACAACTATAGAGTTACAACTGTTTTCAATATAACGATTCTTTTCTGTCATAAAAGGGAGGAACATTACTGAGAGTCTCGATATGCATATCATTGAAATCCAATTTACACTAGTGTTTAACGAGCCAAGACCAAATCAACAAACATGTTATAATAATTAAGATGAACATGACTCAAATGATACAGGTACATAGCCATAGAAATGGATCAAGCTAAAAGAAGCAATAGACACATTAAACAGTGGTACCAACCTAAAATAGTATATCCCCCCATAGAATGCCTATTTTAACATTTTCATGGGTAATATACCTCTTTCAGTAAATCCTCATACTCCACGACCAAATATGCCCAATTAAAACTAACTTACAGAGAGAGCAATCTATGTAACTAACATTGAAGCTCTAGCTATCCCAGTGCAACTAATGGAATATATTTGATTTTAACTTTTTAATATAATTCTTTCTTCCTCATACCTTTGTTATATTATATTTTACATAGTTTGATTTTTATCTTCAAGGATTGATTAATTCAAACAATAAATAATAATAATAGTATTAGTAAATCATTAATTTCAGCTTAAACAAGAATTTATAACATTTTTGAATTTTCAAATGGCATCATTGCCCTTGCTAAATGAGCTCCTGGCTTCCTTAACTATCAATTAACTTACATTATTGTACAGTTTTTCCACACTGCCTTATTATACATTTCCAAGCCATTAGGCACCAATTCATTTTATTATCACCATGAGACCAAAATCACCACTATGTTAACTCAAAATGATACTGTAATGCACTAGGGATCCAATCAACACTTACAGGGCATTACTGTAGTAATAGAGTTGATACTTTATTGCTCTGGAATATATTATGCTATTTACGAATGCAATAATGAATTAGCCTGCCATCTAGCGGACTAATCTGAAAGTATAGTTACTACTATATAGTGCACTAGAAAAATATTTTTTTCCTATTTTCTTACAGGGACAACTCAAAAACTTATTTTTAATTTACTTACTAAACTAAACCTCGTGTGTAAAACAACTCTCAATATTATTACGAATACAATTAGAAAAGTATTTTTCATAAATCTTAACCAAAAATTGACATAATTATAACTTTATTTTCTTAATTAATTTGTTTTGTGGCAAAGACCAAGTAAGAGGTCTTTAAATTCACATATTAATGAATACACTTTGCTATAAATTTTTTAATTGTTCCACATAAAATGTTATGTTACAATAAAATAACAACAATAATAGTAATGGTATAAACTTCTTAGTAAACAAAAGAAAGCTTTTTACATAACTTAATCTCCAACCTAACGAAAAGAAATCAACATAAAACTACAGTTATTGTGTAAATAACAACATATACTATTTATTATAAATACCAGACTGAGTATTGGAGGTAATTCAAAGTCAAAATCTTACACTCCCATACACAAGTGTATTTAATATTTTACTTTTGTAATACATTAATAAACTGTAGAGTGGGTTCAAAAGAGAGTGGATGGCTTAAGTATAGTAATAATCTTTGTTAGTGTGTTAGTATATATGTTGAGTAAAAGGTGTGAAAACAGATTTTGCAATGTTAAGTGATAGGAAGCCCATTTGTAAATTTTAAGCTCTTGATTTTCTAGGAAGCCCCCTTTCGACCACCAACAGTGATTTAAAGTCACTCAAATTTGACATTCTAGATATATTTTGTTTGCCTAATCAATTAAAATTTTTATTTAGAAATGTATTGAAAGCTTCAAATTTTATTTTCTTATGAATTACTATGTAGTTTATCTAGGAAAAACATTAATTGATTGTACTTAGAATGTGGATACAACCTGTAATATTATTTTCACCACTCGGGCAAAATGAATTTCCAGTTTTAAAATAAAAGGCTTCCTATAAAAATGAGATCGTAGATGGGCTAGCCTTAAATAGAAGCACTTAAGCTTCTTTCTAGATGTTTTCAAACACTTTACATATATTCATTTTCTAATCACAAAAAAAAGGAACATTTCCAGGTCGGTTTTCTTCTATTTAAGAATCGCATTACATTATTTTGATGTTTTTTCCCACAGCTTTTATACCGAATTCCTTCTTTAGGTATTTTCTTATGGTCACAAATCAACAGATGAACTTAATTTTTATATTTAATTTGAAATATATTCCTAAAAAAAACACCTCTTAATGAACAATAGTATAATAGGTACTTATAATTAATTTTGACCTTATATTTTACACAGTTTAAATGTTCTTTAGCTATTATAAAATGATAGTGAGGATATTAAGTAAAAGCCTATTAACATTTAATAGAAAAAAAGGCAGGCTTACACACAATTACAAAACAGAATACAGGCTTCTTTATTCACCGTCTAACTTTACTTATAAAATAAAAAAAATTCACAAACCGCATCTATATACTCCAATTACATAGTCCGTAAGACAGTAACAGATTTCCATATACACAAAAACTTGACCAGTAAGTATGTAATCATTTGAGACTCCACAGAAGTGGGGTCAACTTTCTAAGGGCCGTCTTTACAAATCATTTTGAAAAACCACAAACAAATAAATTAACATTGGTTTGCAAAACGAAATGAAACATCATTGGTATAAAAAAAGAGCTTCTTGATTTTAAAAAAAGGTATTCTATTTTCATTCAACACACTTTTAATAGTAACTATACCACAATTTTCTTACAAAAGGACATTTGGATCACCTTATTGAAAACGTAATCATATATTTTTTTGCGGTCAATAATGATAGCTACGGATAACATGACTTGATGTATAAATACGTTAAATTAGATTTAGTAACTTTTTTCTAACTGTCAGAAATGTCCATTTATAATAAAATTGGGAATTAGCTATCCTGCAAACGTTCAGCAGTGTCAACTTTCTTGCTTGACAAAACTACAAGGTTTGTAGTAAAGCCACAGGTCCAGTTTATAAGTTGTGTTGAGTGTTTGATAAAATATTCAGCCAAATACTTTTTATAGAGGCATCAACCACTTTTTTATATCAGGAACTCTTGTCATATACCTTCATTGATTAACATCAATTAAACATTGGTTCTAAAAAAAAATTCAATAATTATAACATCATTAATTTAACTAAAAACAACAAATGAAAATGTTATTTTCTATTAGAAAATTATGTTTTTTAATCGTTTATTTCAATGGGTTTGATTGTTCAAAGCCAAAGCATTAAACTTTCCCATTAGTTGACACAATCTCACATAATAATTAAGGATAAGAAGTATATGTACAGTAATGATACAGATTTACGGACTAGCTAGACTCTACTTTCTCTTATTCATACAATTTGTTAAAAGTGTGCAAAGCTTTGGAATATCAAAGGTCAATACCTGCTTGCTTCCCCTTTGAAACCTCCACTTTCTTTTGCATCTTTGCAACATAAGCTTTAACAAACAATGACCATCACAAAAAAAAAATTCTAAGTTTCGATTTTTTTTCCTTAGTTTTAATGTTCTAACATTTCAAGTTGCTCAATTTTTTTTTTCCCTATGCATTCCTTGGGATGTGTCCATTAAGTGTTCTATTTGGTCATCTCATAAGACCTTAAAAATGTGTACAGAATTTTCTTCTTGGCCCTTTTTAAAACTAAATTTGGTGTAACTTGCTTTGGTGGCCGCATGGTCTAATGCGCTACTCTCCCATTAGACTATACTGCTAATGACAATGATAAGGAGATTCGAATCTTGGTCGAGTGCACTGAGGGTGGTTTTTCCAAAATTGTTTTTCACTTCCTGTCTACATAAATATGAGTATATTTCCTCTAAATATGACTTTCCTCATCCCTAAAACAATTTTTGTGATTAGTACACAAACATAAACGTGCTTAATAATGTAATACAAGGCATAAATTTAGTGAGTATTGATTTTTATTTCAAAAGTTTTTCTCATATTTTTTGTTGTACAGTAGCCCCATGACTTCTTTGGTGCTGACTGACAGCTCACAGCTGACAACTAAAAGCTTTGAAAAGTTACCAGACCAAATTATGTATCCCTACGCCGAACCATATGATCTACAAAAACATGTGTTTAGCAGCTGTCACTTCTGACAGTCAAAATTTAGGTATATACACAAATGTTGACTGTCAGAAGTAAGCTGTGAGCTGTCAGTCAGCACCAAAGAAGTCATGAGGCTACTGTACATATAATTTGGTGAATCAACGTTTAAAAAAATGGTGATGTTTTTCCAATTATTATCCTAGTTTTGATACAAAATGTGAAAGAGAGCAATATGCTTCGTATATGCCTAGCAAATGTACAAACCGTTTAGTGATTTTGAATATGAAACTTGTCGTGGGTTTGTTTGACTAGGTCTGTACATCCAGTGACATTTTATATGGTAAATATTAAATGAGATGAAATACTTTCATTTGAATATTACAATATAATTTTTGCAAGAGATTTAAATGAAACTAACCAAGTTTTTTCTTCAAACAATAGCTTCAGGGGGTATAATAAAGTCTAGTAGAACTATCTATTTACAAAAACGTTCATTTGGACAGAGTCGTGCAACATTTTACAGTCTGTTCTTTAGATTACATAATGAGTTAAATATGCAGCTTTAAAAAAAATAGAACATAAAAACAAGTTATGTAACATTTCTCTTATTTAATACAGCCAGCCCTGTTTTTAACAAAACCATTAACAAACATATTTGTCCTATAACATTAAAATAACGTTATTTAAAAGTTGTAAGCCCACCAGTATTTTTTAGTATAATTTTATGAGTACTGTGAGTTAGTTGTATTTTAAATAGATAACATAAGTTGAATAGTATACTAAAAATTAGAAAGTAAAAAGTTTGTCAAATTAGTCATTAGATTACAATGTTCTAGATAACATTTTTAGGGTTTGTTTGAAAAGACATTTGTTATCACTATCTCTCGTAAATTTGTTAGAAGCAGGTTTTCTGTTAATATGTAGTCAAATAATATCATTAGTCATACCATGATTTATTAACTTTCAAATTACACACACTACTCGATTTCTTAGAAAATAAACAAAAGAGTATATATGTTGCAACATTTCTGGAAGTTGTAGGTGATAATTTAACTATACTATACTTCTACCATGGCATAGAGAATATTTAGCAAATGCAGGATATAAAATCTACACCTTGATCTCCATCCAGCCCTCTTCCCCCCTTCCAAAATGGACTGAAAGTACAAGTTTTGATTGGTTTTTACAGGCACTTGGGCACTAAGGGCCCGGGATCACACACTTTGGCAACATGCGAGGACTACATTCCCTGCCTTGCCTGGATTAGAACCAAAGGCTTTCAGAGTTCTTTATCTGAAGTCCAATTATCTTAATCAAGGTCAAGGTGAAGGTTCGTGAATAAAAAGTATAATATTGATGGTGACAAAGGAAATTTGTGTAAGCTAAAAAGTATAATATTGATTGTGAAAAAGGAATTAGTGTAAAATAAAAACTATACCTGTTGACCACAGGTTATATAATAATAGTTCTGTCTAAGTGTGTAGGTCTGTAAATGGGCATCTAGTAACATTTTAAACTATCAGAAAAGGTTCTTCAAGTGTCTGCTTAGCAACAGTTGTATAGTACTTAATTCCCCCCCTATAGAATCCTCTCTTCATTGACTTCCTAAAGAGTATAATAAATAGAAAAAGTAAACCAATTAAGGCCACATTTGAAGTACAAAAGTATGAAAGCTTCATTAAATCTTTTTGATATGGTTTAAAAAGACAAATATTCAAATCCACACTCAAGACTCAATATCATACATTCCTTAACTTGTATTATGGTTTAAATTAGGAGGGATAACCAGCACACTTACCTTGGTTATAATGGAATAGACATTATTTAGATAGAGCACTAAAATACACACAAACACATTTTTTGTGGATGGAAAAAATGTGTTTGTATGTTTTTTTAGTTTTCTAACTTAACAATTTCTACTCCAGTATCACCAAAGTAAGTGTGCGGGCTATCCCTCCTAATTCAAGCCACGATTTAGCCTAGTGCTCTATTCCAAATAACCATAACTTGTATTATGTATTATTGTTAGGGGTCTACATCATTTTGATAATATCGATATCAATATTAATTCAAATTTTATACTATAAGGTTAGATGATTCAAATAAAACTAAACTAGAAAAAAAAGACAGGGTTTTAGGCCGTTGCAAATCCCACAATGTGCCTAAAATATTTTGATATATTTTAAATATAAATTCTTGTGAAGTATATAAAATGTTTTGTTAATTAATTATTATCATATTGACAGTAAAATAAATAACACTTTTTTTTCTTCCAAAAATAGCCTTCAATAAATCATTGCATAGTCTATAATAACACCCTTGAATAATATGTAACAAATGTGTTAACTTTGAAGAATGAAGATATATATAAATAGTTTATTATCACATCTGATGGTGATATTTACCGTGTGATCATGTTGAAGAACTTGTTAAGACAAGGGTCTAAAACTAATCTTTATTTTTATAAGCTTTTTTTTAATCTGTAACTCTTCATTTTTTTAACATAAGTTTAGCAGATGTAACTAAGATATGAATTGATTCAATAATTATTTGGAATTCATAAATAATATTTGCTTCAATTAGAGATTCAAATCGAACTCAAAATATATGCTTCACAAATGCCTAATAAAATCTTTGTTTTTTGTTTGTTTTATAATAGTTTGCTCTTTTTAAAAGTTTGAAAACTAGGCATGTGTGGGTCTTAAAGTCATTGATCTTATACTAAATAAAAAAATTAAAAAAACAATTCATAAATTCCCAACTTTAAACAAGAAAAAACTCTTCCCATGGAACACAAAAAGTCATGCCAAGAGGATATATTAACCGTCAAATGCACACATGCCTATAATTATTGTTTATCAAATAATGAAGCAAATTAAGTTACATAAAATTAGTTTTCAAGTTGTCACATGAGAAAATTCAACTTTGTTATACATAATATGGTAAAATTCTACTTTGTTTACATAATACAATACCTAGGCTACACATTTCTCATAAACAGAATATATTTCAGTCTGATAATATAGCAATTAGTAAATGATATACATTTCAGATAAGTTACCACATACATAAAATATTTCACTCTACAATAATATGTTGCCATCCATTCAAACCAAATATCTTAAGACAGGGGTGTAGGAATCTAGGGTGCCAGCCTCCTTAATAATATAAATGGGTGCCTTTATTGAGTGCATCAGAATACTAGCAGATATTTTATTTATGATAAATACAGTTTACGAACAACTTGGGCACCACTTTTGGCAGTGAAATATAGTTTATAAAAGGGGGGCAACTTTGTTTCTGAAAGTGTCAAGAGGTTAATTTTGAAAGCGTTCCTACACCCTTGATCTTATGATCGCAAATAAAAAATGATAAAAATAAACATAACAACTGTATCAATGGTTTAACAAATTGTTTATTAAAACTGGTAAATAATCAAACTTTATTTTTTTGATACTTTTCATTAAACCAAAATCCAAAAGTTTTTCCTGTTGTACTTAAAAGTTAATCAAGTAAATATTAATCAGTACAATGTGACTTATATTTGGCAGTGATGTGTTGGATTAGTGTTAAATTTCTTATTATTATAAAAATGGATCCTTATTCATAATATTTTTATATATAAAATGTGTAATACTACACAAACCAACATAATCTCAAATTGGTTTACTGAAACCATAAATATTCATCATGGGGTGCATCTACTCCATGTGGTTTTTTGAAGCATTTAAAACACACAAATATTGAGAAATTATATTTATTTGTTCTCAAAGAAGTTAAATTGTTAAGTTAGCAATTTTCTTTTGAAGTGAAATTTGAAAAAAATTGGGATGAATATCAGTAAGATAACTGAAAGCCTGTAATAGCCAGAATACTTATTACTAAATATCCAAAAATAAAATAAAGTTGTGGTAAAAGAATAAATACAAAGATGAATTATTTTTACATGAAAAATATAAATATTATAGGATTATTTAAGTCAGTTGCATTTCGTATGCATTATTCACAGTCTTCTGTTTGATGAACTTAATGTCTTTTTAACTCCATTCCGATTTGCAAGGGAAAAAGCCCAAGGCATCACAGGTAGTTTTTAAGTTTTTAAACAATATTTGCATTGATTTGCAATACATGATTTATTTCGCAACTGTGCGTATAGCCCTAACGGTTAGTAAGACACGGTGCTAATAATAATACTTCACAACTCAAAACCATATCTTACGTTTGCAGAGAATGGTATGAATGAACTATTTTAAACTAAGTTTCGTTCAACACAATTTAACAAACTACCTAAGCTTTCATTCATAAGTTGTCAATATTAAACAATAATCAATTCATTGCTAATTAAGGACTAAAAGTGGCTCATACAAAAAGTTTGTTCTTTTGCATGAACTCAAAATATTTGAAAGATATACGTACACACCCATTCCTTTGTTCATATTGATACACCCATTACTTTCAAATTAACTTACACATGTTTTAAGTTTACTTCACCAAAGTAATTGAGATTTTAAAAAACGTAGATAGGTGCGCGTAGTGTGATCTTATGAAAGAGTAGAATTTCATTTTTGATTATCACTCCTCATCGTGTCAATTTTTGCACAAATTTTGAGCGCAGGACCGAGTTTCATGGACATTGCAGACATCAAGTGATCTTCTTTCAACAACATCAGAGCTTGACCATCAATCTCCTGGATTGCAAAGTCCTCTACGTAGTCCAAGCATCCCGGTAGATTTTTTATGAACTCACAAACATCGGACACCTGCATCACAAGAGTGATTAAAAAAAACATTATTATTAACTCACGAATGTGTGAGAAAGGAACCGTTTTATAATATTTGTGGTATGTTTTATTTAAAGAAGGGTCAATTTATGTTATTCGAATATGTACACCACACCCTGATTTTCATAGGAAGCCCACTTTCGATCAACAACATTGATAAAGTTTAGGCATAAGTCATAAACTGAATACATCTCATATTGGAATAAATAGCCAAGCCATAATAACAGTTATAGCTGCATCCAATTATCATATTCTTTAAATTGAAAAAAAATGACACCTGTAGATGGGAATTGAACCTGGACCTTTGGCTTAGTGGACCAATTCCCTTACCAGTGAGCTATCCAGGAGTTGTCTCATGCCTAGAGTCATTCTTCATGCATAGCTTAAGGCAGAGTCTAGGATGGATGCGTAGAAATTGAAGGTACATATGAGCGATATACTAAGATCAACCTCTCAAGTGGAAAGTGGGTATATTATCTGATAGCTCATGAACTTAAGCCAACGATTTCCGCAGTCCATCACAGACTCTATCTTAAAATATGAGTGAAGAATGACCCTGAACACAAGACAATTGGTTAGCTCAGTGGTAGGAGCATTACCACACTATGCCAAAAGTCCCAGGTTTTATTCTCATGTTCAGTTGTTATTTTTCAATTTAAAGAATATGTTGCATCTCATGTGTGAAGACTTTTAAAAGATGATTTATTCGTACTTAACCATAAATTA
This sequence comes from Timema shepardi, assembly GCA_902151425.1. NCBI lineage: Eukaryota > Metazoa > Arthropoda > Insecta > Phasmatodea > Timematidae > Timema > Timema shepardi. The sequence continues at coordinate 71,898 of CABFVX010001036.1, read as the reverse complement.
AAAAGAATGCCAAAATAATTTAAAAGCGATAAATCAATGACTTAATACAGGATGGGCCAGAAAAATGATATCTGAATGTTGTTAGTGTGTGGTATTTAATTTAGTTTCAAGAACAGGGGAAAAAGCTATTATGGAATTTGTTGTCACTAATGGTGATCATCATTTGGAATACATCATTGTACACGCATGATAAAAAAAAATACATACCCCACAGTGACAATTGGTTATTGGTTGGTATAAGAATAGAGCTGGGTCAATTGATGATACTGGTCTATAGAATCTTTCAATGTCAATCATTATAGAACAACAAACGGTGAAAAAGAACTTGTGAAATCAACCTCTCTCTTTTTAAATATTTTAATCATTTATACATACCTAAATTTGAATCAATACTCTACCGATGCATAAAAGGTTATAACAAATAAATGTCAATAAACATCGATAAATGTCAATAAACATCGATAGATGTGACCTTTGAGCCCTTAAGGACATTTGAGATTAATAACAGATTAAAGGATTGAGTTTTAGGAAGTTGCATTGCACTTTTCACAATCCCTTCTGAGAGGATGTTGCGTTGTGTGTTTCACAATCCCGCCCAATGAATTTTGATTCAATGAAACCAAGGTCGGTGGATCGGGCTTTAACAATTGATTTTCTTCATGAGGCAGTCATTACCTCTTTGTCCAATAGCAGCGATGTAAAGTGTGAACTGTGTTGTTCTTTTGATTGTAAAAGCCATAATGTGTTAGTTCAATTTTATGTTTTCTATTCACCTTTCCAGTATCTGCTTCCAAATACATATAACATAATACCTCATAAAAGCAAAAAGAGGTTTTCTTTAAAGATAAATTCTGGATAGGAATTTATTTTGGAGCTCTTATTCTGCTAATCAATTGTTCATCCTCACCATAATCAATTATATAACAAACTTAACCAAACCCTAGACCATTAATTTAACATTTGACTGAATTTATTTTTAATATTATGATGAACACTTTATAAAGAATTTAATTTTAGCTACAATTTTTATTTTCTCTTTGTTCTTCATTTTTCCAAGATTAAATCAGAAGTTTGAGCTTCATAGGCAAAATGAAGATGTGGATTGGATCCAATACTAATATTAATGTTTACTAAAATGCTTGGAGCCCAGAATAGAACTAATCCTTACCGTCCATCGAAGGGGGTTGATCCTGGGAGTAGAAGGTGCTGCTGAAGGTCCCGATTCAGAAGTGGAACTATCTTCCATGTCTGCGATAGGTACTTCAGGTGCTTCTGAACCTGCCAAGGAGCTCTCGGCTCCAGAGGCCGCAGAATCGTTTGTGTCAGTGTTTTCGTCAGCGGGTGTTGCACCTTCTGGTTGACCAGAAACCTGCAAGAAAAGGCATGAAAAATTATAAAACTTTCAATGAAATATATACACTCAGCCATTCTGATTTGATAAGGAGGTGGTCTGAAATTTCTCTGTTCATTGTAAATGTTTGTTATGTGAATTAATGTGAGACTTGTAGTCACTTATTAGAACCCCATATTACAAAAGACAACTGGCGCACTAAGGCAAAGATTTCAGGTTCAATTACTGTGTACAGGTGTCATTTTTAAACTATATTTTATTTTATTTAAGGATGTAGGCTATCCAAAAAAGGATGTTTCCGTAGCCCAATATAATTTGACATCTTAACAAATATGATACATGGAACATTAATAAACTCCACTCACCCCGTCGAGTTTTTTGCTAGCAGGTTTCTGCCACTGCGTCTCTGTGGGACCTTTCTTCCCTTGGCTATCAACAGAATTATTGTTGTTAGTATTGATGGTATTGTTGTTGTGGTTTGAAACGATGTTGTTAGGCTTGTACTGCCCTACACGTTTACTGCAAACATAAAATCTTTTATTATTAGCAGAAAGAACAAAACCATTCATTCACAAGCTCTAAGTCCTTTACAAATCGAGAATAAATTGGCCTGACTAAAGAGGTGAGGTACAGAAATTAATTACCTTTTCGCACAAGTCAAAGAACAGAAGCGTTTCGACTTTTTAAACTTTGAGCGCAGATCCATTTTCCCACAAAACTCACATGCTGCCATTTCTGGTTTGCCACCCAAGTTATCAGGGGCATGCTTTTTCCCTGAAAAATATAAATTTTAAATTAAGCTCATTAAAAAATGATATCCTAAAAATAATTTATTTATATTTAGTCTTCACATGTAGTATTTTATATTCAGAGACGGAACTCTTGAATACTCTGGTATTAGAGAGATTTGAGATTTGTAAAAATCTCAAAACAACATCCCGAATACAATTTATGAAAGCTTAGAATTGATAAAAAAATTTTAAGCAATTGTTAAAAAGAAATTATTTTTGACATGTGAAATTGGGATGGAAACAAAATCACAGCAAAATTACAAAATGTATTAATTTATACATTATTAATTTACTAAAATAGTTTTCTCTTTATTGCTTATGATGTAATAAACATGGCATATAAAATAGCAATTTCTGTCAGTAGCACCAAGCATTAAACTACTTTTTTTTTAATCACTTTAACCAAAATCATACATTTAAAAAAATTTTGAGTCAAATTTGCATTGAAGATTCGAAAGAAAATTTAAGATTTAGATTCAGGAAATATAGAATCTGACCCATCTCTAGTTTTGAATTTTTTTTAAACTAATATTAATTCTATTTAACCTTATGAATAACAAAACAACCATATAATTACTTTGAGGCTCATTCCCATTCAGTAAATTGTCTTCTGAATCATGGTTCCTTTTCATTAGAGGCAAGTCATCTAATAACGAGGAGCGAATCATTCCAAACGGCTCATTTGCTAGAAAATAAAACCACAAATATTAACAAATTCATGGAAAAATTAGTTTTATTTAGTTTTATGAGGTATATTTTGATAGAAAGAACTAATCACCAATTGTTTCTAACCTGTGGCCGAGCCTATTTAGTAAATTGCCTCCATATTCCTCTATTCTTCCACCTTTAATAGATGCATTCTTCTCCTCTCACTTGCACACTTTATGTTCTAGTTTTAACTTTAATACAATTATGATTGTGCGCTGGGTCACTGAGAAGTTCCAAGTGTTTCAATGATAGCTCAAGTGGCCAGAGAATCCACAAACTCTACCTTAAACCATGAGTGGGGCATGACCGTGAACAAGGGATGAGTCCTGTACAGGTCAGTGATAGAGCATAGGTCATAGGTTTGATGCCCATACCTAAGAGTAACTTTTCAACTAATTTAATGTAATTGAAATGTATCGATATTAACGTAATGTAATGTTATTACTTATTGTGCGGCCACTTAAACTCTACCTTCATGAATGACAAAGCCATCGATGACATGTGTAAGAACTTGTGTTGGTTTCACCATGGCTTTTGGGGGTCCCTTTTCTTTCTCCTTCTCTCGTAATTCTTCAGGAAGGGCAGAAGACGAATTTTCCGTCAAAGATGTATCCTTTATATCGCCAGGGGCTGTAAAATCAGGAGCTAATATTAGTAGAAAGAAAAAAAAATCAACATCTCATGGACATGTTGGTTTGTGACTATGTCAAAGAAGATATTTTGGTTGTTTGAATAGAGCATTTGGGCTAAATCATGGTTTAAATTAAGAGGGATAGCCAGCACACTTACCTTGGTGATACTGGAGGGAAACCCATAATCTGAACTTTAATCACTGTTACACAACCAAATCCCTGGACAAAGAAATATGCAACCCTTCACAACTAAGGATATGGGAACTGACCCATCAATATATCATCAAATCCAGACAAGCCCCCAACCTCAACCTTAGGTAATTCATCTCCTTCCTACCAGCACACTTATTATTACATTCAATGTCACAATAATAATGTTATGAATGTGAGGAAATGTGTTGTCGAGTGATTGGCTACACTGGGATATACACGCCAGTGCGAAGGACAGTGGGTGTGGACATAAAATTGTATCAGTCATGAAAGTGAACAAGTCTTTTCAGTAAGTAGTGTAAAACTAAAACTATAGCAAGTTATCAATTTGTAGTATGTGCAAAGTAGCCTCCAGGATTGTCTAGAATATAACAAATAATACAGTATATAACACAATATTTAGTTTTTCTATGTATTTATTCATAGTGCTACCATCTATACAGCGATATTATAACTGAAAAACAGTCAGCTGTGGACAGTCAACCTTGCAGTTCAACCAAGAGCATGAGTCTACTCTCGTGACCTGATGAAACTGTCTGTGAACATGAAAACATGTCCTTAAAAATGTGTTTGTGTTTTTTTTAGTGTTCTATCTAAACAATTTCTATTCCAGTATCACCAAGTTAAGTGTGCTGGCTATCCCTCCTAATTTAAACCAATGAAGATATTTTACAGTTTGCACTTGACATTTTTTCAAGATAGTGAGAAAAACAAAAATGTGCTACTACACAGAAACATTGTTCAATTGAAGAGTTCCAAGATAATCTGAAGAATATCTTGAGTTAACTAATGTTTATAAATTCTTCCAACTCTATAAGAAGAACACTGGGCCACAACAAAGCTTTGCCATTCAAGCCTAATGTCTGCCTACTAATGTTTAGTGCCTGTTAATAAATCGAAAAACAGTATTCCCAATATATGAAAACAAAAATATAGAAAAAAGTATATACAAATTTCAAAATGAAGATTCAAAACATTTTAAAAAAATATCGTTTTCATTTTTTCAAGTGAAATTTGTTTTAGAGCTCTGATACTATTTATTATATTTGGAAGAAGGTATAGGAAGGGTGGATAGAAACATATAAAAGGGGGACGAACACAATATGGCCTTTACAATGAAAATAAGAACACAGTTCACACTTTACACTGCTTGCACAGTGTGAACTGTGTTCTTTTCATTGTAAAGGCCATATTGTGTTTGTCCCCCTTTTATATGTTTCTATCCACCCTTCCTATACCTTCTTCCAAATACAATACAACTACCTCATAAAGCGAAAAGAGGTTTTCCTCATAGAGTTATATAATACTGTTTATTGGTAGCTTAGATCCCATCATAATGAAGAATTAACTTAACAATCAAGGCTCAAACCAGTAATTTAACAAAAACTGAATGTATGAATGTTATAATGAATAGATTATAACAATTGTTTTCATTTAGTTACTATATTATTTTATATAATTCTATTATATTTATATTTCCTCTAATATTCATATTTTTTTCCTAAATTCGGATTCATAAAATAGTGGAGTCAACCCAACTTTACTAATAATACATTCAAAATATCATTAAACATACCCCATTTAATTTTAATAATTTCATGTTTCTACAAAATAAAAATGCAATTCAACGTATGGAAAAATTATTTAATAACAGTTTTGTAGCTACAAAACAAGTTAGTTCTGATTGTTTGCAATAACTTTGATAGTTTGTTAAGTATGCAGATCAACTCTTTAGATTTTCACAATTTGGCACATCGTAAAGATCCTATGCCTCTTCTATAATATAATAACAGAGATCTTAGTTTTAACACACGCCCACCTTCATTGGTTCCATTTTCCTGAACTTCCATAGGAGTGTCTGGCATTTCCTCTGAGGGTTTGGTGATTTCATCCTTAGTGATCTGTGGAGCTTGGATGGGTACTGGGGTGAGAGTGATGAAGTTGGCGGGGGGAGGCGTCGGAACAGCTGGAGGGGGGGCTAGGACAGGCGCCGGCGTCGTGGCGGGGGGTGGAGGCGTACTGGTGGCCATCACCTGAATGGGGGTAGAAGAGGACGTGTGGATAGGAACGGAGAGAGGACAGGGGGCAAGGGTAACTGTTGGGCGTTGCGGTTCCTGAGGAGTAGGGGTGTGGCTCGGGGATTGTTGTGTTGTAGACTGAGAGGGGGACTGCTGCATCACTGGAATACCTGAAAGTTAGTTTTGTTGTTATGGATAGGAAATAATAAAACAATAAAGCGTTTTAAAATTAATGTTCGGTTATCATTTTTACTGAAATGACAACACAATCTGAATCTCATCTTGTTAAAAAAAGAAATAATATAAATAATCATATAGTTCCAGTTTCAGCTAAATTAAATGAGATAGAATATTTTTTTTAATACCACTGTAAAATAAAACTAACTGTTCACCAAGAAATTAAATACATGGTATAAGGCTGTTACAATGTCGATCACCAATATGATCAATGGCCGATTATGGAACAATCATTTGGGCTGCAAAACATTTGAACAATGTTTTAGTATGAAAAGTAGAATCGCTAAGTACTGGTAATTATTGCTATGTTTGGTGCATTCTAGCATTGCTAAAAATTTATCCTTTTAAGTGTGTGCAATTTTGACTGTGGTATACATTACAAATTCTATACCTGCTATTATGCTGTTCACATAGCTGCTAAATTAAGTTATATGAATGAAATGTAATATTGTATACGGTATTGTCTACTGAAAAGATTAAAAACTGGCAAATATGTTCACTTTTTTGTCCTATAATTAAGCAAGGTGATTTATTTTGCCTTTTTATTTGGAGAAGGATGGAAGGGGTTGAGGAGGGGTTGAGGGAGGAGAGCGAGAGACAGAAGAAGAATAAAACAGGGAAATCGGGAGAAGTATATGAGAACGGACCTGCCAGCAAGTGATAAAGCTTGAGTGAGAGTAGATATTGTTAGGAGAGGACACCTAGAAAGTTAACCAATTAGAAAGCCACATATGTCTGAAAGCATGAAGAGAGAGATTCCAGGGCAAGGTCTATCTCACACAGGAAAAATTTAAATCCAAAAAAGTTAAATTTTAAAACTCATCTGGAGCACGTCAGGGGCCCTTTTCATATTAGAATAGAGTGGAACTACCCAAACATTTCAAGATGAGCTTTTGGACCCACATTTTTCTGCTAAGTTTGTCCCATGACTCTTTGACCATATTTCCAGGCCTGAAATGATGACAGGGGTTAACACCCTAGGGCTTCCTCGAACTGTCAATAAAAAAAAATCGTGACATTATTCTCTGTCCTTATCAAATCTAATTTTTTGTGGTGACAATAGGTCCTTATTTAAATAATATACTTAACATTGGGCTTTTGACAGTTGTTTTTTTAATTGCCATAACGAGACAGTGAAAAGAAAAGTATTTGTTTAGTTGTGGCCTCTGATATTTTACCAAATCGTGGACATCCATAACTATAAATCAGGTCCTGTTCATTTCAATTTGGGGAATTTATTCCTACGACCTCTATACTACAAATATAAAATAAGTAATATAAAATTATTATTATTATTATAAGCACCGCGTCTTACTACCCATTCGGGTTATACACACTTACGCTAATGTGTAATGGTAGGGTGATAGTGAGATGAAATGGAGGACCTACAGTTTAATGTGGAATCCGAACCACGGTGGAGTAATATAAAAAACCCAAAGATAATATAATGAAAACGGAGTAAGAAAAATATAATTAAGTCTTCCAGTGGAAAAATAATAGGGTTGTGAATCAAATCCGCCATGGCAACATCTATATTTCTTTAATCCCATTATAAATAAAATATTTTGCTTATCCTTATAACACAAATAAAGGAATATATCAGTAATTTTTGTAGAATACTAACTAACCAGTACCTACTCCAATCTATTACAAAATACAAAATACAGCTTGCCAACAGGTCTCATAAAAGATATTTGGATTTTTATACATACTAGACCAACTGAAAATAAAAGCGCAACAGTTGGTTGCATTTTCTATTTAAAACCTCTTTTAAAATTAGGTAAATTGAGTGTTAGTATTTTTGTGCTCTCTTTGTGTCTATTATTTGTTTTTATAAAGCTCAAAGATACATAAATGCTACTTTTATTTGTGTTGCATAAATATACCTAATGTATTCTAATCAAGAAGACATAAGCAGTGTTGTTGAGTGTTGTCAGGGTAATTAAGAGTTGGTTAAAACTGTACCTGCGATATATGCTTGCTCTCTCAATTGGCCCCCATTTGAAACACCTCACATGGGGAAATTATTTTCATTGATACCTGGCCAATGAACTCTATCAAATTATGAAAACATTCACAAGTACAGTTTAAACTTGCTCTGATTACACTAGCACCAATCCATGTCACTCCACTGGACCAAAAATAGAAAGGAAATTCCATCATGATGGGGTGATTCTAAAACATGCGATTTTCCCCTTTCTCAGGTGAGGTTTTTCTTTATTTTTTCTGATTGGTAATATTTTTAATTTGATTCTCTCAATTACTTTTTTTTTATTATTGTTTTTAAGAGTGCAGCAATTTGCGAAACTAATTATGCATTTTAAAGTAATGTACACCCACAAAAAAAATGTGTTTATTCTCTACAGCTTAAAGTGTGAACAAAAAGATTACTTACACCTACCTACAAGAGGTTTGGATTGCATTTGTTGCTGTGCTTGCTGTTGCTGTACTTGCTGCTGTTGCACTTGTTGCTGTTGCTGAACTTGTTGCTGTTGCTGAGCCTGTAGCTGTTGAACTTGTTGCTGCTGAGCTTGCTGCTGAGCTTGTTGCTGTTGTGCTGTCTGCTGAGCAGCTTGCAACTGCTGTTGCTGGAATTGCTGGATTTGCTGCTGCATCTGTTGCTGTTGTAGGTTGATCTGCTGCATTTGCTGTTGTTGCTGTTGCAATGTCACCTGCTGCTGCTGGGTCATGGCCTTGCTCTGCTGAGCCAGCAAGGTCTGCTGGGCTTTCTCGGCAGACACAGGCGACCCCACCATGGGGCTCACGTTGGTCATGATCATCTTGGCTGGGGCCTGGGAGGCCGGACTAACAGATTGAGGTTTGGTCTGGTTTGCTGCATCAGCCTTGAGTGTGCTCGGGGCAGGGGATGTCCGGCTCACCGCGGGTTTAGTGCGTACCTTGGGCTTCAACAACAAGTGCTATTTAAATATATGCTCAGGTTAAACAAAGCATAGCAAGTAAAGAGTCCAACACCTTGGCTCAGTCAGTGGTGGGTCTGACTACCGAGCTATGGTTAACAGATTCAATTCTCGGCATGGGTAAAAAATATATCATTGTTAAAATTGGGGTTTCCTTTTTCACAGTGGTTAATCAACAGTCATGGGGGCTGGGTTTTGTGTCTGTTCTAAATTTAATTGGTCAGTTTAAAAAGTGAACATTAAATATGTCAAATAAAAAAGTAATGACATTAATAAAAAAAATAAGGAGGGTCATCACTTAATTCATACATCGACACAGGTGTACCCAGGGGTAGGCAAAACCTGTGCCCCCCAGTGGCGCATGCCCCAGGAGGGCAAAAATAATCACCCAGGAAATCTGTAAGGTTAAGAGTTTAGGCAAGAGGTGGGAGCTGAGCGGTAGGAGAAATGGCAAGGCGGTATGAAGGTAGACTGCTGGAGACTATGGAGTGTATGACATATTATGTGTAGTGATGGGCACTATCAAATGATTTAAACCATCCAATGATTAAAACTATTGTTTTCATTCAATAATGCAAAAGCAGTGTATACAAATGAAATTAACTATCTCTTCATTCTCAGTTGCTGATTGATAGTCAACCTTGCGTGTGTCATAATTCATAGTGTTAACAAAGCTGATTCTTCAAAACAATAAGGTATATTATCAATATCATTGCATCTTGCTTATGCCATGCAAAGCAAACAGAACTAAAATAAAAACAAGTTACGTTCATAATATATCCAGTTGTAAGAATAAAATATTCCAAATTATACATTGTTTCCTGAGCCATAACTTGATTATCATTAGAAACCCTTTATTATGGTAATTAAGTATTGATGGCTGAGAATGAAAATGACTTGCAGAATGCATTAAATCATTTGAATGTGGTGACAGGTAGAATGGATCTTTGTTAAATGTCTCCAAAAATAGGTTGATAGTTTGTGAAAATGACGAATCTGGAAATGACTGTCAGCTTAGTATAAATGGTAATTGTTAGATCAAGTTAATGATTTTGTTTATCCGAGGAGAATGTTCTGTAAAAATGAAAGAATGGATGGTGAAATTGACAGATTGACTGCATATCAGAGAGTAGTTGGATGTATGTGGACTATTACCAAGAATGAGGCAGTATCAAAAGAGGCAAAGATGTCAGTATACAAAAGTGTGTTAGTGCCAAAATTGTTTTATAGAGTCTAATGGTGACCTGGTTGTCTAGGGGTAAGGTGTCAGACTTCGGTGCTGGGGGCCGGGGTTCAATCCTCAGTCCCGGCACAGATTTATCTGATTGCCAAACCCTTCCTTCATCTCTTACAAGACATGTATTAATCACACCTTGTGAATGTGAAGAATGCCAGGTCTCCACCGTGGTTTAGATTACACGTTAAACTGTAGGTCCTCCATTTCAACTCACAATCACCCTACCATTATACGTTAGCATAAATGTGTATAGCCCGAAAAGGTAGTAAGACGCGGTGATGGTGATGATAATGATAATGATAATGATAATGATAATGATAATGATAATGATAATAGTATAGTGTGTTCATGAAGGTTTTTACTTGGATGACAGTTAAAAAGTCACGTTTAGATTTTGGGTTGCCAACACTAGTAAAGGATCACTGTTTTGTTATAAATTTTAAGTTTTTTAATTACAAGTTATATTTTACATTTAAAATAGCGTAAACTTAAGTTTTCTCCCACTATTTCATTACTTTTAATAATCTCTTTTTACCCAATCCAAAACAATATTTTAAACAAAATTAAAAGTTCTTATTCTTTGTTTTAGAATGTTATCCTATCTATTATGTGTAATATAGTGCACATTAATACCTTTTAATACAAGCATCATATTTACTTCTGTAGTTAACTATAACATTCATACATTACCATATGTTTTCATTACAGTTATATAAGTGAAAGATTTAAGCTGTTGGCGTAGGGATACATTAGGGACTATTTCTATTAACTTTTTGAGCTGTCATCCAAGTAAACTAAGGTCATGAATGAATTATAGATGTGAAGCGTGTGTTTGTCAGGAGAAACGCAAGAACAAGGTGAATGCGGTTGGAATGAGATGTGTGTGAAAAAGAGAAACATTAAGAGTTTTAAAAATAAATGACTCAGTTGTGGAGAAAGTTATTGAAGATGGATTAAGTAGTATGTCGTTTTTTGAGCTATATGCACAGTTTCTTTCCTACTCCAAAAGGGAACAGCGTGACTATGTATAAGTCATTCACGAGCTAAGTTTACCTGAATGACAGCTCGAAATGTTACTAGAAGTAATCCCTAATATATCACTACGCCAACAGCTGACATCTATCACTTTGGATGACTGTAATGAAAACAGATAGTAATATATTAATGTGATAGCTAACCACAGTAATTTAGGCCAATATTATTTATATATTTATTTGAGGTCGGACACAAAGATTATTTATAGTTGTATTCCCCTTAAAAAAATATTAACACCACTTTCACAAAAACTTCTAACGAACATAGCCTCAAAATGGCGACTTGCGAATTTAAACCATATGATTGAACATAATGGTAAACAAGTTTTTTACAATGATGCGGCACGCAGTTAATGAAAATACTTTATTCAGTTAAATATCTCAAAATACGATAAAATAATCATAAAATCATGTATTGTATGTAAAAAAATGACAAAAATTTTCTCTTTCCCAAGTATAAATACGATGCCTGTATTAAAAGGTATTGATGTATGCACCATATTACACAAAATCAGTAACTTTCCAAAACGAAAAATAAGTACTTTTAATCATGTTTAAAATATTGTTTTGAGTTGGACAAAAAGAAATTATTTAAAAAAATGAAATGGTATGAGAAAACTTAAGTTTACGTTATTTTAAATGTAATATATAACAGTCCCTAATATATCACTACGCCAACAGCTGACATCTATCACTTTGGATGACTGTAATGAAAACAGATAGTAATATATTAATGTGATAGCTAACCACAGTAATTTAGGCCAATATTATTTATATATTTATTTGAGGTCGGACACAAAGATTATTTATAGTTGTATTCCCCTTAAAAAAATATTAACACCACTTTCACAAAAACTTCTAACGAACATAGCCTCAAAATGGCGACTTGCGAATTTAAACCATATGATTGAACATAATGGTAAACAAGTTTTTTACAATGATGCGGCACGCAGTTAATGAAAATACTTTATTCAGTTAAATATCTCAAAATACGATAAAATAATCATAAAATCATGTATTGTATGTAAAAAAATGACAAAAATTTTCTCTTTCCCAAGTATAAATACGATGCCTGTATTAAAAGGTATTGATGTATGCACCATATTACACAAAATCAGTAACTTTCCAAAACGAAAAATAAGTACTTTTAATCATGTTTAAAATATTGTTTTGAGTTGGACAAAAAGAAATTATTTAAAAAAATGAAATGGTATGAGAAAACTTAAGTTTACGTTATTTTAAATGTAATATATAACAGGTAATTAGAGATCTTTACATTTATAACAAAACTGTGATCTTTTACAAGTGTTGGCAACCCAAAACCTAAACATATGATTTTGGAACTGTCATCCAGGTAAAAACCTATCGTGAATGGAATATATATGTGTATGTTATCTAAGTGCAACTATAGGCTGCACATGCATTTAATTTTAAAATATGAGTATTACTAAAAATTTGTGAGAAAACTTCAATTTTGTGTTTAAATACATCTATCATTTTTCATTAACTCAAAAATAATGATTTTTTTAGCTTAGAAGAAGTTTTGGTGATTATGAAATGGGTTTTTCAAACATTTTGTGAAAAAACTGCTTGCAAAAGGTCTGCGTTTCTAACTATCATATAAAATCATTGATGTGTAGTCACCATAGTTGACATGTTTGAAAACCATAATTATTAAACATAATTACTGTGGGTAAGATAAGAGGATGGAAAAGGAGAGTATGCCAAAGAAAATGGGAAAAATGAAATAAATAGGAAGAAGACCGCAAGGAAAGCCAAGAAAGAGATGGTGCAGATAAAAGAAAGTGTGCAAGTGAGAGGAGTAGAATGGAAGCAATTAATGGCAGAAGAATGGTGAAAAGATAGAGGAGGGAGACATTTTAATAAATTGACCCAGTCACAGACTGGAAACAGTTGATGATGATGATGATGATGAATTAGAATATTAAATTAGTTTTACAGAGTAGCTGTTTATAATTATAGAATTTTTTAAATGTTATATGCTCATTTAGACATCAAATGAAAGGTTAAAATAGAAAGTTGAAAGAGTTAGTACCTGGGGTTTCTGAGTCTGCACCTGTGCGGCATTCATCTGACCAGGCCCCGTCTGTGTCGACACAGAGCTAGCCGGCCGGATGTTATTAGAGCCGGCCATGGACGGAAGGATGTTGGACAAAGTTCGAGACACCGCCGTCTTGGGCTGGATATTGGCAGGCATTTCTATGGCTTGGCGCGGCTTGCCAGTCATCTGTTGTACACTTGGCATAGGGGCCTGGGTAGCTGTTAGAGCAGCTGCCGACATACACAGAAATGGCTATCATCATTTTCTCAAAAATGATAGTAAATTATTTGAATTGTATTTAATATATTTAGCAGCTGCCGACATAAACAGAAATAGTTACCATCATTTTCTCAAATGATAATAAAATTATTTGAATTGTATTTAATATATTTAACATGCACATTATAAACACAAGCTTGTATCCACTAAATATTCAACAAATTAAAATAGTGTTTATAGTATATTTGTGCTGACTTTTTAAATAACTTTTTTATTTTTTAGGAAAACCTATTTTGAAAATTATACTTTATATTCTAGTCTCGGGAGTCAACAAATATACAGGTATATAAATGACAAGTAGTTTGGGTTGAAAAGCTAAACATTTATCTTGATTATATATTCCGCCTTTAGGCATCAATGAATTTGAACCAAAATTTTACAAGGTGGCCACAAAACTTGTTTTATAAAATTCTCTGACTTTTACAGATAATATTTAAAAAATTCCTCAACCCAACCCTTTTCCAATTTTTCTTGCCGTGTCATGCCCCAACACCCATTTATTACATTGATGAATGATGACATTTTTGAAAACAATCCTAATGGATGGTAAACATCAACATTATTATTTTTCTAGTATTCAATGTTTTAGGTATTATTGGTGTAGCTGTATAACTATTATATAAAACAAACCTTATACAACCATTTCGTGTTAAGAACGCATTTTGTTAACATCGAGAAACATAATCTCTCTTGTGTTTAAATGTTTAGGTGCAGAGTTAGTCCAGTATTTTAATTCCCTGAAATTTCCCTGACATCAAAAAATTCCCTGACTTTTTCAAGCATTCCCTGTTTTCCCCATCTGTATGCACCATATCCTAATATGGAGCCTTGTTAGCGTGTACTGTAGAGCCGGTACTTGCTATCAGTGAATTTTTAACCTAAGGAAACATGAATAAAGATAATGACTTTAAGTAAATAAATCAGCATTGACCTTGAAATAAAATGGGGAATTTATAATGTCAAAAAGCATATTTCAATGCACCCAGTAGAGATTGAACCTCAGTCTTCCAGTTCAAAGTCTGACCCACTATTTTACTAGTTTTGTTTGTAGTGGGGCTGTGGAGTTGGCATCAGAGTTTTGGAGTCACAGTCATAAGCAATTATGGGTGGAAAATGTACAGACTCAGACTTTTAAAATATTATAAAAATATATGGTAAATTTATCATTTTAACTTGATACTTTTTTTTTATTGTTTAGGACTAAAGTTAATAATTTTGTTTGACAAATTTATTCAAATATAAATTCACAAAGTCAAAGAAGCACCTCATTAAGTTATCTGTATATGAGCATTTTAGTTCAGTAAATTTGTTTTTACTAATTAATATACATTAGTCAATTCCTAATGTATCTAGTATGAAGTCAGAGTCGGACAGAAGAAAGATAGAGGCGTCAAAGTCGAAGGCTTGGCGTACCAACTCCAAAGCCCTAGTTTGCAGTAGTAAACATGAAACTCACGGTTATGGGACTGTATCTGCGGTGGAGGGCTCTGGATGAACATCCCTGTACCGTCCTGTTGACTCCTGATGAAAATGGGGTTCTGTGTAGTGAGAAGCGCGGAGGGCTGCAGTCCCCCAGGAGTTGTGGCCCATGTGATTCCTTGGGGGAGCGAGGGCCCGCCAAATTGCCAAGGGGAGAACTGCACGGGTTGGCCGTTCTGCTGTACAGCCCGACCACCGCCACATGTAGTGTACTAAGATTACACCACCACTACACATCATCACTACAGCACTACGCACAACACACATGCATACATACACGCAAGCATGTGCTTAATAATTACAAGAGCAAACATAAAAACTTTTTAAAATACAATCTTGACAATGGTAGTTGCTAAATCCCCCATTTTGTATGTAACAATTAGATGATTTGTTTAATCTAAAAGGAATTAAACATTGAATAAATTTAGACTTTCACGTCTCCTAAACAAAACTAAATGAATATGAAATATTATTTTGGCATCTAGATATTTTTTATTGTTAAGTATCATTAGATTATAAAATATATTCATAAAAATCATCACACATTAATAATAAAAGTTAACTTTTTTATGTTAAATAATGGGAAAAAGTCCTTGGAAAACTTATTTTATTTTATTAGCAAAACAACTACCATTAAAAATTTAATAAATCATCTATCTGCATTGAAAAAAAAAAGGAAAAATGACCTTGAGTAAATACTTTTGATAGATAATATATATACCCGAGCTTATTTTCATGCTGCAAAACATTTACAATAAACAAACATAACAAGCCACATCAAATATTTGATGAATATTCCTTGATATATATTTTTATTCACAGCTGTTTGTGTATAATGTCTCATAACAAGCTTTATTTTATGTTCAGCAAAAATTTAAGTGTAATTATTTGTGTACACCTAACCAACCTAAAGCAGCACATGAATTATAAGAGATTTTATTGCTGAAAATAGTTTTAAAAGAGCAACTTTTTAACACTAGTGAGCCCGATTAATAAAAAAAACTAATTAAATGGCTATTCTTCCCCATTTCTATTTGGTGTGCAAATGGTTACAATTTTGATTTGAAATTTCTTGCCGTGGTTTATTGTGCCACTATTTTGAAAAATAGGCTAGCTTGACGTGAAAAAAGATAAACACAGTTTTATAAATGGAGTTTAAAGGTTTTTTTTACAAAGAGTGTGATGAATGCTTTTAACTATGCAAGGTAAGGTTGGTACCTCTCAGAAAAAAGGAAGGATACAGAAAAGAGTATAATGTGACAACACAAAAATAAAACATGAATGTTAACTGTCAATAACGGTGTGTATATGTTGGCCAAAGTTAGACGTTTGCAAAACCAATTAAATATAATTTTGGTACCAGGTCTATTGACTTGTTCAAAAATAGTCACAATGTTGGTCATAAATTATGAGTAAAAGTATTCAATCACAAGCACCAAATGCATTTTTATCATAAACAATGATTGTACCTAATTGATAACGATTAAATAACCAAAACTTACTTTTTGTTTTTCTTTAGTACCACATCTTACCACCCATTCGGGCTATTCGCTTATGTAATAATTACGCTAATAGTGTTAGGAAATAGTAAGGTTATATTTATAGAAAGTGTACCCGCATTTGCATGGAGGAAAAGTGGAAAACACTTTTGGTAAAATCCACTCAGTACAAATGACCGAGATTCAAACCTTAGGGTATGGCCAAATTGGGCGAGTGAGCGAGCACGTGAGTGAGTGACTAAAAAATAAAATAGAACACATTGGTTGAAAGCGAGGTGGCCACACTGGAGCCAGAGCAGTCTAGTCTACAGGTGCTGGGCAATATTATTGTTTGTTGGCCTAATGAGTGCTAGAAAACTTCTCAATTTAAAATGATATTTGACTTTTTTATAATTATCGATAGGTTTAGCACATTTGCTACTATTGGCCTAATTTAATTGGCAAGCTCATAAGCCATATATATATATATATATATATATATGTAAAACTGATATGTTGAAATACTTCAATATTATAATCAAAATAAGCCTTTCCAATAAGAATCACCATTAGTACAAATAGAGGATTAGAAAACCACAACAATAAATCACTTGTCAAAAACCAGCCTCAGTTCACTGAGCCAAGATTCGAACCTTTGCCTCTTCGTCAACAACTAGTGAGAGTTATATGCTAATCACAAGCTTGCTCGCCAGATTGGCTACCCAGTAACTCAGTCGCTCACTCGCATGCTTGTCAATCTGGCCGAACCCTTAATTTCCCCGTCATCGGTAGTCTAGTCTACTGTGAAAGCAGAGTAGACTATGGAACCACCAAAGTGGCAAACTTACCTATTAGTAATCTTATTTTAATAGTTTTGATACCAATGTTTAAAAAAAAAAGTATTACATTTTTGTTTAATGTTATATACAACTTAACTTTATAGTAGGGCCCCACTTTACGGCTTTCTGCTAATAGAGCGGCTTTAAATTATACAAATGTTCACTTTGTTTGGCGCTTGTCCCGCTTTCCCAGAGTTTTTTTTGGCATGACACACAGTGAATGGCTTTGGCCGCCATTTTATGTCAGTAATTCAGTCTGTTTACAGTAGTGATTGGCACTATCGAATGATCATTCAATTTTTTTTTATTTGTGCACTTATATATGATATTGTAAACATGTTATTAGGATTTTATATGCATTTTAAAGTTTAAAAAGGCTATGTTCTCTTTGCAGTGAGGCTCTGGAACCTAATACACCGTATGAGCAAGGCCCTACTGTACTATGAACAATAATATGGCCACATAGATAATTCACAACACAGAACATGTAGGTCATTCACATGAACATGCAAAAGCCTTTACACAGAATGTATCAATATTGTTTAAAACGTTTGGGAAGTTAACTTTATATTGGGGATGGAATTCAAAAATAAACCAAATTAAAGGTGTTCAAAATAAATGATCTATTTCGAATGTGTTTGTGGTATATATAAATGGAAGATTGGCATCATTAATAGTAAATGTATCATTTGTCAAAGTAAGAAAATACCAACTTGACTGTTTTTAAACATCACCAAGTTTCCAGATTTTAACAATTTCACTTTTTAAATGCTAAGTAAATCATATACTGTGTGTGAATTCTATTGCTTTCGATAGCCTAGCCCTAAAATGTTTAATATTCATAAAACACTCACCCATACGCTAAAGTATAAGCAATCAGCTGATGAAAATTACACAAACACTTTCCAATGCGGCTTGTTTAAATGAGTTAAACAAATATGTAGTACAACTTAATACAAAAACATATAGTGCCTTGATTTTATAATTTAAATGAAATAGCTTAAAATGTATTATTAATAAAAAGTTGAATAAAATATCTTAACTATGTTTTGGCGAACTGAAAATATTGTCGATTAATCAAGTTATGTGTTGCTTGTATCAATTAGTTAGTTAAAAAAACATATAGCTTAAAAAAATTAGGACTGAATGTAAGTAGAATCGATCCAAATTCAATTTGTATTTATATTTAAATGATAGATGTTCTCTTCAATAATTAGCAAAAACCGATTCAAAATACATTAAATGGTTTTGTGGCAGTTTTTTACTTTTTATATCTCGTGAACACTGAGGACAAACATTGACAGGAACCTTAGTATGTTTTAGTTTTTTCTCTATAGAAGCTTTGCTTACTGGTTTCTAAGTGTGAAGTCTAAATTGGTGGGTAAAATACCTTTTTTTACAAGATAAAAAAAATACTTTAGTAAACATATTTAGAATAAATAAGTTATCTATTTATAGTAAAGAGCCATAAAATGTTTAATTTTGTATCCATTGTGTAACTATTTTCAACCTTTTTCAACTCATGGCACACTGAACAAGCTGTTAAAATTGTCGAGACACACCATCTAGTTTGGTTTTTTAAGCAAAAATTTTATCATTATAAAATTAGTATAAGAATGTGTTTAAAAACATTCAATGGCTAACATTGTAATATGTGGGTTACTTTTAAAAATAATGTTGATCATGAATTTAAAAAGATTTTTTTCCCCCCTTAAATTTTTTCCCGCGTCTTTTTTATCTTCCCCCAAGCCCCTGCGAAATACCTGCTGGCCTTTTGCAACACAAGGGTTTAAAAATGCTACCCTGGTGCGTCTCCTTATTAGTATTAATCCATAATTTGATTATGGTGCCCGATAAGAAGCCAATTTTTCTATTTTTAAGCACCATACATGTGTTAGTTAAACTAATGAGTTAGGGATGAGGAAGGTTGAATTTATATAAAGTGTACCCGCATTTGTGTGCAGAGAGAGTGGATGGAACACTATTTAGTAAAAATCACGCTCAGTACACCCAACCGAAATTCAAACCCTGATCTACCCATCTTCTGCAGTTTAATCTATTGCAAGCGTAGCGCCTTAGACCATGCAGCCACTGAAGTGGTTGTATATTTTATTGGTGGTCAACTAAAGTACATGGTATACCTCCAAGTGTGAGTGTCTTGATTAGCGCGGAACACCATTCAAAGTTTTGCAAATAACTTTTTCCTTAAATAAACAAGTACTGCACTGGAACCTTAGTGGCCTAATAAAACTCAACAGCTGAGTTGTTAATGTAGCGCATGGGTTTGTGCATTAAAGCCTCTCAACGAACCTGGATAGGACTAAGGAACTGTGCGGTCTGTCCCGTGCCTAGCATCGCGGTGGTGGGGGTCTGTGTTGTGATGAGTTGCTGGGGCTGAGACACCATGTAGCCCGTGGACTGCTGCGAGCTCACCCCTCCCTTCAGAGACACCGCATTCCCTGCCACGTTCTTAGACGCCATCACCTGCACGCACCACGTACGTCACATACATACCTCCATAGCACTGGTCTCATTCACAAGTGCCGCAATTAATACAAAATGATGAGGTTTTTCTTTTTCTTTTTTTATTCCAACAACTTCTTATAACTGAGAGACTGTTATTTAATCACTTTACATTCCAAAACCATTTTAGAATGTCAGTATTTTGTTTTGTAGGAATACACAACTATAAGAAGATTTATTTTTACAAGCACTTAACATAAGTGAGCTAGGAGTAACTGGAAAATATAGTTTCTAGTATACTTCTAGTTGCTGCAGGTCACTTGGAAGTGGGTAGTCAAGATCAGTAATGATAGTACAAGGATATAGAAGGATATAAAATAAAGCTACAGCCCCATTTAGCATAAAGAGAGCAGAACAACGCAAAAAAAGAAAGGCTGTTGAGTTGAATGTTCCTGTATATTTCAAATAATTACGTGTGACTGACAAGGTAAAACCAAAGAAGAGTTTAACTACCATATATTAAAAACATTCCATCAATGTTGTGCCATAGAATGGGTGTATTTTATATTTTTGACACAGACTATTCTTCCTGCAAGCATGGTAGTCATAGCGCAGTTCCAAATTCTAAACAAGTGGTTTCATTTTGGAATGAATACTCATCTTTCACATTACTCCAAAATTCCCACAAGCCCAGACATATGTATTTGGTAAAAACTGTAAAAAAGAAAAATCTTTAATCACGGTGTATATAATAACTTACTAAAAAGTTTATGAATCCTTGAAACTAAAAACTTCAAAAACTAAAAACATGGGATTAAGAGATTAAGGTATAACATGAATACTGTCACTAAGAGTTAGAGATTAAAAATGTTAAAAACTATCCACTTAGTCTTGCACTTTATTCAAGAAACATTATTATTATTACCACTATTATCATCACGTCTTACTACCCGTTCAGGTTGTACGCACTTACGCTAATGTGTAATGGTAGGGTGATTGTGAGATGAAATGGAGGACCTAAAGTTTAACGTGGAATTCTAATCACGGTGGATACCTATAATTCCACACATTCACAAGTTGTGATTAATACACATCTTGTCAGAGGTGAAGGAAGGGTTTGGCAATCAGATAAATCTGTGTCAGGACTGAGGATTGAACCCCGACCCCCTAGCACAGAAGTCCACCTTACCCCTAGAACACCAGGTCACGTTCAAGAAACAAACGAGACATATAAAAACACCTAGATACGCATGTAATCATTAAAAAAATCTCAAACACTTTACACAGCATCTCCTTCAGAATTAGACAGAAGACTAAACCGGAAGTTTGCAGTACAGCTAATTTGATAGCATGAAACATCACCGGGTGATTGGGTGGTTTGGCAGTGTATGTTTTGTAAGCTGTAATTTGGGTTATTAAATAACAGATGTTCAGTATCTTATCGATGTGCAGTTTCTTTGTTTCCGAACTACAGAACATCCATGGCAGTAGAGGTGGTAACTGACAGCTAGCAAAAGGTTCTTTATTAAAAACATTGACTGAAAGTTACTAATGTCAACCTATTCAAAAAATTATTCTTTGCTTACAAATATTATATTATCGATAAAAAGTGTTATCAAAAGAGACGAATGATACTTTCCTAAGGATTGATGTATAATTGAAGTTTTTGTAACTTAATGAAAGAACAAAAATTATCAATAAAACTATTATGTTTTTGGTTTGTTGTCGTAGCAACAAGATATGTTATTAAAATAAATAGATGTATTTTATAACTTAGAGAAAGAGCTATAAAACAATTTTATTTTGTAATTAGCGCATGAATACACCTGACAAGACAGTTTGTATGACATCATTGACCACCCTTGTTTCATCTGTTTCTACATCTTGATCACGTCTTACTACCCGTTCAGGTTGTACGCACTTACGCTAATGTGTAATGGTAGGGTGATTGTGAGATGAAATGGAGGACCTAAAGTTTAACGTGGAATTCTAATCACGGTGGATACCTATAATTCCACACATTCACAAGTTGTGATTAATACACATCTTGTCAGAGGTGAAGGAAGGGTTTGGCAATCAGATAAATCTGTGTCAGGACTGAGGATTGAACCCCGACCCCCTAGCACAGAAGTCCACCTTACCCCTAGAACACCAGGTCACGTTCAAGAAACAAACGAGACATATAAAAACACCTAGATACGCATGTAATCATTAAAAAAATCTCAAACACTTTACACAGCATCTCCTTCAGAATTAGACAGAAGACTAAACCGGAAGTTTGCAGTACAGCTAATTTGATAGCATGAAACATCACCGGGTGATTGGGTGGTTTGGCAGTGTATGTTTTGTAAGCTGTAATTTGGGTTATTAAATAACAGATGTTCAGTATCTTATCGATGTGCAGTTTCTTTGTTTCCGAACTACAGAACATCCATGGCAGTAGAGGTGGTAACTGACAGCTAGCAAAAGGTTCTTTATTAAAAACATTGACTGAAAGTTACTAATGTCAACCTATTCAAAAAATTATTCTTTGCTTACAAATATTATATTATCGATAAAAAGTGTTATCAAAAGAGACGAATGATACTTTCCTAAGGATTGATGTATAATTGAAGTTTTTGTAACTTAATGAAAGAACAAAAATTATCAATAAAACTATTATGTTTTTGGTTTGTTGTCGTAGCAACAAGATATGTTATTAAAATAAATAGATGTATTTTATAACTTAGAGAAAGAGCTATAAAACAATTTTATTTTGTAATTAGCGCATGAATACACCTGACAAGACAGTTTGTATGACATCATTGACCACCCTTGTTTCATCTGTTTCTACATCTTGATTTCAGAAGAGCACACCACATTTCAGATGCTCTAGTTTGCAAAGAATTTTTTAAGTGAACCACAGCTGCCGCTTCCACAAAAATGAAACATCCAAGCAGTGGCTATTTTCATAAGTTTGTGTTTCAATAATGTGAAAATGGTTAGTAATTAAAAACCAATTGTTTGTGTGAATGTTTTGACTACCAAATGTAACAACAAATCAACATATATCCTTGCAAATCATCTGGTTTTAAGAAAAAGATATATGGTAGCTTTTTCAAGCTGTCAGATACCACTCCTCCTGCCGAACTTTGACTGTGTAGCGGTGTATGGAAGCACGTGATGAGACAGTTAAGTGTTCTTGGTTTTGGTGTCATGGCAGTGGTTTTTTGGGTGTTTTTTTTTGTCACCAGGTCTCAGTACTCGTTTGGTACACATATTTATAAGTTATGCTGATGTGTTAGGGATGAGGAAGGTTGAATTTAACGATGAAGAAGAGTGAAAAACTATTTGGTAAAACCTACTCTCAATACACCTGAATGAGATGTGAACACCAATCTATCTGTCATCAGCAGTCCAGTCTATTGCAAGAGTAAAGCCTTAGTCCGTTCGATACCAAAATGTGTCAGCGCATTATTCATTTATGGAGAGTTTCAATGGCAGCATCCATATAGTGTAGTACATATAATGCATTCTAGCTCGCAAGCCTACAATACTAATACCATTTATTCACATGTAAATCCCAAGAAAGTTTGTTCATGGTAAACAGAAAAATGCTACCAACCACAAATGTTTCATACTACTAAGTTGGCCATACTCAAAATTTGAAGGTTAATCTTCCATCTATTAATTTTGGAAGAAAACGCTATGAGGCATCAAAATAGTAATTGTTGTAAATGGTCTTCTATCTATTTCGGAATAAAATGCAATGAGGCATCAAAATAGTAATTGTTTGTAAATGGTCTTCTATCTATCTCGGAATAAAATGCATTAGGCATCACAATAGTAATTGTTTGTAAATGCTTTTTGCTATTTAAATGTGCAGAGATGTCAACTGATGACAACGTAAAATTCACAAGGTAAAATGTACCCATCCATAAAACATAACTGTTGCTATATTTTCAGGGCTAGTTTTCTCATCAGTTATTTGCATTGCTAAAACCATTGTGCAAGATATATATTTCGTGTTTAAGAAAATATTGGGAAACTCAAGCACAAAATTAAGCTTAAATAACATAAACCATAGAGAGATTTTTTTATTCAAGTCTAATTAAAAAACTGACACTCATACTTTATTTTTAAAAAATTACATAAAAACCACCAAATCAGAAAAATACGTCCGAAATAAACTACCCCAAAAGCGTCAAATAAAAATGGCATGTGGCTGGTCGGGGTGAATATTAGAAAAATATGGTGATGCAAAATTAGAAGGTTGTGATTCACTCTGTGTGGGACATCAACTCTCTTTCAATTGGCTGTATGCATTATGTAAATGACCAATGTTGGAGTTTGAAACATAATTACTCATGAACAAGTAGGTCAATGTAATGGCAAATTTCCATCACATTTAAATATATATTTGTTATTATTATTATTATTATTATTATCACAGCGTCTTACTACCCATTCGGGTTATACGCACTTACGCTAATGTGTAATGATAGGGTGATTGTGAGATGAAATGGAGAACCTACAGTTTAACGTGGAATTCGAACGACGTTGGAGGCCTGGCATTCCTCACATTCACAAGATGTATTTTCAGAGGTGTAGGAAGGGTTTGGTAATCAGATAAATCTGTGCCGGGACCAAGGATTGAACCCCGGCCGCCAGCACAGAAGTCTGACACCTTACTCCTAGACTGCCAGGTCACCTAAATATATATTTGTGTGTCTATATATAATAATAAAAATTATATATTTTTTTAGTACCGTGTCTTACTACCTAATAAGGTTATACACATATGTACTAATTACTCTTGAGTTAGGGATGAGAAAGGTTTAATTTAGAGGAACTGTGCCCATATTTGCATGAAAGAAGAGTGTAAAACCATTTCGGAAAAACCACTCTCAGTACACCCGACCGTAATTCAAAACCCGATCTCCCTGTCTTCGGCAGTCCAGTCTAATACAAGAGTGACGCTTTAAACCATGCGGCCACCAAAGCAGGAAATATTTGAATTAATAAGGTGTTAAGATACAAAAGAGCATGTGAATTTAATTTAAAACCTATAAGGTATTAGATCAATCTTAAAAGTAAAAAAACTAAACAAAAATATATATTTTAGTAAATTAACTCAATGCTTAGCAATACTGAGGATAGCAATAAAGTTTCCATAGTACCAAGAAAGAATTAAGCGAAATAGTCAAGGCCGTAACCCGCCAATAATTTCACGGGGGTTTGGGGGACACATTCCCCAATTGCCGGAAGCTTAAAAAAAATTATAAATATTAAACACCTCTGGAAGCTATCTGAAGTGTTTTTTATAGCAGCATAACACACTGACTGCCAAGGGCTAGAAAAATTCAAAATATTAAACACCTCTAGAAGCTCTCTGAAGTTATTTTATAGCAACATAACAGTATAACCGCCAAAGGCTAAAAAATATTCTAAATAATTAATACCTCTAGAAGCTATCTGAAGTGTTTTTTTTAATGGAAAAACAACACTCTAAATGCTGGAGGCTAGTAAAGATCTTAGGTCTATATATTTAAACACCTATAGAAGTTCTCTAAAGTGGTTTTATAGTAACATAACCCTTTAACTACTGAAGGCAAGGAAAAATTCTAGATATTAAACACCTAAAAGCTCTCTTTTTAAGTACTTTTTCATTGTAAAATAGCCCCCTAATTTGTAATTTGTACTTGTGTACTTGTGCCTTAATTTTGTATTGTTTGAACCTTAAATAAATCCATTTATATTTTGTCGATTAAATTTCGGGGCAGTGGGGGTAAGAAACACTCCCTCCCGTCTCCATCCTTAGAGGTAACGAGTAAAAATATATTTCAATTGCACTGTATAATAAAAGAAATCCCATCTGGCTCGTGCTTTGAAAGTAAAACCAATATTAAAAGTATTTATTGTCAAAACTAGCAAGAGTTGGATATTGTATAAATTGTTGACAATTAGTTTTCACAAAATATTATGGTCTCATCTAGATATGTCATTGGGGCTCATAGCTTTATATTACATTAAGGTAAGTTTATGGTTCCACAAATTTTGTGTGCATAATATGTGTTTGTGTGTGTGTGTGTGTGTGTGTGTGTGTGTGTGTGTGTG